>OZ018324.1:39215556-39665556 GCA_963969495.1 Ceratothoa steindachneri | reverse complement strand
CGAGAAGAAAGAGAGGAACGGAAAAGACAAGCTGAGCTTCACCATCAGATTGTATTAGCTCGTGTTGAAGCAGAGATACAGTCCACCAGTTCCCCTTCCGAAGACCTCCCCAATCTCTCACTAAAGCTCCCCAATTTCAAGGATGGAGAGGATTTCGGAGCATTTTTAGCCCACTTCGAAAAGATCCTCGAAATCAATAACATGGATCTGGAGGCTGAAGGTGTAGCCAGATTACTTCCCCTGTTAAATTGTAAATGGCGCGAAATTTTTATATCTTTACCATCTGAGTGTACAATTAACTACAGCACCTTAAAAGCTGAGTTATTGCCTGCTCATAATATGACTCCCGATTTCTACCGCCAAGAATTTCGAGGAGGTCGTATTAAACCCGGACAGACGTTCCGTTAATTCGGATACATTCTTCAGAGGAATTTTAAATTTTGGTTAGAATCCTCAAAGGTTGATCCGAACTACGAGTCCTTAACAGACTTCGTGTTGCGAGATCAATTTTTGGCGTCTCTCCCGACGGAGATCCGTGCGTTCGTCAAGGATCGTCGGTGCCAGACCTTTAAAGAATGTACCGAAGAAGCGGATGTCTATGCCGCAAGCCATAATTTATACCCAAAGGAGAATCGAACTTCTCACCAATCCCCCTACAAGGAAAGAAGGAAGGATTCGCGCCCCTTCACAGGAAAGCCGACGAAGTTTCCGAGCCCCGTAAAACCCCAAAACTTCTTTCCCCAAAACCAACAACGGGACTCCAAACCTCTCGTTAAGATTTCTCCTCCATCTCTCTTCCCGAAGCCACCAATCATATGCTTCACCTGTGGTGTAGAAAACCACATGAGCTGGAATTGCCCCCAAAATTCTAGGCTTAAAAGCGGACAAGCCTACCAAGTTCACCAGATTAATGCAACCCCGGCTCCCCCGGTGGTGCAGACCCAAGCAGAAACTTCTCCCCCTCCGTCAGGCCACCAGGTAAATTTTGTTTTTGATAAAAGTTCATCGGGAACTTTGAAATTTGAGGAGGGAAGCGTGAACGGCTGCCGAGTATCGACTCTCGTCAGGGACACAGGATGTACGTGTTTCATCGTGTCCGACGAACTCCTCCCCCCAGTGGACCCTAACCACGAAAAATTTGCGGTGGTACATGACTACCTTGGGCGGGTGAACCAATTCCCCGTCGTTAGATGTTACCTGCAGTGTCAATATTATGATGGCTGGGCTGAAGTCATTTCAGCACCCATACAATTCTGTTCTGTACTTATAGGACAGAGCCCTCAAGTAAGCTCCGACCCTGTGTCCCAGGCCGCCCTTACTCGAGGTCGAGCTAAGAAGGAAGCCCAGGAGTCCGTCCCCCTCAGAACCCCGATACCGTTCGAATTCTCGGAGATCCTTAACCAGGACTTTAGGACAGCACAAAGGGAGTGTGAAGCACTATAACCCATATGAGATAAGGCCCAAGACAAGGACACGGAGACTGTCCGTGGACCCCAAGAAAAAAAGAACCCCTAACGCGCCCATGGAGATACCTTCGTAGAACTGGACGAAACATCGGCGCTTGAAGAAGATTACCCCGCGGAGTCCCTTAATGTAATACAGATAGTGTGCACCCAACCTGATGCCGATTACCTTCCTCCTTCCCTACCAGGCGAGTCTTTGGAACCCTCTGACCTGGATATTGATAGCTGACACCACATCAAAAGAGTCAGCTACAAGAACTATTTAAATGGAGTCACCATTTAACCACCCTATTAGCTCTTTTCGAGCGACTGCGCGAAAATGGCCTCACTATTGGCCCCCGCAAATGCCATTTTCCCCACGAAACCATAAAATATTTGGGTTTCAAAATAGGACAAAGCAAGTTAGGTCCCCAAGAGAACAAGATTAAGGCAATCGCCGACATGCCCCTCCCGATTACCAGGAAGAAATTAAGATCGTTCGTAGGATCAGCTTCTCACTATCAGCGATTTGTTCCGAATTTCGCTGCAATTTCGGCCCCCCTCAGCCCCCTTCAAAAAAATAATTTCCCCGATCGTTTTCGTTGGAATGATGTCGCTATTTCCCATTTTAATCAGCTCAAGAGTAAGCTCATTTCTGCCCCCATTTTAAAGTTGCTCAACCCGGAAAAATCCTTTGGGATTAAGCCCGACGCGTCCAGCGAGGGCATTGGAGGTGTACTCCTTCATTACGAGGATGATGGAACAAGTCATCCAGTTGCATATGCTAGTCGCCAATTATTACCACGCGAAAAGAGATATGCCCCTATAGAGAAGGAAGCTCTATCAATTATCTGGGTTATAGACAAATTCAAAAGGTACTTGATAGGAAAAGAATTTCAGATAGGAACCGACCACCGTCCGTTAGCCTATATTAGGAATGTGCGACACTCCAACGGCCGAATCATGCGCTGGAGTTTACTCTTGCAAGAGTATCAATTTAAAATGAGTTATATAAAAGGTTCCGATAACCAGGTCGCTGACGCACTCAGTAGGAATGCGTTACCGAATAGCGTATAGTAATTGTATTCATAGGATTAGTATCTCCATGTAGGTATATACCGTCTTGTACGACTTAAATTAGATTCTCTTGCAATATAATTAGTTAATGTATATGTCTGAATTTTGTAACGCTCAATGTCTATTTTTTTGTATGTATATATTTGTACCCATTAAATTATGTATAAATTATTTTGTCCCATATGTACTAATTTTATATCATTTCATTGTTCCATGCCTTTTTTTTATTAAGTTTGTATCAAAGGTTATTTTCCCTTATAATCAAAAGATCAAAATAATCATATGTATTGAGGTAATACTAGTTAGGTGCAGGTAGGTACGGTTGGTACAAGAAAACGAGTTCCCCACAACGGAGCTCTATCGTTGTCCCTTCTCTCTTTTTTCGAAGTGACAACTTCCCGCGGAATGGAGGGGTGTGATAGAACGGGTTGAGGCCGCGTTAATTTCAACCCCTATCACGTGTTATTTAAAACCACGATGCTTCCCACGTGCATCTTCGCTTTGAAGCTTGGCGCCTTATCGCAGCCACCTGAGTCAATGTTTAAACAAGGAGGTTTATCTTCCCCCGTTCGCCCCCAACGCCGACCTCACCAGATTGAGTTAGGCTTATGGGCAGATAAGGCATTGTTCCCAGGCTCGGCTGTGCATTCCCTCGAAGCTTCCACTCCATTGTCCCCCACGCCAAGGAAGTGTCTCGACTATTTAGATGAAAACTTTACCACTAAGAGGAGATTGGAGATCCAGATTTTCGTCGCGAAACATCACCACGCCCTCTCTCACTTTGTGCGCCAAGGGACCTCGACCTCGAGATTCACCATCACTTGTCCAGAAGAAGGACAATATCCCTTGAGTGCCAAGGTTCGAGCCTTTCGTGATGCCAAGTCCACTAAGCTTCCCCCTTGTTGTTCAGAAAGAGAACAACGTTAGAACAGCCATTGTTCGTTCGAGCCCGTTGACAAGAAACGGTTCTCACCCTTCCATCGTTGTTCAGAAGAGAACAACGTAGAACAGCCATTGTTCGTTCGAGCCCGTTGACAAGAAACGGTTCTCACCCTTCCCCCGTTGTTCAGAAGAGAACAACGTAGAACAGCCATTGTTCGTTTGAGCCCGTTCGCCAAGAAACGGTTCTCACCCTTCCCCCTTGTTGTTCAGAAGAGAACAACATTAGAACAGCCATTGTTCTTTAGCCCGTAGACAAGAGACGGTTCTCAACCCACCCCCTTTTGTTCAGAGTAGAACAACGTAGAACAGCCATTGTTCTTCAAGCCGTTCGTCGAGAAACGGTTCTCATTCCCAAGACGCCACGTCAGGATCCTTTTATTCCCCCCCTTCGGCTGGAACTCGCCAGCGGACCGAAAATTCCTTCACGTCGACTTCTTCTGCACCACTAGTATAAAATTACGTAAGCCGAACTTTACCTTTGAGTATTTAACCCTTTTGTCAATTCTATCCTGTGCTTTAAATGGTTTAGCGAACCACCCCATCTCTTTAACTTTATATTTGTTTTACCTTTTTAAATCTTTTAATCCTCGGATTGGCCCGAGACCCCCACGACCCTTTCCGTTCTCTGTTTATGTCAATATTTTCCGGTTTGTGTATTGTTGATAGTTATTATTAATAAAACTCTATTTTATTAATGATAGCAATATTATTATCCTTGAGCTCAGTTCCCCTTCTTAAGCATATCGAAGATACATAATATCGGCCCGCCAGACATCCACGCACTCTAAAGATAATTAAAGAAGTTCCCTCAACGAATAGTTATATATGGAATATCGTCGAGAGTCCATTCTACGACACGCCCTACGAGTATCGTCTAGAGCAGAGGTGGCCAAACTTTTTTCACAGTGGGCTACATAACTTAGAGAATGACGAGCGCGGGCCGCATAACCATTTTGTTCAATACAATAAAGTGAATACACAAAAAAATAAAGACGACCAACATATTTATTTACCAATATACAAAATACACAAAAAATAGACAACACAACAAGCATATTTATTTACCTAAAAGTTATAAAAGAAGGCGTCGTTAGCAATTAGATAGTATCATCACAACCAGTGCACACATATCCGACTCTCACAAACTAAGCAGCAAAAAAGGTTAGTGAGATTTGTGAAACTGGCGTTTAGCTTTTAAGATATCATCAATATTTGCTTTGTAATTGCTGCGTCCAATCAAGAGAATTGCATTCAAATGTTCATTTGTGGCACAATGCAGTGGCGGGCCGGATGAACTGACCTCGCCGGCCGAATCAGGCCTGCGGGCCTTAGTTTGGAGCCCCCGGGTCTAGAGCGTAGTGAGCAAGGTACGGCCACCTTCTTCTCCGCGGGATCTTGGGATGAGAGAGCAGAGTTGGGGGTGATCACCCTTACTCGTGTCTGTGTTGGTTGGGGTTTGGTGGAGGTACCGGTGGGGGCAGTTATGAGGATGGTGCGTGCTGTAAATGGAGGGTGAAGGTGCGGTGGTGTAGGTGTTAGAGGAGAAGAGGATAGTTGAAGGTGAGGCAGAGACAGTTTAGGAGGTCCTGGCAGCAGATGTAGTTCTTTTAAGAGACTGGGCAGGAGTAGAGAGTAGAGAGGGGTTTTGATGCAGAAATAGAAGGAGGAGTAGTTTTGGAAGGGGTTTTTAGTAGTAGTAGGAGATTTTGAAGGAGTAGGAAGAGTGGAAGGAGATTTGCGGCAGAGGTAGAGGGAGGAGTTTGATTGGAAGAGGGTTTTTTTGGGTTAGGTTGAAGGTTATGATGAGTTGAAGTAATGGAAGGGGAAGATGGATTGACAGTAGAGGAGGCAGAAGTAGCGGGGGCTATGGGGATAGGGCGGAAGTAGTGGGGAGAGGAGCTGGGGCTGAGGGAAATTAGACAGGGGTAGTGGGAAGCGTAGGTGGAGTAGAGATAGTTGTAAGAGGAGGAGGGGGAGTAGCGAAGAGGGGCGGGGGGATGAATGGTAGAGGGAGAGGAGAGTGTAGGGGCAGAAGCTGTGTGTGTGTGTGTTGGGTATCTGGTAAGGTATATACGTGCACGGTAGTGTGGGTAGAAGTGTGGGCTTTTTGTTATTGTCTTCATATAGGTGGGCAATTTTTTCTCAGTGAAAACGATCTTCCCTAGTCCGTTCGTGGCGTACATCGCATTGAGGTACTTGTCGCAACGGTGGGGGTCTCCCTTTGATAGGTCCACTGCCACCGCGGAAAGCACGGCGGCCAGGTGTGTACTGGGACAGGTGTTGTGAAGTAGTACTGTTGTATGTGTGTATTTTTTCTGGCGCGGGAGAGTGTAATGGTGTTGATGTAGGCGCTAGAGTTGTTTTGTTGGCGGGATGTATTGGTGGGTGCATCGAGGTAGGTGTACATAGGTGCTGGTGCTGCGCCCGTTGCGCCAACCGCGGCGGAGTATTACCTTGTCTGCCAAGCAGACAAGGTCTGCTTGTCAGGTGTGTGTTTCGTGTCCGGTCTCATAACAGCGGCGGTTCTGTTGGAGTTTGATGTTCAATTAGGTCTCGATGTTGTGTGGGTGTGTGAGTGCCACAAACCTTGATACTTTGGTCTAGCAGCGTATTCTCTGTTTTTTAGTTGGCTAGTGTGATGACCGCCCACTGCTCGGTACGGTTGAAATAGAAGTCTTGAATGACTTCCTCACTGCACTCATGCCCGAGATTGGACAATAAATCTATGGTCTTGAATGCCAACAATAGAGGGTTTCTCTTTACTCTACGGATTTGGTACCTTTTAGTTACCTCGTTCGTAAGTTTAGTGTGGTGTTCGAATTGGGTAAGGGCGTCTCTTGTGTGTTCACTGAATTTGAGTGCGTCTTCAGGTGATCTGAAGACAAGTATTTTACTAGTGTGAGCCTGTAATATGTTGGTGATGAGAGTGTCGTGTGTGTTGGCTAGTTGGGGTGTGAGTGTGTACATTTTATATGTGTTATGTAGTAACTTTAGTCTAGAATCTATGTCTGAGGTTATGACGTGTTTTATACTTTTTTGCCTGGAACGTCCCCCGTCCCGCAAACGACCACTCGTGAAGTTACTCGAGTAAAAGTGATTCCGAAAAATTTTTGCAAGCAATCCTGATTCTTCTACTCTCTGAAGTAAGATTCAAATCTACTTGAAGAAGAGACGACTACGGCCTCAGAGGACTTAGACGAGAGACCGCTACAAAGACGATCTTTCCTTTCTTGTCCACCCTTCTTAGTGCGAGTCGGTTAGAGAAGCTTAAAGTCTTCATAGATACTACTCAATCGAGAGCCACATCTGAAACTCGCGGCTAACTCAGCGCAGGCGGAAGTTTAACAAGGGACGGGTAAACCCGTGTAAGCGGTGGACTTGAGTGTGGGGTAAGCAAAAACTGTTAGGGCTAGGTAATAGCCAGATAGGTAGGGCTACCGACTTGCCAGCTGAATAAGCCAGGTAGATAACTAGATATAACAGCCTCCTTTATCTACTTTTAACTTTTCTCGCTTTTCTTTTTCGCCTTTATTGCAGATGAGGAAAACCAAGAAGAAAAAGATTGGCTAGCGAAACAATTGATTACACCAAACAGGTCCCTTTGCGCATCCGGAAATGCGCGCAAAAACCCAACCGTATGCACGTATTTAGGATTATCTATTGCGAACTTGGAGTGGTACTAGTAAGACCTTTGGACTACTCGAATTTATATGTTGCGATATGTCAGAACGATAAGGATAGGGACAAGCTTCTATCGGAGAGAGCCACGAAGGAGTTAGAAGGAATCGGTTGAAGGCAAAATTCCCCACCCACCCCAAATGGAGGCTCAGAAAGCAGTTTATTGACGGCAAATCGATTCTTGGACCGGTGACTACAGGGCTGGCGAGATCAAGGAAGAATTTGAGAGGGCTCAGAACAGGTATTAACATGTTTTTAACGTGATTATCCGGGAAACCAACATGGCAAGGAAGGAAATAGAGACCGGCCTATTGACACTTAACCTGAAGATTACCCCTGAGTAGATCACGGGCGACGACTTCTTCAGCGTCCAGGGATATTTTAACTGCTTCAATCTAGAAAAACTCGTAACCAGAGAATACCCTTGAAAGATATAAAGCGGTGCTCTGAGTGCAGTAGCAAAACTCCTACGTGGCGCGAATATGATTCCCAAACCCAAAAATGTCTAAACTATAATGGAAGTCACCGCACAATGGCGATGGCCTGTCCGAGAAAACGCGACATATTTAACAACAAAAAGAAGGAGAAAACCAGGCAGGAAGAAGAAAAACAAAATCTCACTTTCGCTAAGGTCGCCAAGGCCGCGGCAGAACAAATACAACCAGTGAAAGTAAATACAACCAGGGGTAGGGTACAACGTCCCCTCATCCCTGAGCTCCGGTTGGGGTGGTGGATTTTTAACAACTTGAATCACTCCCACCCAGACTTTCCTCACATACACTTTCTCTTTCCTTGCACAGTCTATCAATTTTACGCCCAGCCCAAAGTGGAGCCACCATACCGAAGGGCTGCCTGCCCACTGAGCGGGAGGAGTGGTCCTGAATGGCCGCAGTTGGCTTTGCTGGCCCGGTATTCATCCCTCGCAGAGTGGGCTACAGCGTGTGGTGATTATCGTTTGAGTCCGTGGTACTAATAGGGCCACCATGCACAAGGATGAGTTTCATAAAATTACTCTCCCTCTACCTTTTCCCTCCTCATCGATGGAGCCGTTCTCGGGCAGCTCCACCACAGAAAAGAAGGTCCACCCCTGTACTTTCTCAGGGAACCCTCCAAATCTTTAAGGCCGGAGATGAGGCTTACTCCTCTCCTAGATCTACGGGTGCAGGGGACTCCCCATTACCCCCTTTTCTGGAGTCACCCCTCTTACGAGCGGCGGTCCCCCTTTACTTTCACAGGGGACTGCCAAGAAAACACGCCAGCGGCCCATAATTGACCGTTCCCAGTGTGACGTGCTTCTCAGGGACAACCACCTCATGAGGGCAAGGGATGACAGGACTCGTCGGTCGGTGTCCTCGAAAGTCTTGCTAGCATGTATTTTAGGTTTACAGGGCGCTCCATCCCCTCTCTTCCCCGACGGACGCCGGTTTGCCTGCCCACGACGAAACAAAAGGTTCTTCAAGTGGGATCCGTGATCTCTTGTGGGGGATGGCCACAAAGAGGTCCCGCCTAAGATGGACATGGTCCATGAGGTGACCCAGTCTCAGATGGTAGGATTTTCTATCGAGTCGAACCCGGGCTTGGTGCTAAGCACAGAACCCGAACCTGCGCTCACCATATTCATATGAACAGAGGTGGGCAGTATTTAAATACATTTATGTATAGAAGGAGGAGTAGTTTTGGAAGGGGTTTTTAGTAGTAGTAGGAGATTTTGAAGGAGTAGGAAGAGTGGAAGGAGATTTGCGGCAAGGGTAGAGGGAGGAGTTTGATTGGAAGAGGGTTTTTTTGGGTTAGGTTGAAGGTTATGATGAGTTGAAGTAATGGAAGGGGAAGATGGATTGACAGTAGAGGAGGCAGAAGTAGCGGGGGCTATGGGGATAGGGCGGAAGTAGTGGGGAGAGGAGCTGGGGCTGAGGGAAATTAGACAGGGGTAGTGGGAAGCGTAGGTGGAGTAGAGATAGTTGTAAGAGGAGGAGGGGGAGTAGCGAAGAGGGGCGGGGGGATGAATGGTAGAGGGAGAGGAGAGTGTAGGGGCAGAAGCTGTGTGTGTGTGTGTTGGGTATCTGGTAAGGTATATACGTGCACGGTAGTGTGGGTAGAAGTGTGGGCTTTTTGTTATTGTCTTCATATAGGTGGGCAATTTTTTCTCAGTGAAAACGATCTTCCCTAGTCCGTTCGTGGCGTACATCGCATTGAGGTACTTGTCGCAACGGTGGGGGTCTCCCTTTGATAGGTCCACTGCCACCGCGGAAAGCACGGCGGCCAGGTGTGTACTGGGACAGGTGTTGTGAAGTAGTACTGTTGTATGTGTGTATTTTTTCTGGCGCGGGAGAGTGTAATGGTGTTGATGTAGGCGCTAGAGTTGTTTTGTTGGCGGGATGTATTGGTGGGTGCATCGAGGTAGGTGTACATAGGTGCTGGTGCTGCGCCCGTTGCGCCAACCGCGGCGGAGTATTACCTTGTCTGCCAAGCAGACAAGGTCTGCTTGTCAGGTGTGTGTTTCGTGTCCGGTCTCATAACAGCGGCGGTTCTGTTGGAGTTTGATGTTCAATTAGGTCTCGATGTTGTGTGGGTGTGTGAGTGCCACAAACCTTGATACTTTGGTCTAGCAGCGTATTCTCTGTTTTTTAGTTGGCTAGTGTGATGACCGCCCACTGCTCGGTACGGTTGAAATAGAAGTCTTGAATGACTTCCTCACTGCACTCATGCCCGAGATTGGACAATAAATCTATGGTCTTGAATGCCAACAATAGAGGGTTTCTCTTTACTCTACGGATTTGGTACCTTTTAGTTACCTCGTTCGTAAGTTTAGTGTGGTGTTCGAATTGGGTAAGGGCGTCTCTTGTGTGTTCACTGAATTTGAGTGCGTCTTCAGGTGATCTGAAGACAAGTATTTTACTAGTGTGAGCCTGTAATATGTTGGTGATGAGAGTGTCGTGTGTGTTGGCTAGTTGGGGTGTGAGTGTGTACATTTTATATGTGTTATGTAGTAACTTTAGTCTAGAATCTATGTCTGAGGTTATGACGTGTTTTATACTTTTTTGCCTGGAACGTCCCCCGTCCCGCAAACGACCACTCGTGAAGTTACTCGAGTAAAAGTGATTCCGAAAAATTTTTGCAAGCAATCCTGATTCTTCTACTCTCTGAAGTAAGATTCAAATCTACTTGAAGAAGAGACGACTACGGCCTCAGAGGACTTAGACGAGAGACCGCTACAAAGACGATCTTTCCTTTCTTGTCCACCCTTCTTAGTGCGAGTCGGTTAGAGAAGCTTAAAGTCTTCATAGATACTACTCAATCGAGAGCCACATCTGAAACTCGCGGCTAACTCAGCGCAGGCGGAAGTTTAACAAGGGACGGGTAAACCCGTGTAAGCGGTGGACTTGAGTGTGGGGTAAGCAAAAACTGTTAGGGCTAGGTAATAGCCAGATAGGTAGGGCTACCGACTTGCCAGCTGAATAAGCCAGGTAGATAACTAGATATAACAGCCTCCTTTATCTACTTTTAACTTTTCTCGCTTTTCTTTTTCGCCTTTATTGCAGATGAGGAAAACCAAGAAGAAAAAGATTGGCTAGCGAAACAATTGATTACACCAAACAGGTCCCTTTGCGCATCCGGAAATGCGCGCAAAAACCCAACCGTATGCACGTATTTAGGATTATCTATTGCGAACTTGGAGTGGTACTAGTAAGACCTTTGGACTACTCGAATTTATATGTTGCGATATGTCAGAACGATAAGGATAGGGACAAGCTTCTATCGGAGAGAGCCACGAAGGAGTTAGAAGGAATCGGTTGAAGGCAAAATTCCCCACCCACCCCAAATGGAGGCTCAGAAAGCAGTTTATTGACGGCAAATCGATTCTTGGACCGGTGACTACAGGGCTGGCGAGATCAAGGAAGAATTTGAGAGGGCTCAGAACAGGTATTAACATGTTTTTAACGTGATTATCCGGGAAACCAACATGGCAAGGAAGGAAATAGAGACCGGCCTATTGACACTTAACCTGAAGATTACCCCTGAGTAGATCACGGGCGACGACTTCTTCAGCGTCCAGGGATATTTTAACTGCTTCAATCTAGAAAAACTCGTAACCAGAGAATACCCTTGAAAGATATAAAGCGGTGCTCTGAGTGCAGTAGCAAAACTCCTACGTGGCGCGAATATGATTCCCAAACCCAAAAATGTCTAAACTATAATGGAAGTCACCGCACAATGGCGATGGCCTGTCCGAGAAAACGCGACATATTTAACAACAAAAAGAAGGAGAAAACCAGGCAGGAAGAAGAAAAACAAAATCTCACTTTCGCTAAGGTCGCCAAGGCCGCGGCAGAACAAATACAACCAGTGAAAGTAAATACAACCAGGGGTAGGGTACAACGTCCCCTCATCCCTGAGCTCCGGTTGGGGTGGTGGATTTTTAACAACTTGAATCACTCCCACCCAGACTTTCCTCACATACACTTTCTCTTTCCTTGCACAGTCTATCAATTTTACGCCCAGCCCAAAGTGGAGCCACCATACCGAAGGGCTGCCTGCCCACTGAGCGGGAGGAGTGGTCCTGAATGGCCGCAGTTGGCTTTGCTGGCCCGGTATTCATCCCTCGCAGAGTGGGCTACAGCGTGTGGTGATTATCGTTTGAGTCCGTGGTACTAATAGGGCCACCATGCACAAGGATGAGTTTCATAAAATTACTCTCCCTCTACCTTTTCCCTCCTCATCGATGGAGCCGTTCTCGGGCAGCTCCACCACAGAAAAGAAGGTCCACCCCTGTACTTTCTCAGGGAACCCTCCAAATCTTTAAGGCCGGAGATGAGGCTTACTCCTCTCCTAGATCTACGGGTGCAGGGGACTCCCCATTACCCCCTTTTCTGGAGTCACCCCTCTTACGAGCGGCGGTCCCCCTTTACTTTCACAGGGGACTGCCAAGAAAACACGCCAGCGGCCCATAATTGACCGTTCCCAGTGTGACGTGCTTCTCAGGGACAACCACCTCATGAGGGCAAGGGATGACAGGACTCGTCGGTCGGTGTCCTCGAAAGTCTTGCTAGCATGTATTTTAGGTTTACAGGGCGCTCCATCCCCTCTCTTCCCCGACGGACGCCGGTTTGCCTGCCCACGACGAAACAAAAGGTTCTTCAAGTGGGATCCGTGATCTCTTGTGGGGGATGGCCACAAAGAGGTCCCGCCTAAGATGGACATGGTCCATGAGGTGACCCAGTCTCAGATGGTAGGATTTTCTATCGAGTCGAACCCGGGCTTGGTGCTAAGCACAGAACCCGAACCTGCGCTCACCATATTCATATGAACAGAGGTGGGCAGTATTTAAATACATTTATGTATTTAAAATTGCATTTGTAAATAGATCTGAAATCATGTATTTAAATACTTTTTGCAAAGACCTTACTGATAATAGGTTATATTGCTGTCAAGAACGTGCAATGCATGTTTTAGCTTGTCGCAATTTGTATGACACAAACGGTTGACTGCCTGAGCCGGTGAGGGAAGATTGCTTGCATCAGTTCAAATTCAGTTAACAGATGGTCACAGTTGTGTTCGATTGTATAGTGAGAGCGCTCAGCGTTATTTCAACTGCTGCATGGCAACCTCAGCTTCTTCGAAAGAGTGTGAAATGGAGAGATTAGACAATAATAAAGACGAGTAAGATAAAGAATCATGTAATTATAGTCATCCTTTACTAGATGGTAATTTTTTTAGAATGAAATCTTCCGACGGAAAAAAAGTGAAGTGTGTATGTACATCATGCAATGGAGAAATCTCTGCGGCGAACAATGCTACTTCCAATCTACGCATTGATTTGAAGGTAAGAATTTATTAAAGCTAATTATATGATACTTAATTGAATTGAAAAGTTTCACTATTTCTTTTTTTTAAATGGCAAAATTGCTAGTAGCTAACGATGATGTTAAGTGGCGTAGGTTTACCATGCACAAACCTACCTGCTTCCTTTGGCAACACCTTTATTTATAGTATATGCTGATTGAATTTAACGTGAAACAAATATCCTTCAATTATCTGATCGTGTACATTTATCAACAGAGAAAGTATCATGCTTTGGTGCAAAAAGCGAATAACTACGTGACAGCTCAAAGAAAAGATTCAAAAGGAAAATGTTCAGTATTAGACGATGGTCCTTCATTACTGGAGTGTTTTGCAGTGAATACTAAGAAGGTGACACAATCTGTTGTCGATAAGCTGATTGCAGATTTTATCATACAAAGTGTGCATCCCCTATCAATCATGGAGTAACCAGCTTTTGTGAGATTAATTAAAGGTGAATTCTGGGTTACAAATGTTGTTAACAATTATAGTATTAGTAGTACAGGTTAAGCTCTTATAACGACAGAATACTAAAGCGTTCGGATCATTGGTCACTACGTAGGCTATATAACGAAGTTAAATAAAGGAAGACATAAACAAACAACAGAGGTTAATATATTGAAATAATTTCATAAGAATCTACATACATATTCTTAAAGCGTGCTATCATTTACTTGAAGATATTATTGAATAAAAATTTTCATGAATAATTAGTACAATTATTGATCGATTATATGTAGTTATTAGATGAATTCCTATAACGCTGTATTTCGTTATAGTAGCAATATCTGTTATGTCAAAACTAGGATGCCCGCCCGTCAAAAATGTAGGAAATAAAGCTTGATAATGTGTATATTCCTAATAATACTGAAAGTCAATATTTTACTATGTAATTCTGAATATGAAGGACTAATAATATATTCATGAATTAATGTATCAGTCCTATATAGTTATAGAATATTCATATAGCTACATTTTATATATAAAATTTTATATACTTACCATATATTCTCATTTCACTGTGAAAATAAAGCTTGATAATGTGTATATTCCTAATAATACTGAAAGTCAATATTTTACTATGTAATTCTGAATATGAAGGACTAATAATATATTCATGAATTAATGTATCAGTCCTATATAGTTATAGAATATTCATATAGCTACATTTTATATATAAAATTTTATATACTTACCATATATTCTCATTTCACTGTGAAAATCAATTTCATTCACAATAATCACACATTCCACTACCGCAGATCTAAATTCTTCAGTTGACGTCATTTCAAGGCGGACGCTAGGCTGAAATCTTATAGAAGAAGAGAAAGTAACAAGAGCTCTACTGAAGAATAAACTAGACAGCACCTCTTACCTATGTCGTACTGCAGATACGTATTTGGTCAACTCGTCACCATAGTCTTTTGAGCGTTACAGTTCATTGGGTATGTTAAGATTTTGCTCTTTATGAAATATGATATTGAAAATGTTTTTACAGTTAGGAAGTTATCAGCTCTTGGCTGAAAGCAGACCTATTTGTTGGTGGAATTTATCTCGATTATATTAATATGTAAAATTTATGGGAACATTTATGAGACAAACATTAGACTGTTATTTCATTTTTTTCAGCTTGAGGAAGCTGCCCTTGTCCGTCACAGTGGAGTATTGGCATGCTCTCGCTTCAAAGGAAGACATAACTACATCAAGATTGCTGAACATATGGAGAACAACATCAATGAATACGATATCCCCTTGCAGAAAACCACGAGCACTGTCACTGATAACGGCTCTAATTTTATTGAAGCTTTAAGGAATTTGCAGTCACTGCTGCAAATGTGTCCATAGATTCAGAAGATGGAATCCAGGTAGGTGAAGAAGATTAGGGTGAGCACGAGCTGGAGGATAGTTTCTGAATGAGAAGTGCTCTAGATCAGGAAGAAGACCTTTCCTCTGACCCATGCAGCCTTAGACTATCTATGCATGTGCGCTGTGCTTCACACACACTCAGTCTCGTCGCCACAACTGATGGAACAAAAGCGGTCGTCCAAAATCAGCGGAGATTAGCAAAACTGTTATCAACTGCTCATTAAAGGTGCCTTCCATTACAAGGTGGAACTTTCTGTTTGATGCATTGTCATTACTTTTAAAACACAAGGACAAATTACATCAACGAATGACGTCTCTTGGAATTCCATTGTTTAGAAGTCACGAAATTGAATTTCTTGAGGAGTATGTCTCAATTTTGGCTCCTATTGCAGTGGCAATTGATCGACTACAGGGATAAAAAAACTGTTTTTATGGAGAATTGATCCCTACCTTGCTCACTGTGAAGAAAAAGCTGAACAGCCTTCAGTCACATTCTCTAAAACTTTGCCAACCTCTTCAAGTGCAGTCACTAAGGGGGCTTTAGAAAGGGCTACCATTCTTATTGGACTTTGGCAAATGAAGCTAGCGTTACAGATGCCATTATTGCATCAACAAGCCATCCATTTTTCAAACACCGCTGGTTAGATATCAGTATTTCATGGGACAGTTCAAGCCACCAAGTCTCTGTTGAAAATATTATGATTCAAGTGATTGAGAATTTAGCAGAGGGACCCGAAGCTGAATCATCCAGTGGTGTCTCGGACAGTGACGATTATTTTGGATTTGCGAAACCCACTCAAACACGATCAACCGCAGATTTAGAATTGTTCCGTTACCTTCAGGATTTAAATAAAACACTTCAAAGTTTAGATAGATATCCAAACATAAAGAAGTTATTTATTAAACACAACACCACCCCTCCGTCGTCAGCTCCTGTGGAACGGCTCTTCTCTTTAAGAGGATTGACCTTATCTCCAAAACGGATTTCTTTATCTGACGACACATTTCAGGAACTGATATTACTTAAGTGTATTTGAAATGTATTTAAAAATCTATCTAAATACATTTAATGTATTTAGTATTTAAATACTAAATACATTTTCAAAATGTATTTAGTATCTAAATGCATTTTTCTCATGTATTTAATATTTAGTATTTAAATACTTTAAGTATTTAGTGCCCTCCTCTGAATATGAAGATGGTCCCGTAAATGCGAAGGACAGTTGTTTTAGAAACATCAACTCTTGCTACTATTTCGTGTGCCTTGGGATGACGGTCACTATTTATTCACTTCTTTTTCCACACGAGTAATATTGTCAAGAGTTTATGGCACTCGTTGGACGTCCTGTCGTTCATTCTCTTCAAGTGTTTCCCGCCCCATACGAAAAAATGCTGCTTGACTTGATTTGTTGTTGTAAGAGTAGGTGTGGGTAGGGAATAGAGATAGGGGTGTGGTGGAGCGAATGTGAGTGTGTGTAAAAGGGCCATTCTCCCACCCCTTTTCTCAGTACCCTATCCCTTCCTCTGTAAAAATGTGTGTGTGTCTGAATGGGAATGGGTTTGTTGTTTTTTGTTTATTTTATGTATAAAAATGATTACCATGTTTTTTTTCTTTCTTTCCAGGCGCCATATTCTGGAAAGATAGAACTTAGTTTCCTATATCCTTATATTACAAACAAAGCGCCATATTCTGGAAAGATAGGACTTAGTTTCGTATATCCTTATATTACAAACAAAGCGTTATATCCTGGAAAGCTATATATTATTATTGTTAATAAATAAAGGCCAATAGTATAGCTTAATGAAGGAGGGCTTATAATAGCCACGCAAGCTTTTTAAGGTCATTATCTTCCATCAAGCGCAGAGGCGCCACACTTGTTGTAATTCCTAGGCATTTTGCTCGCTCGAGTGGCAGGTGGCTGGACATCTCCCCATCCTCTTTGTATAAAGTGAGGCCTTGTTTGTTGTTTATATATTGACTGTTGTAGTCAGGATTTTTTTGGTTGTTTGATTTTTTATGTTTATTAGGATAGATTAAATAGTATTCATATATATAGGATTTTCTTTTTGTAATTTTTGGTGAAAAGTAAGATCTCTAATATAATCGCCCCTCTCTATTGTAGATATTTTGTGCATATTTATCCATATTTTTTGTAAATATTGTATTTTTTGTTAGTAAAGGACTGTACATACAATCCGTTTCATTCTCCCTCGATTTCTCACGTCCGGACAGTGTAGGAAGCGGGTTGGATCAATTATCGATTGGGATTAGAGATATATTTTCGGCCCGCTACATTTGGCGCCCGAATAGGGACGTGAGACTTCGAAACTGGGAGAGTGACTGGATTGGATTGCAGTCCATACCCAATTAGTGTGACAAGTAGTTTGATTGATTTTTTCCTCCTCCTATATTTTTACTAACTTGGGAACAATGGCTGTAGCGGAAACATTGAATGAATAAGTAGTGCGATTGAGACTGGAGTTGAGAAAGAAAGAAGAGGAGTGTGAAATGTTGCGGGAAATGATGGAGGGAATGGAGAATAAAATAAAAGGGATGAATGAAAAGACTGATAGGATGAAGAAGGAAATGGGAGACCGACAGGATCAGACGGACCGACGGATGCAGGACCTATATAACATGATGACAGGGGCTAGATCAGCCCCAGGACCTACAACCTTGACCCCTGCTCTTACTGAAGTGACTCCGCTAAAAGGAATGGATGGCAGTAGGATTGAGTCTAAAGAAGATACGGTGAGTGGTAGGAAAGACGGAGAATGGAAGAGAGTTGAACGCAAGAGAAGGAAGAGTGGTGCAAAGGGGAAGGATAGGAAGGTAAGAGGCAAGAGTGTGGACTCATTGTACTCGGATGAAGGAGAGAGTGATAGTATGATTGGAATGAGTGAGACCGAGAGTAGCTCTTCGAAGAGTGAAGTGAATGTGGGGAAAGGTATTTTGATAAGGGAAGTGCCAAAGATAGATCGATTTAGGTTACATGGTGGGAAAAGTATGGAAGAATTCTTCGGGGAATTTGAGCGTTATTGTAAGCTCAAGTATCCGGAGAATAAGGGATACTGGATGAATGTTTTGGGGGAATGTTTGGAGGGAAAAGTATTGGAGTTTTTCCGTGTGATCACAAGAGCGGGGGAGCCAAAGTACGATGTAGTGAAGAAGAGATTGATTGGGCAGGTGAAACGAATAAAAGAGAGTGTGAAGTATAAAAGGGTGAATGAATTTGAGAAGGCTTGAATGGGGAAAAGTGAAAGTGTGAATATGTATGCACATAGGCTTGAGAGTATGGCAAGAATGAGGTATGGTGATGATGTAAATGAATGTAAACCACTCATGAGGAAGTTTTTGGACACGATCCCGCGAAAGGTGAGTGAATGGCTGAATGGAAAGAGAAAGGAGAGAGTGAGACTGACAGGTGAACGGTTGATGTCGGAGGATGTGTTGGAACTGTTAGAAGATGGACGATTTGATGATGAAAGCGATCTAGAAGAAGATGGATGGTACAGTGTAAATGTTGGAGGTAAGAAGCCCAGGAGCTTTCATCCACCCCAGCAGTTTGTCAGCTACAGGGATGCCCTGAAGGCTGCACCAGCTGGAGTGATGTCAAACTTCCTGGGCCGGCAGAATGGATGGGCAAATGGAGGGTGGTCGAATGGAAGGGGGCAGATGAATTTCAAGCTTGGGAACGGATATATGAGAGAGAAGCCGAGGTATGTCCCAGCAAACGAGAGACCTAATGGTGGGAGAAAGATTGTGGAATGTCGTCGGTGTGGAAGGAATGGTCATATGTTGGCAGAATGTAGGTGGACATCTGGTGCATGTTTTGGGTGTGGTAAGAAAGGGCATATGATAAAGGATTGCCAGGAAAAGGTGAAAGAGTGCTTCGAGTGTAAAGAAATAGGCCATTTGAAGAAAGATTGTCCGAGGTTGAATGGTGGAGCAACTGGTGGGGAAAGTATAAAATATGCATGTGGTAATTGTGGAAAGGCTGGTCATTATGCAAAGATGTGTCGTGACCAGAGGAATGTATGTAGCTATTGTGCGATGGAAGGACATTCAAGTGAAAAGTGTTGGATTAGACTGAGAGCGCAAGGTGTGAATGGAAAGTCTGAAGCGGGAAACTGAATGGTAAGAGGGTACCTGCTGAAGTATCCTCTGGGTGCATGAGTGTGAGTAATGTGTTGGTAAGTCTGTCTAGTGTAAGTGCTGTCTGGTAGGAAGTATGAGTGTCTGAGTGTGAAGGTGGAATTGAATGGAATTGAGTGTTTGGCTTTAATAGATTCTGGATGCAAGGCGAGCTTGGTGTATAAAGATGTGTATGACAAGGTTAGCGAGAAAGCCCTCTTGTCTGAGTGCAAGGGTAGTTTAGTAGGTATTGGTAATAGGAGAGTGCCTGTGATTGGAATGATAAGGTCATCTGTTCGAATGCATGGTATGATGATGAATGAATGTGAATTTTCTGTGATTGATAAGGTGAGTAGTGAGTATGGTGTGATTTTGGGCTATGATTTTATGAAAATGAATCGTATGGTTGTGCATCCTGCGAGTGATCAGATTGAGAGAAAGATTGGTAAAAATGGGGTGTATAAGTTGTATGTAGGGAAAGATGGTAGCGTTTTGAGGAGTGTGTTTACTGGTATTGAGGAGACTGCTATGGAGAATGTAAGGCTTGTGAAGGGTGAAAGGGTGTCTTTTAGAGTGAGTTAGAGTAAGGATGTTAGTTTGAATGTGAGTGAGAACACTGTGATATTGGATGGAAAGGATGCGTGTTATAAGGTAAGGCGTGTTGCTTGTGTGTTTGATGGCTTGATGAGAATGAATGATCCTTTTGTATGTGTGCAGGCGGACCCCAGTGTGAAAGGGCAGGTGAGGGGAATCCAAGTCGGAGATGTACTGGGTCACCTCTCCACTGTCAATGAGGTAGGTATGGATGATAGTACGGATATCAGGGTGAATGATGCGAATGAAAAGACATGCGAATGGATGTATAATGAGGTTAAGAACATGGTGAAATTGGATGGATGTTTGACTGAGTATGAAAGGGAGGATGTGTATCGAATGATATTTGAGCGAAAGGGAGCCCTCAGTAAGGGTGATCTGGATTTCGGGGTTGCAAAGCTCCCGGAATTCAAGATTGTCCTGAAGGAGGACTCCCCAATCTATCAGCGGCCGAGGCATTTCCCACGTCCGGTTGCTGATGAGATTGAGGAGCAGTGTTTGGAATTGGAGCAATTGGGGGTAATTGAAGAGAGCGAGAGTGCATGGAATAGTCCAATTGTACCTGTACGTAAGCCGGATGGAAGATTGCGTCTGTGTGTGGATTATTGAAAGGTGAATGAAAGGACTGTGAAAGAAAGGTTTCCGATGTGTGTGGTATCTGAGTGTGTGTATAGTATGCATGGGATGGAGTGGTTTACGAAGCTGGATCTGGTACGGGGGTATTACCAGATGCCCATTGCTGAGGAGAGCCGGCCAGTAACTGCCTTCTCTTCCTCAAAGAGGCATTACCAGTTCCGGAACCTCAGCTTTGGGTTGGCTAATGCTCCCGGAGCCTTCCAGCGGGCAATGAATGTTGTGTTGAGTAAGTTTGCGAGTAAGAATGTGATTGCGTTTATAGATGATATTTTGATTATGACTGAGACTTTTGAGGAGCATATGAGATTGGTGAATGATGTGTTGAGAACGTTGGAGAGTGTTGGTGTGAAGGTGAAAGTGGCGAAGTGTGAATGGTTTGCGAAAGAAGTGGAATTCCTTGGGCATATGGTGAGTGAGAATGGGTTGCGAAAATCACCGAAGTATGTTGAGAAGGTGCGAATGTTTCCTAAACCGGTGACTCTGAAGCAACTGAAGTCGTTTTGGGGTTTGATTGAATTTCAGCGAAAGTTTATACGTGATTGTTCTGGTGTGAGTAAGCCTCTGACTGAGTGGATGGGCAATAAAGGTAGTACGGTTGTCAAGTGGAATGATAAGATGAATGAGGCGTATGAGAGACTGAAAGAGGCAGCGGCTGAAGATGTTGAATTGGCTTACCCAGATTATAGTGTAAATGCTAAAATGCTTGAACTGTATACAGATGCGAGTGGGTATTGTATGGGAGGTTTTCTGATGCAAGAGCAGCGTTTGAATGGAGAGAATGTCAGGCGAATAATTGGGTATGTATCCAAGGCTATGAATGTTGCAGAACGAAAGTATTCGACTGTGGAACGAGAGCTGGCTGCGATAAGATATTGTTTGAAAGTGTTGCGTCCATTTTTGTATGGTGTGAGGTTTGTGATAAAAACCGATCATCAACCTCTT
The DNA here is from genome assembly GCA_963969495.1 of Ceratothoa steindachneri. Taxonomy (NCBI): domain Eukaryota; kingdom Metazoa; phylum Arthropoda; class Malacostraca; order Isopoda; family Cymothoidae; genus Ceratothoa; species Ceratothoa steindachneri. The sequence continues at coordinate 39,644,406 of OZ018324.1, read as the reverse complement.
GTGTATCTGCAGCGTATGAAGTGGACTGATAGTAGGATTGCAAGGACTTTGGAAGATTTGAGTGACTTTGACTATGTGATTGAGTATGTGCCTGGTGAACGGAATGGAGTGGCTGATTTGATGTCAAGGTATCGTGGTACGAATGATGAAAATGTGTGTGGAGTGAGTGATCCTGAGTATTTGCCGAAAGGGATTATGAATGGAAAAGAAAGTAAGGGTGGTGGTGATTCCTTGTTTGAGAGTGTATGGAATGGTTTGCAAGATTTGAAGAGTGATGGAGTAGATGTGAGAGTGCCCGATAGTGTAGATGATTTAAGGAAGGAGGTAATGAATGAAGTGTGTAGGAAGCCTGAAAGCATTGGTATGGCAAAGGTGCGGAACTTCATGAAAGAATTGAGAGCGATGTGTATGCAAGGGGTCCCGCCATTTCAGGAAGTGTTGATTGTAGTGAGTCGTTTGTATGGAGTGATTGTTTATGTGCACTTTGGTGGTGAGAGGCCGATTGTGTACAAGGATGAGAAGATGAAGGGTTTGAATCCTAATGTGGTACATCTGCAATGTTTGAGCGGTGTGCACTACAATTGGGTGATTGAAAAGTGTTCATATATAAGAGAGAAGAATGATTGTCTGGATGAAGATGAGCGTGTGGTGAGTGATGATATGGGAGTTAATGACAGTGTGGATATCAGTGCTGATGTTGGTGTGCTTGTTCCTTCGGTTTATTGCGAACATGGTGGACCTGATATGATGGAAGCGAGAGTGAAAGTTGGTGAAAGGTTGTTCTGTGGTTTGAATGATACTGGAGCGCAGGTGTCTTTAGTGAATGAGAGGATTCTGAGTAAGTATGATGAGTTTAAATGTTGCGAGCATAAACCTGTGAAGTTACGGATAAGTGGATTAGGGAATGGCATGATAGTGGCATGGGAACAGGTTAGTCTGAAAGTGAGTTTGGGTAATGGTGTGAATGTGAAACATGAATTTGTGATTCTGAAGGATGAGCAAATGCCGTGTTGTTTCTTGCTTGGTGTAGACTTTATGAGATTGAATGATTTGTCTTTGGATGCTGATAAGGATTGTCTTATGAAAGGTGAATGTGAGGTGATGAGGTTGAATGAGTGTGCAAAGAATGTTGTCAAATTTTGTGGCATGATTGAGTTGGTCATGGATGATGAGAATGAGATTTTAAGTGATGATGATATTCTAGAGATGCAAGAGATGTGTCCTTTTGTTAGTGAGTTGAAGAGGTGTGTAATGATGCGTGTTGATTTGAATGAATGGCCAGAGTGTTTAAGTGATTTTAAAAGGTATGCTAAGGATTTTGTTGTTTGTATGGATGTTGTATATTTTGTGAGGCATGTGAAAGGTGGTGATGATATGTATGTACTTGTGATGTCCTTAGTTGGTATGATTGGTCTGGTGAAGGTTGTGCATGATAATTATGGGCATATGGGTAAGTTTAAGCTGTGGGAGTGTATGAAGGAGCGTGTGTTCCACCCGTTTCTGAGAACTGTTGTGAATGATGTTGCAACTACGTGTGAAAGGTGTCAGAGGCGAAAGGTGCAAGGTGTGCAAGTGAAACCACCGATGTTGAAAGTTGATGCGAAAGAACCGTTTGAATTGGTAGTGATTGATTGTGTGTCTTTGCCGCGTACGAGTGCTGGGAATGTTGGTATGGTTGTGATGGTTGATCATAAAAGTAAGTTTGTGTATGCAGCACCTGTGAGAGATAAAAGGAGTGTGAATGTTGCGCGTGTGGTTGAGCAGTTGTTTTTTCCTATGTGTGTATGGAAGCCTAGAAGATGTCTGAGTGATAATGGGCCTGAATTTGTAGGGGAAGTGTTTGAGCAAATGTTGAGAGAGAATGGTGTGGAGCATGTGAGAACAACTCCGTATGTACCATCTTCAAATGGATTGGCTGAACGGACTATAAGAACCTTATGTGAGATGTTGAGAATGATGAGTACGACAGTGAATGACTGGGATGTGTGTCTGGGGAGAGTGTTGTGGGCGTATAATTCAACTGTGCATAGTGCAACTGGAATGTCCCCATGTCAGTTTGTGATGAATTTTGAAAGGCGAGTGAAAGATAGGTTTCGTTTGAGTGAAAGTGAGCAGAGTGTATGGCGTGAGGCGCATGAAAGGTTCCGTTCATTTGAATTAGGTACAAAAGTATTGAAGGTGAAAGAAGTGAAGTGTAGGTTGAATGTATCAAAGATGAGTGAGAAGTTTGATGGACCTTATAGAGTTGTGAGGGTTTGGGAAAATGGAGTGACGTATGTTTTGGAGAGTTTGAATGACGGTATGACTGAGAGAGTGCGGGCTCATCAGAGTCAGTTAAGGAGATGGAGAGAACCTCCTGACTACCTGGTGAGCAATCCGGTGTATGGACTGTGTAGAGATAGAGGTAAAGTGCATGATGATGAGATTGAATATGATAGTATGGATCTGTCTGGGAAAGAGCTAGTCTTAGTCTCGAGGAGTAGAAAGCGTACAAAGAAGAGTGAAAGGAAGAATGCAAGTACGAATGAAAGTAAGTCTGAGCAGAGTGTTTCTGGTATGGGGGATCTTGAAAGGGAGATTGAGTTTTTGCGTAAACAGGTGAGTGATTTGGCTGGTATAAGTAGACGAGTGAGTGAGCTGCCTGTGCCTGATTTTTCTGGTTTTGGGAACAGTATGAATGATAGTGTGTTTGGGCAGAATGAACCTAGTGTGGCTGATTTTTCGGGTTTTATGAATGGTAATAGTAGGGGTGAGTTTGATGTAGTGAATGATAAAGTGGCTGATTTTTCAGGTTTCTGGTGGGAACCAGTCGAAGGGGTTTCTGGTATGCCTGTTGGGAATACAGGGGATGTGAGTGACCTTTCTGTTTCGCAAGAATGTACCTTGAGTTGGATGAGAGCTGTGAGTGAGGAGCTGATGAATGGGGGTATGAAGAGTGAGGGTTCTGAACGGAAGAGTATGAAAGAATTCTGTCGTGAGATGGGAGAACTGGTAATGAGGGCTAAGAGTATGGTTGATGAGATGATCAATAGTGACGATGAGACTGACAGGACGACTAACGAACAAACCCGACTAATTGCTACGCGTAGCCAGGGACCAGTAGAAGAGTGTGAATGGGTGCAGAAGGGTGCGATTGAGCACAAGTGGTACCGTGAAGAGTGATTGAAGGGGTTTTGTGAGTGACTGGTCGAATGGCTTAAGGAAGGAGGGGTGTGGTGGAGCGAATGTGAGTGTGTGTAAAAGGGCCATTCTCCCACCCCTTTTCTCAGTGCCCTATCCCTTCCTCTGTAAAAATGTGTGTGTGTCTGAATGGGAATGGGTTTGTTGTTTTTTGTTTATTTTATGTATAAAAATGATTACCATGTTTTTTTTCTTTCTTTCCAGGTGCCATATTCTGGAAAGATAGGACTTAGTTTCCTATATCCTTATATTACAAACAAAGCGCCATATTCTGGAAAGATAGGACTTAGTTTCGTATATCCTTATATTACAAACAAAGCGTTATATCCTGGAAAGCTATATATTATTATTGTTAATAAATAAAGGCCAATAGTATAGCTTAATGAAGGAGGGCTTATAATAGCCACGCAAGCTTTTTAAGGTCATTATCTTCCATCAAGCGCAGAGGCGCCACACTTGTTGTAAGTCCTAGGCATTTTGCTCGCTCGAGTGGCAGATGGCTGGACATCTCCCCATCCTCTTTGTATAAAGTGAGGCCTTGTTTTTTGTTTATATATTGACTGTTGTAGTCAGGATTTTTTTGGTTGTTTGATTTTTTATGTTTATTAGGATAGATTAAATAGTATTCATATATATAGGATTTTCTTTTTGTATTTTTTGGTGAAAAGTAAGATCTCCAATTTAATCGCCCCTCTCTATTGTAGATATTTTGTGCATATTTATCCATATTTTTTGTAAATATTGTATTTTTTGTTAGTAAAGGACTGTACATACAATCCGTTTCATTCTCCCTCGATTTCTCACGTCCGGACAGTGTAGGAAGCGGGTTGGATCAATTATCGATTGGGATTAGAGATATATTTTCGGCCCGCTACAGGGTGTGTGGACAAATATCGGAAAATAGACCAGTGGTAAAAAAGAGAAAGTGTGGAAGGGTGAAAAGAGATGCTAGCTAGTGCCTGGTGATCAGGCCTTTCGCTTTTAAGTATATTTGGTTTTGTAGTTCCTTTGTTGTCTTTGAGTTAGTTTATATATATATATATATATATATATATATATATATATATATATATATATATATATATATATATTATATTTATATTTATATAATGTGGCGTTCAAGCCATTTGTTTTCAAAAAACCATTAATGTCCTTGGATATGATATGCGCATTTCTGTTGTGGTAATAACTATTTTATTAATTTCTTTAGTGATCTGCTTAGTGTCTTTGTCTTTTTTGTATATCTTGAAGTGAGTGTAAATCGTCTTTTTGGTTTTTGTATGGATGTCTTCTTCGGTGAATTTAGGTCTTTATCGGTAAATTTGGGTCTTCATCGGTAAGTTTGTAGAAATCGCTGAAGTTTCACAATTAGGTAATCTTTTTCTTGGTCTAGATGTTAATTTGGTTTAGGGTAAAAAACATTTCTATTATGTGTAGAACGGCGCTTCTGCTCCCCCAGCTAAAACCCTGGCGGAGCTTGGAAATCTGGCACGACTTATTCCTCTTCTGTTCTGGTCAATCATTTGGACGATGTCATCGTTCAATTCACGATTAACCATTTCCAGGATATTCCTTGTCCGTTCTTCTATGACAATGTTAATGGGGCTTAACCCCGCTTAACTCCCGCTGCAGCTCTTCAGGGCGTCTTCTCTCATGTCTGCATGCGCCTGTAATTAGGTACGTACATTTATTATGCACCACTTGTAGTTTCCTCTTTTGTGTCTTCCAGACACACGAGGGGGGGGAAGCGGGGTATAGTAGTGTCGATCTTACAAGTGTATTGTATATCTTTTTTTTATTGTTTAGACGGAGATTTCTGAACTTCTATAGAGTTTTGACTGCAGCAGTGGTCTTAGTGATTCTTTCTTGGACGTGCTTCTTGTACCCGGATGAAGTAATCTTCATTCCGAGTACATTGCACTCCGTGATGTAGGGATAACGTCTATCCCCAACCCTGACGCCGTAAAGTAGTCTCTTGCCTATGGGGACTACTTTGAACTTTTCCTGGTTGGTGCGGATCTTCCACCGAGCTTCGTAGGTGTTAAGATTTTTAATTTCTGCTGCTGTCATATGAGCTTGCCAAGGCGCATTCCTCCATGGACACTGGGTGAAATCATCGGCAAATTGAATGATAAGGCAAGAGAGGATTACAGGAGCTGGGACATCAGCGGTGTAAATTAAATAGAGAGTGGGGGATAAGCACTCCCCCCTATGTGGGAGGCCCGCAGTGAGCAAAAACTTGGGTCCGTCCGTGCACCCTAAACTGATATACGCCGCTCTCTCCATGACATAATCACAGAGAGTTCTTTCTAAGTTTTCACTTAGGCCTAGTCGTGAGATCTTGTACTGCATTCCCTGTTGCCACACCTTATCAAACGCCTTTGATACATCCCGACAAACAATTTCCACGTAACTACTTTTCCGCTTGGCTTGTGCTAGCTTTTCCGTGATGATATTAATCGCCATCTCCGTACTTCACTTTCTCCTAAACCCGAATTTATGTGGGTTAAGGAGAGAGTTCTCCTCCAGGTGAGACACTAGTCTTCTGTTGAAGATCTACTCGAAGAGCTTCCCACAAAATTCTAGAAGTAAAATTGGACGATGGCTCTCCTTCAACGTTGGGTTCTTTCCGTGCTTAGGCAAGAAAATCATCTTAGCCGTTTTATAAGCATCTGGAAAGAATCCCTTGTTCAGACAGGTGTTATATATTCTCCTCATCCTTTCGATGACATTGACTGATGCCTTTTCAAAGTTTAGCTTTGTAAGCATCGATTCTCCGTCGCGCTATCTATCCACCTGGTGGTGAGGGTGCGTCTTGTGTATTTGCTCGTTAAGCTCGTCGATGATGTTGCTTTCAAACTCTAGGTCATAGTCTTCGTTTTCCTCGTCAGGTATACTGAAGATTTTTCCCAATAACTTCGGAATAGCTCTTCAATTTTTCCTTTTTCCGTTTCTATGTTTCCATCTTCCTTTTGTAGCTCGATCGTCTGCTTCTTCTTCCCAGTCTATCCTTTGAGATTTCTGATCTTTTTCCAAAAATCTTTGGGAGTTGCTTCGTGATCGAGGCTATCGATCGCATCATCCCATCGTCTCCATTGTTGTTCGAGGATAAACTGGTTCAGTTCTTCTTTGACTTCTTTACTTCGCTGTATTGAATGAACTGACGCATTCCTGATGTTGATTTCATACAATAACTTCAACTCACGGTATAAATTCTTCATGTATTCGGTCCATCTGTAAGTAGAGATGGTCCTATACTCGGATTTAGGGACACAAGCCCTATCTGCGCTGATAAGATGGTTATTGAGACCGTCGAGTGCCTCGTCAATCTTCTCGAGAATTGCTTCGTCCAAGTTTGGCGGTTCGTAGGCCTTGAGAAGGCGCACGTACCGTGTCCAGTCTGCTCTTTTGTAGTTCTTTCTGACTACAGCTGGAACTTGTATAGGGTTCCTGTTGATAGTGAGTAGGATCCCTATATGGTCACTACATGGTACCTAGACTGGTTACATGTAGTAATTGAACGGCAACTGACGATTCGCCAGACAGATGCCTGGTTTTGTGGCACTTCCTGCTCTGGGCAATATTTCTGTCCAGCAATAGGTTCAGACTTCTTCCTATACCGGTGAAGGTCCTGTAATCGGATTCTCGGCATCTGGCGTTCAGATCCCCGATTAATATAGTGGGGGCTCTTCTGTCAAATAGGCCAGTGAGAGTGTAAATTGGTAAAACATCTCTCCTTGGGGGTTGATATCCGGTAGCAATGACTGACTTTCCTATGTCAAGTTCGACCTTAATCGTGAGGTAGGATTCTTCTAGATTTGTTATTTGCTTTTATTTTATTCCTTTCTTTATTGCAATAGAGGCTCCGTCCAACAGCTCCTGCGAATAATTCGTGATCAACACATCGTAGTTCCAGATTTTTATTTCTGCACTACACGTGTCGATCCCGTGTTCCGAAATTAAGATGATGTCTGCATCAATTCTCCTGAATACATTTCCGTAAAGAAGTTGTTTCGTCGTCCAGCCGTTGGTATTAATTTCCAATATCTTCAGTGCGTTTCATAACATGGTGAATTGTTTTTACCTATGCTTCTTCTTCTTTTTCTTCTTCTTCTTCTTGGAGGCTGGCTGGGGGGTTTTACTTTGCCTAGGGTTTTCCTTTTTCGGAGGGGGACCCGAGGTTTCAAAGCTGCTCTTCGTAGCTCGTGTACAGGTGCAGAGGCCCTCTCCGTTGTCAGATCTAGAAGATCCATCCTCACTTTCAGCCTTTTCTTCTTTGTCGTCCTCTTTGGATTCCTCCGATGAGGGAGCTTCGACGATCTCCTTCAGTCCAGACTTGACGGTGTTGTTCTTTATGACTGAGTCCTTGAATGCCTTCGAGCATTCAGGGTCTCCAGGCATAATCACTGAATGAAGATTGTTCGCTTTTCAGCCAGGCTTCACTGCATTAGCCACATTTGCCTGGGTAATGCAGATCAGTATCTTTGCTCTTAGATCTTCCGTCATGTTCATCTGTGCAAGTACAGGTGCAGGCTTTATTTCCGCATTCTTCTTGGCGGCGTTCGCGCATGTTGTTTCCTTAGCTTTCCTCTCTTCTTCTTCCTTTCTTTTGATGATCTCACGGCGCTTAGGGCAGTTCAGGGCCATGGTCCTATGTTCCCCTTTGCAGTTAAGTCATCTCTTCTTAGTACTCTCGCTTAATTGTATCATTATGAGGCAGGCCGACAACTTTTGAACCTATCCTCGTATATTCAGAACACAAAGTATCGCGTGAGTAAGAAATATATGCATTTATATATAGGCAGAGAGAGAGAGAGAGAATGGAAGAGAAAGAAAAAGCGAGATAAGCTATAATTCAATCAAAGTTATCTCAGTAAAAACATTAAAATTACCAACTATTTTTTATTTAAAAACGCAATTATCAGGTTGGAACGAAAGTAATGTCCGATTTCAGGGTATATAAAAAGAGAAAAAACTTATGATTATAGAAATATTTAATCAAAAACATAACCTCCATTGCTTTCTAGAACCTCTCTCATCTGTCAACAAGCTTATAAATGCCACGCTTGTAAACTTCTTTAGGTTTTGATGCAAAATATGAATCCAACGTTTTTTCAACCTCTCCTCTTAATATCAACCTAGAGACCATCCAAATGCTTCTGTAATGCCCTAACAAGTGATAAGTAGGAGCAGGGTCAGCAGAATATGGAGGATTTAAGCATTCTTTCGAGCTGTGTGAGGACGGGTATTATCGTGATAGAGGATGATGACAGCCTTTATGTTGACTAAGGAAAGTCGCCTTTGGCCCAAAGCTGCTTTCAAACGACAGGAAAGTTGATTGCAGTGGAGAGTATCATTAATTGTTTGGTTGTTGTCTAATAGTTCGTAATGGATAATTCCTTCAATATCCCACCATACACTCAACGTGATCTTTTTTTATACGAATTCCTCCTCTCGGTCGTTGAGAAATTCTGTTTCTTCGACTGATCCACGAACGGCGGCTTTTAACATTATGATAAAGGATCCACTTTTCATCACCAGTAACAAGTCTGCATAAAAATGGTTCCTGAAGACGTAGTAAAAGCAATGAGTCACAACAAACAAAACGCTGTTGCAGATTCGCGGGACCCATTTTCCAATGACTTGAACGTTTCCAATCCTTTTTAGTTGGCATAGGACAGTTGTATGGGTTAGGTTACCTTGTTCTGTGAGTTCTCTAGAAGTTATAGCGGAATTTGTTTTGACAACAGCTTCCAATTAATTGGAATAAAGTTCGTTTGGACGACCTCTTGGTCTTTCCTTTAGAATGAAGTCCCCACTTCGCAAACGGAAAAAACACCTGCAACTTCTTTCATTTACTGCACCATCCTCACAAGTGTTCTAAATGGATGTTACCGCTGTACTTGCATTGACACTTTTATAAAACTCATAGAATAAGACATTTCTAATGTGATCTTCAGATGGGCCGAACATAGTGGTGAATACCTAAAGGATTCTGAACAATATTTTTATAATCTGTAAGAAAAAAGTGTAAATTACTCATTGTGTAGTATTCCTAAACGACAAAAGGCACTACTTTAATAAATACTATCTAAAACGCCATTCTAGAAAATCGGAATTTACTTTCCTTCCAACCTGATATAAAAAAACAAGTCGATTTTTTTTACATTGCTGGGCAGAGCAACTTGTCAAAGACGTAAATTTCTGTGCCCCAGCTTAAAAGGACGGAACATCCGTTCCTATCGAAATACCCAAAGCTATCCTCCGCAAAGGGTCATTTGTTGGTACATTTGACTGTCTTTGTTCTATTTACCAACTTATTCCGGATTGTTATAATGACCCCACCCACCTGCAATATTTACAGCTATAGCGGTTTGCTTTGTAGTCTTTATCATCTTTACTTTTTCCCTCCTAGTTCAGTACTTTCTGTTTATCCATATTTTTTTCCTTCATTTGTTTGTTCCCTCACCTATCTTTTATTCACAGTGAAAATGCTCTCATTGGTAACAGAACTTTCTTTTCTTTATTTGTAAACCCATGCCGGTCTCCACACCCACCACCCCTCATGTTACTAAAGGAAATTCCGGCCGAGCTTCCGACTGCCTCTGAGGCACTGGAGAGAGAGAGGCAAGACTTCCTCGGTGTGTCGCCAGATAAAAGCGCTCCTATTTTCTTTTCTCTTTCCACCGGAAGTAACCTGCTTGACTTGGAATGCAATTCTTCGCCAAATAGGGGACACGTCACACTCTCCCAGTTTCGGGAAGAATAAAACTGGCTTGTCAAGAAAGAGTTCAAACGAGTCAAGTCTGAATTCATTCCCATTTTTGGCCACCCAAAAAAGGAGACACCTCCCTCAATTGAGTCACTCTCAACCCATCACAGGTATCCATGTTAACGGTCCCTACTAACTGCTCCTTATCACATTTCAAGGTCGAAAGTGGCCTATAATCATCGTCGAGCTACTAAAAATTCGAAAGCTACATCTCCATTGGTTGGCAACTTTTCACTTTCGTTTCTCTATAGTTTCACTTAAATCAAAGACTATTTAATTCACCTCGCCAGTTAACATTAATATTGGCATATGGTAAAAATCATAATTATCAATTCATACAGAAATAATTACAGTGTGCTGAAGTACGGGAATATACGCACTCGGGCTCTAAGGTAGGCTAAGCAAGGCAACAAATGTTATTGTTTTAAGAGCGTGATTTGAATAGTTAGCTGCAGCTGCGTGACCAATAAATATTCCAAACACAACGATAAAACTAGATTTTAATACACACTAAATAAAAGTCGCAAAATAAATATGGATATATATATATATATATATATATATATATATATATATATATATATATATATATACATATATATATGTACATGAATAAGACGGAATTAGGTTCCGAATACTAATTGGATAACCATGGTTATTAAATGGTTATAATCGGAGATTTAGGGTAGTGAGCGATTTAGTTCCTTTAAACCTCGAGAGTAAAGTGGGACGAACTTGGGGGAAGGTCTTGGTGACCTTGATTACTTACGGGTGTAGCCGAGAACCTGAAAAGGGTGGTGCTACTTTCTCCAAACTCGGATTTTGCGAGATGTGGGCCTCTTGTCCTCAAGAGGTCACCGGACGAAATTCGAAGGGCGGAGGTGACTTCTCCAAACTCAGATCGAGCGAGCTATATGGCCTCTTGTCCTTAAGAAGTCACCGATTGAACTTCGAAGGAAGGAGGGGGGGGAGATGACTTCTCCAAACTCGGATTGAGCGAGCTGTTGGGCCTCTTGTCTTCAAGAGGTCACCAGAAGAAGGCGGTTGAGAAAGGCTAACGTTGCCTTAAGAGACTCTTCTCCCTGACCCGAAGATACGAGTGTGATGTCCAGCACTTCCGTCGCTTGCGACCGCCACTAAACACTTCTCGGGAGAGAACGTCGTTGTTTTGCGCCACTGCGCCTTTATTCAAAGATACATACATTGTTTAGCAACTATAAACTATTTAACACAATGCGAAGTTGCTCAAAAGAAAACATTTACGTTAAACAATGTAAACCAGAGGCAGGCGGAGCACGAGTAACGGTCGAACTACAAAGCCTTGCATTTATACCCTCCGAGCGCGTGACGTCAGCGCTAGTCAGAACGTCATGGATTTATCGCGACGTCATTAATGACGTCACGGGAAAATTCGCATACGCTAACCAGCGCTTAATCCACGCGAAGGAGGATCCGCAAGGTTTGCTTCGGACGGTACCCAAGCTACCGCCGGCCTATGGGAAGAGAAAAGGTCATGATACATTAAAAGAACAACCGGATTAATAAAGGGCAATAGGAAAGCCAGAATGGCCCCCTTACTAAGTAAAATAACACTTGCAATGGAATCCGAGTACAACATATATTCCGGTCTACAAACATATAAAATGAAAAGGGCAGCGAACTCCGCCTTGACTGCGTGGGTGGGGGCAGACAATCTTAAGCTGGCCTGCCTCTGGTCAAAGAACCACCCCAGAACCCAAGGAGTGGCGTCGCTGAAGGCGACGGGGAGCGAGGTAGGGGCCCACCCGACTCGTGCTCCGACCCAAGGGACCCAACCCGAGGGAAGGAGGACCGCCAGAAGGGCAACCCGGGAAGACCGCGTGTATGCCAACTGGGCCCCAAAACGTGGTAGGCCTATTGCCATGCCCACGAAATTTAGTAACCCACCCAGACGAGCCCAAAAGGGAGAGGACGAGGGAACACGTGGCGCCCATTGTAGGGCGGTAGCCGTCTTCTTCCTCATCTTCGGCGTGAGGCGGGTTTTGTTGGTTCGCAGGTCTATGTCAACGCCAAGGTAAACTAGTTGGCGGGTAGGGGATAGCACCGACTTCTTCTCGTTGATCTTAATGGAGGAATTGCGGACCAGCTCGATAAAATCAAGGAGGGTGGCGGGGCAACCTAGGCCCAAAATGTCATCGAGGTAGGTATAGACGATGATGCCGGCCTGTCTAGCAAATTCCGCAAAGATCGGAGCCATGCATGCCTGCATGATATAGGGGGATCCGGCGAAACCCATGGGCAAGCGTTTAAAGCGAAAACGCTCACTCCCACAGAGCACGCCGAACCAAGGCCGGGCATTTACATGTAGTGGTATATGATAGAAACCATGCTGGAGATCTATCTTAATAGCCCACGTGGCCTCTCCTGCATCACGCAGCACCTTTCCAAGGGAAGGGAGTTGGAAGGTAGGGGGGGTATACAAACCCGACACGCTCAAAGGGGACATGTCGTAAATGAGCCTATCCTCGGTCTTATTTTGGGGGACTAGGAACACCTGATGGGCGCACCTAATCCGCTCCGAGCGTTCTAACAACGCCAGCGCGTTCAAGGGTATGAAGCACCGGGAGCATCAGCTTATTGCTGCGGGCAAAATGACGATACTGGCCAAGGAACACCCGCACCCCTTTTCCGCCAGCAGCCTTAGCCACATTGGAGGGAAGGGGCACGTGGTGACACACGTTACCAGGGATAAAGTCACAAATGTGTCTTTGCAGGGGGTCTTTGTTGACCCGCGCCAACGGGTCGAAAACACTACCCGCCTCACCCTCGTTGTTGTCACCGTCCGCGTTGTCGTCATCGCCGTCGTCCTGGTCCTGACCCGACTCAACCCTGGCTGCCGGGGGCGCATCCTGAGGAGGAGCCTCCACATCCGGCGAAGCAGGGGGGTCGTCAGGCACCGGTTCCGGGACGTCTTCAATGAAGCCGAGAACCTCACGAAGTTGGGGGTCAGCGTCGATAAGGGCCTGGGTGTTGTCGTCCAGGGGCACTACCATGTTAATGGCGTCGACGGCCGCGAGGAGGCGTTCCTGAGTCGAAAGGTCAAAATCCTCCAAATCCCGATCCTCGGGAAGTACCTCAGCGCCCCATTCCGGGAGGGCATCTATGTTGAAGCCGAGGTCCTGAGCCTCACCATCCCCTGACCCATCAGCGAGAGGGAGGTCTGCCCCAACCCCAGAGAACCCATCAACCCAGGGAGGGGGAGGAGAGGGGGAGGAGAGGGAGAGAAGAGGGGGCTAGGGGCAAAGTCAAAAATATCCCTTACTGCCCACACCTCGTCCTCCCAGGAGTCACATGGTGACCTATTTGCGGCTATCCTTGGCCTTACTTCTGGCCCTAGGATGGTGACGAGGACGAGCAGCCGGAGCAGCCGGTTGCGGGCGGGGAGGGGCGGGACGCACCCACGACTCTCGAAGGACGGTACGATTATAAATTACTGGATCAATTGAAATACCCGCACCCTGGGTAGCCTGGAGGCGGTGATCCTCCAAGGCGTACCCCCACCCAACATAGGAGACCAAATAGTAGAGCCGCAGTCTGGTATGCAGACGTGCGGTCTCTTCCTCCAGGAGTTGATCCCTGAATCTGTATACAATAAAGAGTAGTTGAAGTTCCTCGATATCGCGGGTACGGAAAACAGGGGGGGGTGGAAGGGGTGGTAACCCGGGCACGTAAATGAGTCACAACAAGAGCCCAGTCCGGGGTAACCCGGCGGGCCTCCACAATTTGCGGGACACCCTGGTTAGGCTGAAAGCCTAACACTGCCTCGTCAAAACCGAGCACTCTTCGTGCGTCGGGGGGCTGGGGATCCCACGGGGTGGAAGACCTGGGAAGGGGCGGGACCTCCCGAGTGCCGATACTATCAAGGGCCTGGCGTCTCAAGGTATCCAACTCCTTAGAGTCAGAAGGGACACTATCCACTGGCGGGGCGGGAGCAGCTACGGTGCTCGTAGTACTGGCAGTCGCAGTTGAGGGAGGTGTGGGTGAAGGATCCCGTGTCGGAGCCTGCGAGGTCGGCCTGGAGTGGGTCTGAGCACCCTTAGAGGGTGTTTTCTTACTAGGGGTGCGTTTGGGAGCCATAGAAGACGGGTCTTCTGATTACAGAATCCCGTAATACGCAATGCGGATAAAGAACTTCAATGGCTGAGCAGGCCTATGTACGAGAAATCATCAGACTTACCCCAAAAGGTCGAGATGGTTAAACAATTTACAAAGTCAGTGAAGCTGACTGAATAAAAGGCATTAAACTGCGCCTTTATTCAAAGATACATAAATTATTTAGCAACTATAAACTATTTAACACAATGCGAAGTTGCTCAAAAGAAGACATTTACGTTAAACAATGTAAACCAGAGGCAGGCGGAGCACGAGGAAGCGTCGTCTAACCGAATCTGTGGGTAATCCTTGGGAGGGTGCATATATACCCGGTGAGACGGAACGACCAGCGGCTGGAGCCATAAAAGTTGTTCGAGGCAAACTTACAAAGTAGATGAGTAATCTCCTGACCCAGGGAGGAGGGATATTAAAACGGCGGGTAGTTAGCCTTCAACTTCAGCGTCATGCCTCAGTGTGAATTTCTCAGTGATCTGGTGGTAAGTCCAAAAAGGGTGAAGTCGGAGCGGGGAAGGGGGAAGTAACGGCTCGTTTTCTCTCCCTAAGTAATATCTTAAGAGGTGGGGAAATACTACTATTTTAGTGGAACCCTCTACACAGTGTTTTCACAGTTCTTAAAGTGAGCTTGTTAAATTTAAAAAAACGATGACGATTTCATTATCAGTAGCTATTTTCATTAAATTAAATAATTCGTATTTTATATGTTACCATATTATTACTCAGATTTAATTAATATCATTAAATTAATTATGCACTCAAAAAAAATCTAATCTCTTTCCTTGCAACCTTCCTGAGTAAGGATTTTACATTCAACGTATTCCAAATTTACTCTGAGCAGTTAATGCCCTCCTTGGTTCGTGAGATGAATCGAAACAAAAACAGTCTTGGCTAAATAAATCAAGTTAGCAAAATACTTGTCATCCATACTTCTTTTAGATTTTTACTCAAACATTTCTAACTTTCCTCCGGTCTGTTCTCGCTCTCCATCTTTTATTCTGAAAGCTGTTTCCAGTATGAGGGCTCCAATTTTCGGTTTTCTAGAAAAAATCAACAACCGCTTTTCACATTCGCCAGCAAAGTCAAATCCCTCACCATTACATGTGATTCGCTTTGTTAGAATGGTATACCTGGACTATACCACTTCCTTCTTCATGAGAGGGGGACATTATCCCGAAACATGTTTTCAGCATCGGATAACGTCGGTAACTAAAATTTCCTAAGACAGCATTTCGTCTTAGAAACGTAGCCCGAATTTCGGCTTTATCTCTGACCGCCTCAAGTCTGTCTCCCTTGCTTAAACCTGAGCTGAATTTTCTTCATTTGAATAACGGCAGTGTGGACTTTTGGGAAGGGAGAGAAAAGGGTTGAAGACCCCTCCTTAATGAATTGAATCTTCCCACGAAGGAGCCACCTCTCCTGGGTGAGGCTTTGTTATCTTATCAGCTTCATTTTCTTTGAAAGAATAATTTCTCCAATCTTTGAATGAGACACATACAAAAGGAATCTGAATCGATTATCTGTCAAATGAGGCCCCTTTTAAAAGTATTTTTTCTTATATTTTTAAACTCGATTTAAGATTTTTTTTCTTTTAAAATAGAACTCACTAAGTGTTTTTCGAATTTTCCAAATCATGAAATCTAACTAGACAAAAAAGAACCTTCCCGAATTGGATATATGAGTGATCAACCTCATTATTTCGCGGCAAGTTTAGGCACTTAGCTGACGTGAGAATTTGGCATAGAGTAGTAAGGAAGGGCGAATCTTTCAGGTTTATTTCAAAATCAAGCTCTCTTTGTCTTATTTCACTCTGCTTGCTGTCTTCCTTCTCATAAGCAGCCTCACGCGCGTATTCCCTGCTAAATCGTTGTCTCTTACTTCATTTTTTCAACATTGAATTTATTAATTTGTGTTTTACCGCCCTATAACAAAACTTAATACTATGAATGAACGTAAATATGTATTATTAAAGAGTTGTATTCTCCTCCAATGTCTCCCCCACCCCTTAAATTTGAAATCGGATGAACGTGACAAATTTCGCTTTCAACTGCATTTACACTGAATCAAAGCATTGAAGTATTACAAGATCAAAAAGAGTTCTGTGAACTAGTTTCTAAATGAAATATTTTTCTTTTCAGGGATATTCAATTGATTCTATTAAACCAGACATTATTTTTAAATTAGTATTTTTCTACCTCTCTGTGGAAGCTTTTGAAATCCTCCGTCCTTGTGTAGGCTTAAGGTCGATTCTTTATTTTTAATGCTGGAATAAATAGTTGAAACTCCATAAATATTTTTGGAATTAGATATAGCATTTTTTAGTTCGATTCCAAAGGGACTTTTTCTGTTTCAATGGATAAATCTTGAATGTAAAGCAGAGACTAAAAATGATGCATCTGAATAACACGAGGATCTTAATTATTTATTTGATTAAATATATATTTATAAGGAAGGAGAAATTCTAGCAATTATTTTTCGATTCGCCATGTGGATTTTTTTTTAGCCGACCCATCTAACCTAGCTGTTTTGAGCAAAATCGTTGTTTTTAACGCTTGTGAAACTAAAACCTAAAATTCTCTTTCTGAAAAAAATCACGCTAAAAATCAAGTTTAAATATGATTGAAAGTTTTCCGACCCACAGATGAGGAATTTCGTTTTAAGTTTAAGAAAGCTGACTTTTTCGAAAGGGATAACAAACTTTTCCCAAGTTTGTTCTTATACTCTTTGGAAGACGAAAGATCTAAAATATCTTAATTCCCTATATTAGGGATTCGAAAAATAATTTCGCATTTAAGAACAATGAAATGTTCTAGTGAGCATCAAATGAAATGCTCTAAAGAGTTTCAAATGAAATGCTCTAGTGAGCATCAAATGAAATGCTTTAGTGATCTTCAAATGAATTTCTTGAGTGGGATTCAAATGAAATACATGAGTGATCATCAAATTAAATAGTAGAGTGATCCTCAAATGAAATGTTTTTGTGATCTTCCAATGAAATGCTTGAATAAGACTTCTTGAGACTCAGGATGACGCAGTGTATTCGCCGCTTCCACACAGTAGTTCGGCGATGCAGAGCGATTCGCAACTCGCCTATACTACTTTCGTTGTTTATTTCCCATCCCCCCTTTTACTACTTTCTTCTATCACCACTATAATGATCGTCAAATTAAATGTTTTCATGATCATTAAATGAAATGTTAGGGGATCATCAAATGAGATGTTTTAGTCATTCTCATCAAATGAAATCATCTAGTGATCCCCAAATAAAATGATATACTCTTCTTCAAATGAAAGTTTTTATTGATCTTCAAAGGAAATTATCTATTGATCCCCAAATTGGATTCTCTTATGATCCTCAAATATTTTTTTTTTAAGGGTCATCAAATGAAATGCTCAAGTGACCATCAATTGAAATGTTCTAGTGATCTTCAAATGAATTCTCTTTTTATATTCAAATCAAATGTTCTAGTGATCCTGAAAGGAAATGCTCTATAGATCCTAAAATAAAATGTTCTAGTGATCTTCAAATGATATGCTCTTGTCATCCTCAAATAAAATGATCTATTGATCATCAAATGAAATGATCTATGAACCTCAAATGAAATGTCATATTAATCTTCAAATGAAATGCTCTAGTGATCATCAAATGAAATGTTCTAGTGATCCTTAAATGAAATACTCTAGTGATCCTCAAATAAAATGCTCTAGTGATCCTTAAATGAAATACTATAGTGATCTTTGAATGAAATGTTCTAGTGACTCTTAAATATATTCCTCTAGTGATCCTCAAATGAAATACTAGATGGATCCTGAAATCAAATGCCCTATTTATCTTCAAATGAAATGATCTAGTGTTCCTCAAATGAAATACAATAGTACTCTTCAAATGAAATGCTTTACTGACCCTTAAATGCATTCCTCTAGTGATCTTCAAATGAAATGTTCTACTACTGCTCAAATGAAATGCTAGTTTGATCATCTAATGAAATGCTCTAATAATCTTCAAATAAAATGTTATAATGATCCTCAAATGAAATGCTTTAGTGGTCCTGAAATGAAATGCTCTAGTGACCCTCAAATGAAATACTCTAGTGATCCCAAATGCATACATATATTCACACGATCAATATGTTGGCAATATAGATCTTAAGTAACGATCTATTCTTGTGCCAGTATCTCATAATAATCATCGCCCCTCAAGTTTCCCTAGACAAAATCTAGGTTTTGTTGGTGGCATCTGATTTTTTGTTTTATATTGACATGCAATTAAGATATGCACTGCCATCGCCTGTAGCAATTCAGGAACAAAATAAGCGGTTGTTATTCCTAGTCCAAAGACTTGTAGATGTTTTTTAAAATCTTTATTTAAGATGTTTATGTACAGGTGAACTTGAAATTTACCTTTTGTACTAAATATATGGTAATTTGGTGATCGTTAAGCAAATTAGCTCATCTTCCTGCGTTGCATTACTATCTTCTCAGTCTTTATCTTCCATAAAGACATACTTTGCTTTCTAGTCTATATATGACACTGATGACCTAATGAATTGATAAAATATGCTCTATAATATTTTGCATTAGGTTAACATTGGTTGGTTAGCCTAAAATGCTTACTAATAGAAACAAAATCACTTTCTCAACAAGCTAATATTTTGATATTTCTTATTGTTTTTTGAAATATCACTAAATGTGGTTTCATTGTTTAGAAGATGCGTTACTACCACTAACTCTTTCCCATTATAAACTGTATTTGAATGGGAGATTATCATTTTTTTAGCTACTTTATCTGTCTGTGTAAATTTTTTATCTTTACTTACCTTTCGCAAAGGAGTATTGTGCATCCATCAAGTTATGGGCAAGTCGATCAAGTTCACTTAGCAAAGATAAGTTAAACTCAAGATGGCGAAAATCTTTGTTTTCGCTAACTCACTTTTTTAATTAAGTTACCATTCTGTTGTTTGAGGTCCTACTCCCTTTTAGTAACAGAAATTAATTAAATGACTGTTGCGCTTTTCAGTGTCGCCAAGCGCAAGTTTTCTCCTTGAGAAAAGTTTCTACAAAAACAAGTTTACAATTTCTAAACTTGCCTTCGTGACACTTTTATTTTCGCTTTCAAATTCTTTCATCGTTTCTTCTAATCGCTTCCAATGGAGCATTAGTTGGAAGTTGAGGTAACTTCTGTCGATGACTGAATGGCAGAAACAATCGTTATTTACGCGACGCTTTCGAACAGTTGTCTTTCATTTACAGCGAAATGCAAATTTGGTGGTGAACGGAAATTTTGAGAGTTCAAATTTGCACGCAACAGGTTTCCCTGCCAAAAATGTAGACGCGGACTATTCCACGAAAGAGTTGGGAATTATTGCCGAAACTTCCACAAAGATATTTCTTTTCTTTGTATTTGTGTGCGTTTATGTGATTGTTCTTTCCGTGGGCGACCATTTGCTGTCACTATTGGCATTACTAACCAAACTCCAAGCGAAACGGTCTTCACTCTTATTATTCTTGTCTCCTATGATGGTAATTTATTTTTTCGTGTTTCCTGTCTTTAGAGAATTGCTTGAACTACCAGTTTCATTACTAAAAGGCACATTATGGGGAGATTCAATGATTTTATATCTTACTATGATATTATTTTTAAGTATATTCATTTCCCTTATATGTAATAAAAAAATAACGCACATCGTAGGTGTTCGCCTTGCGTTTAACCCTCTGTAAAAAGAACCCCTCCAGTAAAAGACGATAAAGTGGGCCAAATTCAAACTTATTATAGGAGAACTTTTCAAATTAACTAACTCTCCTTTTATACAACAATGTCTAGCACTCAAGGTAGCGGATTTCTTTACAGAGTACGACTGCGTCTGCTTTCGATCGCCTCATGTAAGCCCTAATTAGAAGTAAAATCATCATCATTATCATCATCATCATCATCACACACGGTGATCAGCCGAGATGACTGATCTCATCACCATTGAAATTCCTCGAGGAAATTTCAGACAAGCGAAGTTTTATGGCATTTCGCGTTTAGAGTGCAAAGGAAGGGCTCGAACCGACAGGCAGTGAAAGATAATTCAACGATTCGGTGACTGAAGGTACAATTTAAGTGTAATTTAAGAAAAAAATAGCGAAACAGACGAAAGTGCTTTGTAGAAAAAAATTGAAGTAATGGAAAAAATATCGCTTAGATTTTTTACCTGTGGCGAAGCGCCAGGTCAAGTAGTCGCTTTTTTATCAAAAGGATTAATGTTCAAGTGTACCCATTTAGAGCAATGAAATGACCCATATGACCATGGGACATATGGTTATTCACCCTTGAGATTTAAAATCTGCTATCAGATTTGGTGCTGGATGGCGCCATCTAGTGGCAGAAGCCTCATTTAGCCATTCAAAGACACTTGTATGTGATTTGGACCATGGGAAACCATAAATTCAATAACCATTTATCATCTTATCACAAAACGCTGCAGGTCATTGGAGGGATTTTCCGTCTTGTTTTTTTGAGGGACGGGGGGGGAGGATGAGAAGTCTTACAGTTGGGAATGATCTGAAGTAATTACATTACAAATGGTTATCAAATCAAGAATGATATCATGGTACAATCCGGATTATAGGCCCATTTTCCCAAATCATCTTTACAGACATGAGTCCGGAAGGCGCCTTTTGTGAACGCTAAAGAACAGCATTGAAGAGGGACAAGACCGCGACAGCTTCAGATGTCAGGGAACCAAGGAAACTCAGCTTGAAACCGCTACTCAGTAAACGCGAGGAGGCAC
Organism: Ceratothoa steindachneri; assembly: GCA_963969495.1. Taxonomy (NCBI): domain Eukaryota; kingdom Metazoa; phylum Arthropoda; class Malacostraca; order Isopoda; family Cymothoidae; genus Ceratothoa; species Ceratothoa steindachneri. The sequence continues at coordinate 39,623,535 of OZ018324.1, read as the reverse complement.
CGGTTAAATTGTCCAAGCGCCACGTGCATTCATTAAGTCGCGTCATCGCCAGAAAGGAAGCTTCGCTCTCGACTGACTTTCACTTCGTTAATTAACTGAAACTAAAGATTAACAAAGCAGAGGAAATGTTGCGGTATCAAACAGACTCCAACTAAGGTACAGTAAATTCAACAATTCGGTTTTATTAAAGCTCATTTATCAAAATAATTCTATTAATTTATTATTAATCTCTCCCCCACTCTCTATTCGATATATATATATATATATATATATATATATATATATATATATATATATATATATATATATATATATATATATATATATATATATATATATATATATATATATATATATATATATATATATATATATATATATATATATATATAAAGACCAAGGAAATAATACTAATCAGTTATTGGACGGACGTTTTGGCTAACTATAGAGACCATCATCAGCGTCTAAAAGAGAGAAAATATTTAACACAAAAATCCTTAAAATATATTACATGGTAGTTTAAAAATATTTTTGCAAATATATAGTCTGGAGGAAAATATAAGAAAATATTAAAGCCTAAAAAACTAAATAAATATTACCTCGTAAAATGATAGATAATATCAATTTTATAAAATAGAGACAATGAAAAGAAACAAATCTATGTTAGAAGAAATGGTAACAAACAATGGAATTAAATAGCAAGAAAAATTTTACCAATTAAAAATTATAAGTAAATTTCATCGGAACAAATTTGAAAAAATGACGACCCTGTTTCGTTGGAGTTGTGAGAACAACGAACTAAGGAATGAATACCATCGATAATACGTAAAAGTTGGTTTAGCTGGTTGGTTGATTAGACGGTAGGCAACTTAGGTTAGTTGGTAAACAATGAGTAGTTTAATTGATGAAGTGTATTGCTTTAACACTGGGTTTAATGGTCTAATGAACAAAGACTCAAGATAAGATAGTGAAAGAGTCTGGATTGAGTGGATGATGGTCATTTTCCCAATTATGTCTGCTAGAAGAAACCTTTTGATTGAAAGAGTGGTAGGCTGTTCTGTGAAACAACCCCAAATGTTAGCAATTCTGTATTTTATTTGAAGGCAATTCGATCCACATAGCGACTATGGCAGGACCGTAAGCCAATGGTAAGATGCTCCTTATGACAGAAAAATGAATCTAAGGAAAGAGAGTTGGAATTACTAAAGAAACAGAACTTACATTAGTTTGAACATAATATATATTTTAGATGAAAATTTCATTACTAATTTATCAAAAATAAAATTAGAGTAGAAATTATAATGAAAGAAGTCCTTTAAATAACTTATTTCCTCATGAAAGTAGAATAACATACAGATAAGCCCAAGCAATTTCATCTGTACATCTTCGGGGGCACAATTCAGGGTCACATGGTAAATAAACAAGAGAAAAAATATATATATTTAAGGGTAAATATGACGTAGTCAAACAAACTGACTAACAAATGAAACCGTTAAGTCAAAATAAATGTATAAATATACACACCCCACGAAAAAAATGATTAGTTTTTTTATATAAAAATTAGTCTCATAAATAAAAAAAATCACAAAATTTACGTTCAACAGCCTATCAAAATGGCCTCTTTTTCGAAACCTTTTAAGGAAGTCTTTCCTTCTCTCGTATTAAAAATCACTCCTTGAGAAACATGGCTCATATTCTGAATCTGGAGATCAAATTTAAGGTGATAAGTTTCCAAGTTCTCTTTTTGTTTAATAAAGTTCCCTTAATGATGTGCCTATGTGTTACCGGAAGCTCTTATATATATATATATATATATATATATATATATATATATATATATATATATATATATATATATATATATATATATATATATATATATATATATATATATATATATATATATATATATATATATATATATATATATATATATATATATATATATATATATATATATATATATATATATATATATATATATATATATATATATGTATATATATATATATATATATATGTATATATATATATATATATATATATATATATATATATATATATATATATATATATATATAAATATATATATATATTTATATATATTTATATATTTATATATATATATATATATATATATATATATATATATATATATAATATATATATATATTTATATATATATATATATACATATATATATATATATATATATATATATATATATATATATATATATATATATATATATATATATATTTACCCATTCCCGTCCATGAATGCAGACTTAATGAAATTTGTTATTCAAAATTGTTCATTGTATCTTCATCGCTTTGGAATAGAGAGGAGAAACCTTCTCGCGGTATAGAAGATATACATGGGTGAACGGTCGCAGAAGGCAGGAGGGGGAGAAAATCCCGGTCGACCCCTCCCGGTCCCCCGCGCCCTCCTCCCTCAAGTTCCAACATGATGGGCCGGTGGGAGAAGGAACGGCGGGGGCCAATGAGGAAGGATAGGAGGGAAAAGGAGATGAAAGAAGGGGGGAAGAAAAGTATACTAGGATAGAAGTAGTTGATCTCATGTGACAGACTTCTTTTAGCTGGAGATAAGAAGATAGGATGGAATAGTTCCATTTTAGGTAGACCTACTGATCAACGTAGAATCTGAAACACGGCTTCCCTCCTTGTTGAGCTTTTTATATGTAAATTATTTTGCTACTAAACTAAACTCCTTTCCCTCCCCATCCTTCATAATAATATTTTTTGGTACCTCAATGTGGATGATATCATCTGAAGTTGTCCTAACCAATGTAATGTAAACTATTTCCTTTGTGCTTTGAATAATCCAGTGCTTTCAATTAAATTCACTCATAAATTAGAAGAAGACGGCAAATTACTTTTTTTTTATCCTCTGGTTTCATCCTAACCCCCCTCTCCCCGCCACTTTTTATGTTTTCTGTTAATCATAATTCTACTCACGTCCCTCTTATTTTCATTTTTACTCAAACCATTGTAAAGAGGATAATAAATCTGCCTTTAGTCATTTGTAATAGCGCCCTCTTTGAATTTGTGATCCTTAATTCATTGATGAAGTTAAAAGAATAAAAAATACCAGAGAAAAATTATATCCATCGCAGCTAAAATATTTTAAGGAAAAAAATAAGATGGCGTTGAGGCCGAGCAATATCTTAACGCTTCCTTGCTACCTTGTAACTAAGGTGTTAAAATAAAATTTTACAAATTAATAATAATGCACCTTAAAAAAATATACTAATTAAATTTATGTAGAGTAAAGTAAAATGGAATTATGTAAAGTAGAATTGAACAGCATAAATACAGTTATAAGAGAGGGAAAAACTTCTCAGTCTGCCTTAAATCATCAAATCTATTGGTATAACGCGAATTCTTTTTTTTCGTCCCAAATTCTATTGAATGAAATTTAGTTGAATCGACCATCAATAAGTTTTCAAAAGGAAAAAAAATCAATTTGAGGAAAGGTTTACTTAAATTAGACAAATACATAATTGATCAAAAAATCATACTATTAATTTAATTTACCGAACTAATTTGTTTAAAAGCAATTATCCTGTTTTTCTGTTTCTTGTGGTTTGTTGGATTCATATATATATATATATATCTATATATATATATATATATATATATATATATATATATATATATATATATATATATATATATATATATATAATATATATATATATATATATATATATATATATATATGTATGTGTGTGTCTGTGTATTGACCCCAAGGGCTGGAAGAATATTTATACCCCTCGGTATAGATGAGTATATAATTATCTATACCGACTAAAGGTATATGGGGCACCAGCGTTCTCGGTACCCGTGGCCACAGTATAAATTCCTGTGATCAGGTGGATACGCGTCCGATGAACTTTGAGGAAGTTCATACCCCTTTCCCGGACCGAGCGAGAGTCGATCTTCCCGATTAAATGAATCCCCTTCGTTATTCCGACTAAATCAGTGAGTTGGACGATATGAGAAAAACTTTCAGGACCTTTTATAAAATTTACTTCCCTAAATTTTTATATTCATATAAATAAGCTTGGGATTAAAGTAAATTATTTCTTTGTAAAGTGAATATTGGAAATTACACTTATCTGAGTGTCTACAAAACCTGTCAATTCATTTAATAGGCCACAATAAAAATGAATTAATTGAATACTATGACAATAGCTCCCTTCACTATTTTTGGATATGAGGAAAACCTTCAATTGCACTCTTAATTAGGATTTACACCTTTCGGAGATATCCCCTTATTGGTGGGGAGTAGGAAGAGTTTGTACTAACCTTTACCAAGCTAGAGATTCAAGGATCTCCTTGGCTTCTTCTTTGTAACAGACGCGATCATAGTTAATGAATCGGTTTCTACCAGACAACAAGCGATTCTCATTCACCAACAAAGAGTAGCAGGCACTCGTTCAAAACTTCTCTGATCTTGATTGGCGGACTAATGCCAATAGATATATGACCCTTTTTTTTATACCACAATGTTGGTATTCCATTCTAGTCCTCCTTTGACCAATAAGTTATCCTGGCCACCCACTACCCCTCCCTTTCGGGGGAGGGACAGTTAAACAGCACTTTATTTCGCTAACAACCTATGAGAAAGGCCGTGAGTCGATTCGATTCAAGCCGCCCTTTAAAAGAAAGTTCATAACTAAAAATAAGGATATTTTTACCTAAATACATAGCCACACCTGCGCGCCCTCCTTTTTCTAAAACCTGGTCAGCTATATAAAATTATTGCGACTGCAGGCGGACTTGAACTTGAACTTGATGAAAAAAGTGGTGAAAATGTGTAGTAGTTATTGATAGTGTTGAAGTAGATTTATTATTGCCCTGGAGCAGAGGGCATCACAGGCATGTTTCTCTTTTCTTGATTTCGATGGTTTCCTCCATTTTGGTTGGATCAGCGTTAGCTGACCTTTCTGTAGTGTTTAACTACTCTTGCCTTTTTTGTTTTAATCTTTCCTTTTTTATATAAATATATATATATATATATATATATATATATATATATATATATATATATATATATATATATATATATCTTTATAAATAAACTTTTTTTATATAGATTTATCCTCCGTCATTGATTAAGGCATTCAAGCCTTTCAAATTTGCTTTTGCTAACTCGTAGCATGTTTTAATTTTTATTTAGTATTACATTGTTTTATTAAGTTTCGCCTTTGGGGCATTTCGCCCCATTTATTTATCATGTTTCATTTGCACTCTTCACTTGTTGTGCTTGGTTGGGCACTACGCCTCTTTTTGTTTAATTTTCGTTTGAATTATTCATTCTTACTTATTGGGCACTTCGCCTCTTTTTCTTAATTTTTGTTTGTTTTTGTTAGGGGTTTGGGCACTTCGCCTTTTTTGTCAATTTGGTTTTTTGTCAACGTTAGTTCTTGTTGTTGAGCACTACGCCTCTTTTTTGGTTATGATATTTCGTAGAAAAAACTGTGGTTGGGTACTTCGCCTCTTTTTTGGTTATGATATTTCGGAGAAAAAACTGTGGTTGGGCACTTCGCCTCTTTTTTATTTGTCTTAGTCTTTGCTTTAGTAGAGTTAGTATGAATGGTGAGCTTGTGAACTGATCTTTTTGCGTCCGGTTGAGTTGTATTGCTCGCTATCTAAACAGGGCTACTTGGTTTTCTCGGGAGCACATTCTTCCGCTGGGGAATAGTGCTCTCCTTGTAGCCCGTCCTATAGCTTGCCGCGGTATTTCAAGGCCCGCATCTATTTGCGGGAGGATCTCGCTTTCGACTTTTTCCCAGGTCTTTCTCCTTAGCCTCTGAAGGACTATATTCAGTGGCTCGAGTCCTGCTCTTGCGTGCATTTCCATCTGCCGAATATAGTCCAGTCTCCTCACGCCGGTCATAAGCAGGGTAGCCTTGTTCTGGACTCTCTGCATGTGTTTGAGAGAGGATCAACTGGCGGCCTGCATAACCACCGCGGGGTACATCAGAACTGGTCGCACCAGAGTGTTCTATAGTTTTCTGATGTTTTTGGAACTGACATCTTTGAACCTGTAAAGTTTTCCAAGTTCTCTTTTGGCTAGGGAGACTCGGCTGTTAATGTGCGCCTTATACCCCGTTGAGGTGAAGCGCAGACCCAGGACTTTACCCTCGTTATGGCACGGGTAAAGCTCGTCTCTGACGATGACATCGTCCCTTTTCCGGCGGTTCATAGGGAGAATTTGAAACTTTCAGCGGTTTGTTTTTATATTCCACTTTCTTTCGAATCGGTTGATGTTCTTGATTTCGGTAGCTGTCTCCCTTGCTTAAACTCCAGCGTTCCTATAGGAACCGGGGATGATTTGAGTGATGTCGTCTGCAAACTGCAGATACATCACATCTCTCCCGACTGGAGCAGGTCAGTCCAACGTGAACACAAGGTACAGCAGCGGACTCAGACAGCTACCTTGTGGAACCCCCGCCTCTAGCTCAAATATGGGTCCTCTGTTGCCCTCGATCGAGATACGGGCAGTTCTCTCCATGATGTAGTCACAGAGGACCCTTTCCAGGACCGGGTTTTGCTGGAGGCCTAGGATCTTGAATTGTAGACCTCTTAGCCAAACCTTGTCGAAGACCTTCTGTACATCGCGCAACACCACATCTACGTACCTCCCATCCGCTTTGCAGCGGGCTAGCTTTTCAGTTAGGAGGGCAAGGGCTGTATCAGTCCCCCGCCTCCTGCAAAACTCGTGCTGCTGAGGGTTGTGAGCTTCCAGCTCGGTCAGCTGATCTTGTAGCCTATTGGCTAGAAGCTTCTCGTAGATTTTACCTACAAACTCCAGGAAGGATATTGGCCTGTAGTCCACCAGTTGATCTGGGGGTTTGTTCCCTTTAGGGATAAAAATGATTTTAGCCATTTTCAGCCCATCGGAGAAGTAGCCTGTATTCAGGGAAGCGTTGAAGATGTTAGTGATTCCCTGAATGATCTGCCGGGGGGCATGCACCAGATTGTTCTTAGTGATGCCCGTCCAGCCTGGTGCCTTTTGTTTGAAGGTTTTTAAGATTTCCATGACCTCTACCGTTGTTATTAGACGGCCATGTTCCACCATTTCCCTCCTTTCGTCAACGTAGGCTTGTGGTTGCGTTCGATGTATGATCTGGTTGAGTTCCTCAATCAGATAGTCTTCGAATTCCTGGTCAAATTCCGCATCGTCCTCTGGTGTTATTGAGAAGATTTCCTTCCAGAACGTGCAGAATCTTTCCTCCAGGACCGCCGGATCCTCCAAGTAGTCATCGCCCTCCTTGATGCGGGTCTTTCCTCTACTTGGAAGGCCTTTTAGTTTATTCACTAGGCGCCAGAATTTGTCGGGGGCCATCTCGCTGTCCAACCCGGCTATTAGGCTGTTCCAGATTTCAGCCTGTTGTTGGTTAATAGCCAGCTTTAGCTCGTCGCGTAGGCGACGGAGTAGCGAGCTTCGCTCCTGATTAGTACCTGTTCTTTTTATCTCTTCGTACACCTCCCGGTGCTCCCTGGCGATCTCTTTCATCTCTTCGGTCCAACGAGGTTGTGGAAGAGTCTTGTATCCTGTCAAGGGTACGCACTCGCGATCAGCCTCGATGATGAGGGCTGTTATCCTCTCCAGTTCCCCGTCGATCTCATCTAATGTGGCCTCGCTTAGGTCGGCTGGTTCGTAAACGCCTAGGATTTCTCCGTAGCGTTCCCAGTCAGCCGAGGCGTAGCTCTTGCGGAGAGGGACCGGAATCTGGATCGGAGCGAGTGAGATGGTAGTTAAGATCGCCATATGGTCGCTGGGCACTGCTGGTCCTGGCTTGCTATAGTAATTGAACGGGAAGCCACTACTTGTCATGATTATGTTGGGCTTGGTTGCTGCCCAAGAGGTGATATAGGTCGTAAATTCCGGTCTTATCCTCTGGATGTTTTTACGTCTCATAATCATTTCCAAGTTGTGGCCTCTGTTATTCGTATTACCATAGCCAGCTGTTCGGCATCTGGCGTTGAGATCGCCCCCAAGGAATACCATCCTGCCGTGACCGAACAAGGTGTAGAAGTTGTTGAGGTGCAGGTACGCTCTACAAACGGGATTGATACGCCGCTGCGATCACGAGGTTGCCCACTAATGTAGGCATCTCAATCGCCACGAATGACTCGTCCAGTTCTGGAAGGTGCCTGAACGAGATATTCTTTTTGATTGTAGTTAAAGGACGTCTCCTGAAGGGGGGTCGTCCGGGAACCACATCTGGTTCAGGCCATTTTTTACCAGCATCTGGTTTAGCTCAATTGCAAAGCAACCTGTCTGGGTTAGATTCCTGACATGTGCATACAGGATGCACGTCAGATTTTTGTAGACTCCTCCTTTGGTATTTTCAGGTATGTCTTGTTGATAGCCGCCACATGTTGGGCTGCTTTGGTGACTTGGTCGTACGAGGTGTGCGCTTTTCTATTCGCCTCTTCTTGACTATTTCTTTGTTTGTTCTTTATAATTTCTTTCTTTTTCGGACAGGTCATTGCCATTGTCCGGTGTCCTTGACTACAATGGATATATTTCTCACGAGGGCTCTGGCAGCTCTTACAGTGGCGACCGGGTTCGCTGCATCTGGAGCATAGCTCCTCGGGTGCCTTACAGTCTCTTGTCGTGTGTGCCTCCATTTTATAACAGCGGAAGCAGAACTGGACTGAGTAGAATTCTTCCCTCTCAATCTGCTTCCCGCTAATTTTGGCGTTGAAAAGCAGGAGCCCAGACTCCTTCGCCTTCCTTGCCATGGAGGTTTCCCCGAAAACAATCTTGAAAAAGTGAGCGTAATCCGTATTATCTTTTTTGTTCCTGAATTTAATAATTTCGGTCACTTTTGCCCAAGAGTGATTTTTGCAGAATTTCCTCCTTTATCTCATCTCGTGAATGTTCCCCTATCCACGGGTCTAATTTCCGGCAGATCACACTCCTGTGTGATTGGATCTGCGGGGGAATAGCTGGTTGTATACCAAGCTCACTAAGGACTTCAATAGCCGCCTCTTTTGTCAACGCTTCTATGTCTTTTTTCCGTCTCACAGACGGCGACATAACCCACGGGAACTTCCAATAACCTTATCATGGCTATTTTCAACTTCCCGTATACTGCTTCAAAGACCGACTCTCTGGCGGCCTGTTGTGCCCGGTTATGGTGCGCAGCAGCACCCGGGGAAGCTGATTTTGTGCCATTGTTCTGCACGGGCCCCTAGGAGCGATGAACCACTGTGGGGTAGTTCCTGCTTCGTGGTTATCTGTGCGCTTGCCAACTTATAAAATTGTTTGATCTGTCCAAAATAATGACAAATTTTTCTTAGTTTTTTGAGAGCGGACCCCCTGCGGAATGGTTGCTATATAGGGTACATATAAGCCTTTGGTATGGTAGATTTGGTATTCGGTTAAAATCACCTCGCTATCTTTCTCTCAGTGCTGGGGTTCCCAATCTAGGCTACATGTACCCCTCAGTGGTACATTTGTACTCTTCAGGGGTACATTGGATCCGAGAGAATAACCACTACTGTACAATATACGATGATATCTCCATCCAGATTGCACCACGTATTAGTCCGCTCTCTATTTCTGACGTTTATATTTTGGTGCGAGTTGGCAACCCTTTGTTTTTATCACCTTAAATGCTGACGCCTGCAAGCAACTTCTTCCCCTCTCCGGAGCTCTTTTCCCTCGGTGATGCCTTCAGGCCCAGAGGGAGGAGGACGCCAGGGAAACTCAGGAAACTGGGCCTCGCCCCCCTTCCGACCGGGTCCCTCCTCCGGGAGGGACTGGTCGGAGGATGGGGGAGAGGCACGGGGATCTAAAACTTTTTCTCCCACTTTCCCTTTCATTTCATTTCATTTCAAGACGGGTGGAGTCAAGGTGAGTATGTTTAAATGCCTTTCTTTTTAAACATCTTTTTAATAATAATTTAAATGAATTAATCATTTTTTAATGTATTTTAATTGTTAATAGGCATGTATTTAACAAATGTAATGATTTTAGTGATGTGCTAAGCAAAATTGTTTTATTTTAAATTTTATTTTATGACTAAACTTAATTAAAAAGAGTCGGTACGTAATAATTGCTTATAATTTAGATTTTAGAACTATTGTGCATTACTTATTATTTTGCTAACAAAATTATATGTAGATGTATTCGTATATGAATAGGGAAAGCCAGTAAGTTTTTATTTCAAACACTTCTTTTGTTTTAGAAATCTGAGCGAGTTGCCTGAATAGTTTATTACACAAAAACAAAATAAATGAAAAAAATATGAATATCCAAAAATTTATATAAAGAAATATATATTATAGTTCTTGGTAATATATCAATACCACACACATGCTTTTTTAATTTAGAATTTAGATTTTTTTTCTTTTATTATTATTCATTCATCTTTTTTTCTTTCTAGCCCTCATGAAGTTAACAATGACGAACAAAGGAAGGAAATAATAAGAGACCTACTTACAGTTCCGGTTTACATCAACAGTAAACAATGGCTTGGATATTCTACTGTGTGTACTTTGTCAAAAAACACTGGACAATGATTCATTGAAGCCAAGCGTTCTCACTCGACATCTGGAAAAAGCTCATCCGGAATTCAAAGACAAAGATCTCGCCTTTTTCAAGCGTAGAAAAGCAATGTTTAAGAAACAACGACTGGATCCAAGCGATAGGTTTTTCCAACAAACCAGTAGAGCAGTGAAGGTATCTTATGAAGTTTCACTTCGTATTGCCAAACAAAGGAAAGCTCATACCATTGGGGAAGGTTTTCTTCTTCAAGCTGCAAAAGAAATAGTACATTGTGTCCTTGGATATGAATCTGCAAAAAAGTTTAACTCTATCTCTCTGTCTAGCAATACAGCTCAACGACGAATTTCAGAAATGTTAGTAAATACTTTTGAGCAAGTGATTAGTGAGATTTCTATGTCTGAAACTGAGTTTGTAATTCAACTTGACGAATCCACAGATGTGACTAATTGTACTCAGTTATTAATATTTACTCGGTATGTTGGTAATGAAGGGATTAAAGAAGAGTTCTTGATGAATGCAGCACTAGATATGGTTTTCGTTGCACGACAATTGGAAGAAAAATGCAGGGAGCAACACCAAAACCTGTATATTACTTTCGTGGACTAGACGAAAGCTTTTGATACTGTAAAATGCACATTACTATGGCAATTACTTGCAAAGTTTGGATGCCTACACAATTATATTAAAGTACTTGCTTCACTACACAGCGTGATGAACGCTGTTGTTGTATCAGAAAGTAAAAAATCTGACTCTTTTGAAGTGAGTGTTGGGGTTAAACAGGGTTGCGTTCTTGCCCCTGTAATATTCAACTTGTTCATATCTGCTGTCATCCAACTCGTCTACGATAACATCATTGAAGACGAAGTGGGAGTCACTCTAAACTACAGGTTAGATGGAAATCTCTTTAACCGAGCCCGCCTTCGTGCAAAAACACTAATTAACACCAAAACAAACATAGAGCTTCAATATTCTGATGATGCTGGCTTTGTCAGCCATACAGAACAACTCCAGCCCATCCTTAATTGTGCATGTGAAGCATATACACGAATGGGACTAACGGTTAACACTGAAAAAAACAGAAGTGTTATTCCAGCGCACAGGCCAAGGTGTAGGACAGATAGCCAACCCACGGATAAGAGAGGACCAATTGAAAGAAGCCCAACAGTTCACATACCTTGGATCCATCCTGTCAACTGACTGCTCCCTGGATGACGAAATCACCAGATGAATTGCCCTTGCCTCAGCCGCTTTTGGAAAACTTTCAAGACGGGTCTTAAATAACCACAACCTGACCCTGGCTACCAAGCGTTCAATATACCTGGCTACTTGCCTCTCCATCTTGCTCTATGGTTTCGAATCTTGGGTACCATATAAACATCAGATCAAGAAGCTAGAGAGCTTTCATATAAACTGCCTGAGACGCATCCCGGGAATTCACTGGTGGGACAAGGTGCCACATGTCTACATTAGAGAACGCATGGATACATCCTCAGTGAAAGAAATCCTCAGACTAAAAAATTTCGGTTCACTGGCCACATCATCCGCCAGCCTGAACATCGATTACCGCGGATCACCCTGTACTCAGAACTTTCTGTGCGGCGACGATATGTGGGAGGACAAAAAGAGGCTTAAGGATCACCTAAAATCCTCCCTCAAAAAGTTCAACATGAACCCAGGAACCCTCTAGATCGATGCTACCAATATAAGCTCCTGGCCGCCCTAGTACACGACAGAGCCAACTACTTTAGCACAAATTACAACAATGCTGCCATAGCCAGCCGTGCAAGACGACACTAACATATACAAGGACCCCATATCTGTGATGTCTGTGGAAGAGGCTGTGCCAACCTTGGTGGACTCTGCAGCCATCAACGATCTCACCAAAGACGATAATCATCAAGCTCATCCATGTATGGAATGACGTCGTCATCGGCAACGATGGACAACATTAATCAAGAAGGCAAGAAGCAACAACAAAAGGAGATGATATCTTCCAAATTGTAGATTCATTTTTCAAGCAACATAGTTTGAAGTGGGAAAATTTGAAAGGATACACAACTGATGGGGCACAGGCTATGTTAGAACGAAAGTCTAGTCTTAGAGCTCTTGTCATGGAAGTGGTTTCTCATGTGACATTTATGCATTGCATGATCCATCGGTTTGCTTTGTCTTGCAAGGTCCTTCCTGTTGATCTAGCCAGTGTGTTATCTGTGGTGGTCAAGATGGTTAACCATGTAAAATGGAGTGCGCTTAACAGTCGGTTATTCAAACTCCTGTGTGAAGATTTTGGTGCCGATCACATTGCACTTCTATTCCATACCGATGTATGTTGGCTTCCGTGAGGAAATGTCAAAAACTTGTCTATGAGCTTCATAGAGAATTGCGGTAATTTTTTAAACATTCATTCAACTGCGGAAGTTTTGTCACTTCCTTAAAAGATCATTCCTTCATTCTGAAACTTGCCTACCTAGTTGATATATTTGATGCTCTGGATATACTAAACCAGAGTCTCCAAGGAAAAGACATAACAGTTTGTGAGTTTATAGCTAAGCTCAAACAATTTTGTGCAAAACTTTGGCTGTGGGGGCAAAATATCCAGTCTGATACGTTGTCTATGTCTAGTACTGTAACAAAGTTTCTAGATCAAAATCCACAATCTGAAACCAACAATATCACAAAATTAGCAACTGGACATCTAATGAAGCTAGAGGAAGAAACTGATGGCTATTTTTCAGGTCTTGGTGAAGATGAAGTTGTGTATCTTAGGAATCCTTTTACCGCAAATGCTCAGGTGCTGCAGGCTGGAATAGGTATGCAAGAAGAACTGGTAGAGCTCCAACATGATGATTCTGCATGTGATGTGTACTCTGAAAAAAATTTGGGAAATTTTTGGCTGTCAGTGCGAAATTCATACAGACAGATTACTAAACATGCTATTTGAGCATTATTGTTTATTCCATCAACATGGTTTTGTGAGTCAGCATTTTCAGTGGTGTTAGAAATCAAATCAAAATACAGATCAAAACTCAAAACTCCTGACCACGATATTTGTTGTGCTATTGCTAAATTTTCCCCTCGAATAATGAGCTTGTAGCGAAAAAAACAAGCCCACCCATCTCATTAGTATATCTTAGTTTTTGTTATCAGTACATAGTTTTGAATAGTTTTGTGTATTTTTACTTAGTAATAATCATTATAGATAATTATTATAAAAAATATGTGTGAAGGATCAAACTATTTTATAAATTACCTGAGTTAAATTCACTGTTGTTATGAGTAATTAAAGGAAAGGTATGCATGTGATGCATCAAAAGATTCTGTATATTAGGTGAGTTTAGTTTATTGATGCTATGGACAATGATAAAACAAATGTATGTGATGCATCATATTTTATAAATTATTTTAGGCTCATGAGCTTCATTTATTAATGTTATAGATAATTATAAAATAATATATATGTACAGTGCAGTTTACTCAAACAGATTTCATAATAAAATATAAACATTTCAATTTCATTGTTTTTCTTTTTCTTCCTCAATTTTTAGGGGTACACAGGAATTTATAAATATGCCAAGGGAAAAGAAGAACAAAATAATTGGGAACCTAAGCTCTAGGAGGACACTTTGGATGTTCCATTTGGTGGTTTTGTCACTACGAGATGGCAACAAACTCTTTTAACTGACCTGATTTCACTGGTTATTTATTAGCACACACTTGTAAGTTTTTTGTTGTTGTTTTTGAGACCGTCCACTTTCACATTCTTAACAAAATAACTGAACAAATATTTCCCACTGAAACCTCATTTCCACATCAAATGTTTCCCCATTGAACCCCATTTCAACATCCCTCGGGGCTTTTAAGAACGCAGTTCTCTGTGTACAGATACCAGGTTTCCCCATATCCGAGATTGTTCCGCCGATAGTTGAAGTTCGTACGTCAATGTAGATGCCATCTCGTCTCGACATTGAAGTCGACTTCTTCTGACCCATAGAACCGTTCATCCGGTGGATGGCTTCTTCTCCCTTCAGTAAATTTTTGAATCTCTTGCAGAGGTTCCGGTGAGGAGGCTTCCATCGTTGGTTTTTCTTGAATTGTTAGAAACAATATCTGGTCCCCTTCCTGTTTTTCCTCCGAAACCGATAATTGTTGTTCTACCTGTCGATTGTTCCTCTTCGCCTCGTTGTACGATTCCTGACTAAGGGGAAACAGCGTGTCAGTTTCTTCACAGAGATCTCGAGGATAACCATTATCATAATCGTAGTTAGCGATGCACTAATCCTTCCATAATGGGTCCAGGCTTCTTCTCGCTGAAGCTCTTTTTTAAGGAGGGGGGGGATTCAGCCAATAGCTTTGGAAATTCTTGTGACTTATTGCTCTGTAGCTATAGCTGTATCCTCTTCTTTTCCGTTGCCAGAACGTGGTACTCTTTATCGGAAAATAAAATCGAAGATATGTTTGTCAGATAATATACCTGTAAGGTTACTTTGTTCACACTGCCTCCTTCAGGTGACGCAAAAGAATGTCAATGCCTGCTAAAGTATAAATAGTCTTTCATCGTGGAGAGGTGTCCTTGACAATGCGCCGTGATAGTGACGGGTAGAGATATGGAATATCAGTCTTCGGTTGGCACTCGAGTAAATAATGGACTCTCATCTTTATAGACACTTATTTATAGGCAAGATTTCACGAGCTCTGTGTTTTTTAAGTATAACTGGATTTCACACCTATTGGTTGAGCGACCGGACACAGAAATCTCACCCCATCCGCCTTGCATTTGTCTAAAGAATTTAAGATTGAATAGGCATGTAAATCTTTTGACACGGCTAAGTATCAGGATTTGAGTGAGTAGATCGCACTTAATTTTAACGTAGCATTCCATCTTAATAGGGGTATCAGCTCCATCAGAAAGAAGTTAAGGTGTATTTTTTTAAAGGTAATAACATAGTATACCTTAAATTTCTCTCTCGAATGTACTGAAACCTGCATAATAAACCGTGTGGATAGCAGTACAATTTCCCTATCATCGAAGAGTAACTGTTTCCTACTTTCCTTCAGGTCGTTGAGGATACTGCATATAGATCTTAGGGACATAATTTCCGGCGCGAGCTTCCCATCATTCATTTTTGTTAACCCAAGGGCGATCTGGTTGAAGCTCGTAGCAAGGCGATGCAATATGCCTTGAAGATATACCAAATCGGTCTTCAGATCCACGTCAGTTCTTCGGCCCTTGCGTTTTCCTTTTGATTACCAACTATGGTCTTCATAATTTGGATCAGATTTGTTCCGACCGTGTCTCGGATTAGTTTTATGTTTGTCACCCATATCGAAAGTAGTGCAAAAAATGGTTTAAACACATTAAATTAAAACAAGTTCAAGAATTTGATTGCATTACAAAGATGTTTCTACGAAAATAAATGCCACCAATAAAACCTTTTGGAATATATGATCTACTTTTCAAGAATTGCTAATCGATAATAAAGGAGAAACCAATAATTGTCCAGATCGTCTACATAAAACAAATACAAGCTCCGAACCGCAACTAAATACTTACACTGTATCAATACTGAAATCGCAATAACCATCAAAAGCCGCAAGGTAAGAGACTTGGAAATCACCAGACTTGGATTCCCAGTGGAGATTAAGCATCGTAAGACTAGGAACTATGCAACAACTTTGGCATAATTTATACCTTTGGTTTTAAAGCATTTAACTTTTAAATAATTTTTTCTTCTTCACTTTTTTATAGATAAAAATATAAAATAATTTAAAATAGACAAATTGTATAGATTTCCCCGTGTTGTCTAAATTTAATTTGATTATATATATATATATATATATATATATATATATATATATATATATATATATATATATATATATATATATGATAGTGAAACCACTGTATAGGAGCCAAAAGTTTAATTTACGAGACTAGTTTCTGTATGTAGTTTATCATACCCTCTTCAGTCGTATACTGAGAATGCAATTGTTACAAAAGTCTATAAATAGCGTACAGATTAGAAAAACAAAAAGAAAGAAACTACAAAGAAACACAAAACGGGGGAAAAAGGTCATTAATCAGGGGGTGCAAGTCTAAGATCGTTGACTAAGCTGTTTACGATGAGGTTACGGAAATGGGGGCTGCATTTCAATTGCCCATCTGAGAAATTAAAATTGGGAATTTCTCCTATTAATATAGATTCTACTATTTCTCTTTTACGTAAATCTTTATAATTATATATGATTTGTTCCTTTGAATAATCAATTTGGTGGTTGAAATTGCTAATATGATTAAAAATACTGGATGTGGTACTGACTCGTTTGACATCACCTTTATGTTCATAAATTCGTTTTGTTAAGGTCCTTCCGGTCTCTCCTATGCAAAATAACAGACAGTTTGTAGAGCTGCACGGGATTAAATATACAGCTGCTTGATTTGGCTGATCCACAGGCTTGGTCGAAGGTAAAGATTTAAGGATAGAAAAAAGGTATTTAAATGTGGTTAGGCCTGAAGAAATTACTTTGTTCACTCCTTTGAGGAGGGAAGAAAAAGTGGAGGAGAGAGAATTTGTATTACTAAATTTTTTTTATCCTTGGGACGGTAATGAGTAGATTTTGCTCTAGATAAACTTTCATTGATCACGTGGAGGGGATAATTTAATTCAATGAAAGTGCAGGTTATATATGTAATCTCGTCTTCTAGAAAGCAAGGGTCACATATCCTAAGTACTCTCAAATATGTTAGGATATCCGTTCTTTCTTACCTATTCCGTCGAGCCTATAGAACATGTGATCCAATTTTCCTTCATGATAAAATCAACCACCTTATTTGTAATTTCTTTGAGCTCAAATATCCCATTTAAATATATCATTAACAAATGCCATTCCAAGGCCAGACAAACTTTTATTCTATTACCACACATCAAAAGGAGAACTTTAAAAAATGTATAATCTTCCCATATGTCCCGGCTCAAGCCCCCTTAAAATCGTATGCTAACATAAACAAGATTTATATAGCATTCAAATATTCACATACCATCCCAAAGTATTTGATTAAACTTCATCCCACTACCCGAGACGCAGGTGTATATTTAATCCCCTGTAAATACTATTATAAAACCTACATTGGTGAGTCAGGTCACTTTAGTAAGAGGATTAAAGAACACGGTGCAGATATCAAGAGAGGCTCACTTTCCTCCAGCCTCATTGTCTATATGCAAAGTTATGACCATAGAATTTAACCAAGTCAAAATTATTTATAAATCCAACACTTATCTATAAAGGTGGATTGCTGAAACAATCATTATTAAAATGTTGATAACTTTAATATTTCTGAAGGACAATATAAATTTAACAAATACATATATCTCGAACACTGTTGCCCAATCCATTTATAAACCGCCATAATCGGTTATTCCCCAAGATTAAAAGTTGTCTCCCCAACTATACATATATTTATATCTTTCATTATATTTCCATTGTTTTCATTTTGTTTAGTCTGACTTTCCGCCTATATATATATATATATATATATATATATATATATATATATATATATGAGTCGCAAATCATACCTTTCACTATACAGTTGATAATGGCGAAAGCCGAAACTAGTTTTGTTGGTGAATAAATTGGATATATGTATATATTGAGGTTCATTATTTCTTGCACCATTATTTCTTATGTTTTTCGACTGGAAAACGTACAGCCTGCCCACAGGTACTTGTTCTATCCAATGCTTGACTTCATTCTCCAGCATCTCAATGTAAACCTCCGGATTGACCTTGAGGCCCTGGGGCACGATGTGAGGAGGCATAAGCTGACCCTCCCTGCTGACCACGCACAAAACCAACAAAGAGGCAGTAAATTTCCTCTGATTGGCCGTACGCACTTCGTCCTATTTCTCAACTCGGTCACAGTACCGTGTCACCTCGTAAACGAGGTTCCTCAGGTAGTAAAACAAATTCACAAGCTCCTTCACGTTTCTCCTGGCGCGGAGGACCGCGATTATAGTGTACCCGATTTGTCTATTTCAGCTGGTATTCTCGGAAGAAACCGCATATGCTGTTACCAGCATAAAAATTAAACACTGACTGCCATTCCCCTTTGACAAAAAGGCACTATCTGTATATATCTATCTATCTATCTATATATTTATATCTATAGTTAAAAATAGTTAAAAAATATTACATAATCTGTTCAAACTGTCCGCTGTTGTGACGCACATATAATGAACAAAAGGGAAGACCAGGAGCAAGAATTATAGAAATTTGAAAATTGGGGAAAGAATTAAAGTTAATAAATTTAGACATACAAATAAGGAACTAAATATCGTATAAGAATAGGGAAAAATGAAATATTTGTGCGAAAAAAATAAGAGAAGCTAACTAGCAATTAAATCATTACAGATGAAAGTTATAAAAATCGGTAAAGGGGGCTTGCCTTCCGGAAGGGCGGAGAAAAACCGGTATTTTACATATCAACATATGCAAGTAGGTATATCACTCGCCAAACAGGAAAATTAGTACTGGTTAATAGATTATAAAATAAAATAGATACAGACAATTTCTATTTTAGACAACTAGACACATTGTTTGTACCGACAATTTTGGTGTGTCATACCTATTTGCATATTTTGTTGTCCGGGAAATAAATTTTCTGTACAACTTTTCCATTTTTACACCACATACACCAAGTTTTCTTCTTTCTCCAATGTGGGTGCTGCTTTACCGACCGTAAAGCGACAGTTCAGAGGCTCACTCGTGCTTGGCGAAGAGTTCTCAACAATAAAACGCTCAGATCACCTATACCTTTAATCTCCCATATATATATATATATATATATATATATATATATATATATATATATGCAACAAAGCTCACAGGGAAGAATAATATATATATATATATATATATATATATATATATATATATATATATATATATATATATATATATATATATATATATATATGTAGAGAAGTGATACACAGAAACAAGAGAGAAGAGATCCTACTGGAGGTGACCCCGAGAAAAATTGGGGAATTTTTTCTCTTTGATTTTTCTCGGGGTCACATCCAGTACGATCTCTTCTCTTTTGTTTCTGTGTATCACTTCTCTACACATACTGATATAAGCGTTTAAGCTTCGAGTAAATGTGTGCTAGTTGCTAGTTTGCGCGTCAACCACACGGACCGATATGTAGTTCATAGGTATATCAGGGTCTATCCTTCAGTTGAAGGATGAGGAGTGAGGTCCCGAAACTAGTCATAAAATTTCTGAACTAATAAAGTTGTTATCTTTTGTCGAAGAATGCTATTTTTGTTGTTTTAAGGAAGAGCCGGTCTCAAACACGTAAGGATTTAGTGAAACGCCCAGGAATTATCACAAAATAAACATATACTTTAAATTTAACTATTAACTACAAAACAAACATGAACCACAGAAATGCTACGAATTTAAATACACAATAATGACTTCAATAAGTTCTTAAGTAATGCTTTTTAACTTGACCTTATAATGTTGGTTAACTCGCTACTCACTTTAATATAAAAAAATAGGCTACTTGTCTCTACTGGAGTTTAAATACCTTGGTTGCTCTGGTGGCGGGTTTGAGTCTGACCTTGAACTCAATGAGCCCAGACACCTCAGGAATCCGGTGGGTTCTTTGACGCGTGCATCAACCAGATGGTTGGCGGTGGCCTGGATAACTTGACAGTCACAAGGGACTTTGGCGAGTGTAGCAGATGTGGGTCCATACGGTATTCGGGGGGGAGGGAGTCCTCTTCAAGTGCGAGAACTATCACGGTGCTTTAGGATGCACCAAGATAGGCGGGGTCTCTCCGATGAGAGTAAGTTGAACTTGGCTCTTAAAACAAGTTAACTTAGAGTTCGGTGTGACCACCGGGTAACGGGCTTGAGGAGGAGCTTTTTCTTCTTCGTTTTGGAATTCCTCAAGGTCGAGGACTATCAAGGTGCTTTGTGCTACACCAGGATAGTAGGGGGGGGGGTTCTTCAAGGGCGAGTAGAGTACTCGCCCTCTTCAAAGGCGAGGACTATCCCTGTGCTTTAGGATGCACCAAGAGAGGGGGGGGGGTCTCTGACGAGAGTAAGTTGAACTTGGTTCTTAAACCAAGTTAACCTAGGGTTCGGTGTGACCACTGGGGAACGCGCTCAAGAAGGAGCTTATTCTTCTTCGTTTCAGAATTCCTCAGGGGCGAGGACTATTACGGTGCTTTGTGCTACACCAGGATAGGGGGGGGGGGGGTTCTCTGATGAGAATAAGTTGAACTTGAACAAGGTAACTTAAAGTTCGGTTTAATAACCAGAGACTAGCTCGAAGATGAGCTGCTTCTTAGTCCCCTTGGTAGCCCCGCCTCTCTTTCCGGGGACTTCGTAGCCTCGTTGACTTACGGATTCTACCTCGTTTTTCCCAAGTGTTTAGTATTTATACCTCGTCACCCCATTGGGGTAGGGGTATGAGGGAGGGGCTTGTGGACGGGCCGTAGGAGGGTTCTTACTCTAACGGTTTTTCTCAGCAAGTCTTCCCTCTGGTCCAGCTTACCCTTCGAACTTCAGAGAAAAGCGTCTCCAATTTCGTACTTAAGGTGAAATTGAATATACACTCGTGGGGGATTTCTTGCAGTTTAAACCGTTCGGCTTTTCAATAGGAATGAGTGGCGAGGGGCTGTTCTTACGAGATTGACCCAAGGTGCCTGGCCCGGATGTTTTTGCGGTCAACGTCCCGTGTCTCAACTGGGAGAGAAAGAAGATGGTCAATTCCCCTACAAACCTCCCTTCGAAGAACTTAATGGGGGAGGGGGAGCTCTAGGGAAATCAAAACAACTAACTCAACCTAGTCGAGTACACCAAAGTTGCATGTCTTTGAGCCTTCTATTACTTTAAATTTCTTTAAACTTGAGCGCACACGCACGCGCGTACACAGGCCTGGGGTTGAAATAGACCTCGCGAGCCTACTGGGGCGGTATGTTACACAGCACAATTTAACATACTCGCAACCCAATTTAACTTTCAAACAACTAAAACCTCATTCATCGATTACACGCAACAAAACAAAAACAAGCTACTACCTTGCATTTCTAAGCTTTTAAAAACTTAAATCCTAACGATAATTACTAACACGAAAAACAAATGAAAACATGGTTTCACGCTTACTAGGTACTGACATAACCCTCAATGGTATTTCGTCTCAGCTTATAGAGCGGCTGTACATTATCGGCCCCTTTGATATAGCTAATATTAAAGCGGTGCTCTATGACCATTACCTTACCGCGCCTGAGTCTGCCGTTCAAATTATTGAGCCTACTCAAGTATGTCACTAAATGGTAGTGGTATTTCAACCTACTCGAATTACCCTTCTTATGGTACTTGACTAAGATTAAACTGAACCTTATGGCTAGAGCGGCCTGTTGCAGTGGGGCATAATTTCTAGGAGCGTGGGTCCCATAGTCCTCCTTTAACAAGGTACCTTTGGAGATCGAGTTTGTGTTCGATTTAATTTGTTCGGAAACGATTTTTCTTACCGGGGCCTGTTGCAGTGGGACATAATTGATGGAAGCGTGGGTCCCATAGTCCTCCTTTAACAAGGAACCTTGGGAGATCGAGTCTGTGTTCGATCTAATTGGTTCGGAAACAATTTCCCTTACCGGATCGTTAATGGGCGTGGAGCTCACTACGACTTGGAGTTTGAGTGGTAACTCCGTGGATACTTCGTTCTGGGGAAAGACTACTGGAGTTAGGGGATACTCATCATCCTCGTTTAACATCTAAATCGGTTTACATGGGTGTACCACCTTGACACTTCTATCTTTTTTTCATTTTCACCCCATTTGGCTGGGTTCTACTTGTAGATACTTTCTTAGGTACCCCGGCTTGTACCTCTTCCCTAGTTACTACTTCCTCGATCATTACCCCATTTGGCTGGGTATTCATCGATCCTTTCCTAGGTCCAGAGCGAGCTAAAGCTGCCTCGACCTCCATATGATGCTTGATAGATGCCCTTACATTTGCGAGCAATCTTTCTTTTTCTTCTCTCTCCTTTCTTTCAGCTTGGGCAACTTTTCTTTCCCTCTGTATTCTTCTTTCATCTACTTTTTTATCTTTATTCTTTCTGTTGACTCTTTTTCCCTCTTCATTCTTCTTTCCTCGGCTTCTCTTACCGCTTTCGCTAGTTCGCTTTCCCGTCGTGTTCTTCTTTCTTCATCTTCTATTTTTATCTTTATTCTTCTTTCATCATCTTCTCTTTCTATCCTTATTCTGAATTATTTTGCTTCTCTTTTCAACTGTCTTATTCTTTTGTTTGTTTTATTTCCGCTCGGTATTCTGCTTTCTTCTGTTTCTATCTTCCACTGTATTCTGTCTTCTTCTCCTTTTCTGTCCATCCGTATTTTCATTGCTTCGGATTTTCTTTTCCCCTCTCTTCTTATATCTTCCATTTTTTCTATCAAACTGTATTATTTCTTCTTCTTCTTTCCAAATCTCTTCTTTCTTCTTCGCATTCGATTCTCAGTTCTGCCAGGACGTAGGCATCCATATCTTTGCCTTCAAGTCCCAGACTTTGAACTTGTTGGTATGATCTTTCGACCGGATCCATTTTGTGTTTGTCTGTCACTTTTTCCTTGTTGTACTCTCAGGTACTTATGCCGCTACTCACTAGGTAGCGTGCAGCCTAACTTACCCTTAATCCCAGTACTATGCTGATTGTAATACCACTCCGACAACAAATTTACCACTTGGCCTAACAATTACATTCAGATTGTTTCCACCCCTAACTTTACCAATTTTCTTCTCGTCAATTATTCTATTATTCATGGTATTCATTTTACGTGTTGGCTTTTCCTTAAATAGACGCTGCTGGGTTCTTTCTAATAAAAACCTACAGACCTGACACCACTTTTGTCGAAGAATGCTATTTTTGTTGTTTTAAGGAAGAGCCGGTCTCACACACGTAAGGATTTAGTGAAACGCCCAGGAATTATCACAAAATAAACATATATTAAAAAAAAACATTAACTACAAAAACAAACATGAACCACAGAAATACTACGAATTTAAATACACAATAATTACTTCAATAAGTTCTTAAGTAAGGCTTTTTAACTTGACCTTATAATGTTGGTTAACTCGCTACTCACTTCAATATAAAAGAAATAGGCTACTTGTCTCTACTGGAGTTTAAATACCTTGGTTGCTCTGGCCGCTGGTTTGAGTCTGACCTTGAACTCAATGAGCCCAGACACCTCAGGAATCCGGTGGGTTCTTTGATGCGTACCTCAGCCAGATGGTTGACGGCGGACGGAATAATTTGACAGTAACAAGAGACTTTGGCGAGTGTGGCAGATGGGGGGCCACGCGGTACTCGGGAGGGGGAGGTCTTCTTCAAGGGCGAGGAATATTACGGTGCTTTAGGATGCGCCAGGATAGGCGGGGTCTCTCTGACAAGAGTAAGTTGAACCTGGTTCTTAAACCAAGTTAACTTAGGGTTCGGTGTATCCACCAGGGAACGGGCTTCTTCTTGTTCGTTTCGGAATTTCTTAAGGGCGAGGACTATCACGGTGTTTTGTGCTACACCAGGATAGTGGGGGCGGTTCTCTAACGAGAATAAGTTGAACTTGAACAAGGTAACTTAAAGTTCGGTTTGATAACTAGGGACTAGCTCGAGGATGAGCTGCTTCTTAGTCTCCTTGGTAGCCCAGCCTCTCTTGCCGGGAACTTCGTAGCCTAGTTGGTTCACGGATTCTACCTCGTTTTTCCCAAGTGTTTGATATTTATACCTCGTCACCCCACTGGGGTAGGGGTAGGAGGGGGGGGCTTGTGGACGGGCCGCAGGAGGGTTCTTACTCTAACGGTTTTTCTCAGCAAGTCTTCCCTCTGGTCCAGCTGACCCTTCGAACTTCAGAGAAAAGCATCTCCAATTTCGTACTTGAGGTGAAATTGAATATACACTTGTAGGGCAGGTCTTGCAGTTTAAACCGTTCGGCCTTTCATAAGGACGAGTGGCAAGGGGCTGTGGTTACGAGATTGGCCCAAGATGCCTGGCTCGGATGTTTTTTGCGGTCAACGTCGCGTGTCTCAACTGGGGGAGAAGGGAGAGGGTCAATTTCCCTACATTTTTCAATGCCTTTGTTTCTTATTTCCCATATATGTGGAGTAAGAATCTTAGTGGCTACGTTAAGAGCAGAACATGTTCATTTTTCTGGCCTACTAGATTATGTATATATGAATTAGATTTATATGCTAATCGATTAACATTATTAAATACACAACCGGGTATGTACAAATATGAGCGATAATGCATAACATGAATGTTTCATTATTGAAATATATATTAAACAAGAGTGAAAGTCCCTCCAATGACCTGCGTCGTTTTGTGATAAGATGATAAATGGTTATTGCCTTTGAATGGCTAAATGAAGCTTCTGCCACTCGATGGCGCCACCCAGTGCCAAATCCGATGGCAGATTTGAAATATCCAGTGTGAATAACCCTATGTCTCATGGTCATATGGGTTATTTCATGGCTCTAAATGAGTATAATTGAACTTTACTCCTTTTGACAAAAAACGCAACGCCTAGACCTGGCGCTTCGCCGCAGATAAAAATAGAGTAACTGGGGGAGAGAAAAACCCCAAATATAGAAATATGTAGGAGTACAAAAAATGTAAACACGGAAAACTTACGAGTCACTCAAGAGGCAGAGGCATGACTAGGAAATGGAGAAGAAGAAAAATTGAAGAAAGGTAGGATAAAGTAAATTAGTTAATTGTTAGATGACACGGAGAAGAGAGACAGAGATGCCATTCTTGAAGAAGGGCCTAAGCGGCTTAATGTAAATTGATTTAAGGATTCTGAGGCGTTTCATCCTTGGAATATTTTTTGTGGTTAAGCATATAACGTGCGCAGTGACCTGGAAAAGGGCAGTGATGAAGTTGAGATAGTGAACAATTTAATTGTTCCCTTGTCATTTCCCCATCAAATAATCACTGAAGCTTCGCCGTATGCATGTAGGCGCAGAATACTTTAGCGAGTCGTATGAATTTAGTTGAGAAATCAGATCAGTCCTATAAACTAACCTGTGATTATAGGTTATTAAATTCAATCACCCTGAAATATCGCTATCACTTTGTCACATTTAACTGAATATGAAGCAAATTTGAAAGACTGCAAGGCGTTTTCGAAAGTTTATTTGAAGTTTGCTTTCTTCCAAATACCTATGGAATCAGCTTCTATAGAGAAGACGGTTATGGTTACGCCATTTGGGTCTTTCGAGTGGGTGGCAAAGTCACAAGAACCTTGCAACAGGGGCCATTCGTTTCAGCGATGCATTGAATAGGGTTTGAGAGAATAAGATTTCGCGTTACCCTATGTAGACAACTTGCTGATAGAATGTAAGAAAGATGGGGAACCCTTGCAGTAACAGAGATGGCTATTTGTACGATTGAGATTCCATAAGTTGCACATCAATCTTGCAAAGTGCGTCTTCGGAGATGACTCGGTAGATTTTTTTAGGTTTCAGTGTTGACTTGAATAGTACCACCTCAGATGACAATAAGGTAATAACATTTAATGAGTTCCCACAACTTAAGACAGTTACAATAATACTTGGACATAGTTAATTTTATCGAAAGATTCTTACGGGACGCTGGATTCACCCTCCAACCCTTAACTACTCATTAAAAATCAAATGAATGTCCCCCAAATTCTACTTAGGTTTGGAACGATGGAGCAGAAAACGCTTTCTGCCAAATCAAAAGGAACGTAGCAAAAGTTGGCGATTTGGTATATCACAGCCGTTTCCAACGTAGCAGCAGAAACGGTCTAAGGACATTTCCACAGGAGGGAATGAAATACTGAATTTCGTTAGCTATGCGTTTTAAGTCTATTTTTAGCCAAAAGACATTTCAAACACATGATAGATGGCAGTAAATTCTACGTGTTCACCAATTGTTTCCTCCAAAAGTTGGTGCTCTCAGGTTCATGAGTCAGTACACCAAGGACATCCGACTCATTTCAGACAGTATGAATCTGAGCTACGCTCTCTCGCGAGGGACACTTGTCACGAGCTATGAGCATTTTTCGTCATATTAGTTTTTCTCATCCTCTTCTATAAAGGCAATCTTCAAAACCCTATCTGTTAATCTAATCACTCGTGATTCCACCATATGCAATCATGGATTATGAAGCTTTCGTTTGCACTCAGTCTTCAAATGAGGATTTGATTTCATTGACGGCCGACCCTTCAACTTCCTTTAAACTATATAAAATCACTACCTTTTTCTCGCTTTTTCTTCTTCATCTCCAATTTATCCCAAGTATTTATCAGACCCAGTCTTACTCATCAGTTTTGTAGGCTTGCATTTGATCAGTTGCACAATGTGGGCCATCTAGGCATTCAATCTATCTTGAAAGCGAGTTAATATCGATTCGTCTAGAAAAATATGTGAAGACAAGATAGCTATAGGACAAAAGTTGCACAGCTTGTCAAAAATCAAAAATATTCCACCACACAAACCACTATATGTAAACCCAATTCACAGCTCCCGAGTCCCGATAACCGGTTTCACACAATCCATGTGGATATCTCCGGTCCTTTTCTCACCATTAGCAAAGGCTTTTTAAGTATCTCCTTACAATCACTTGTAGATTAACTAAGAAGATATTAGCATTTCACCCCAGACACAGGACGTCAGAATATATAGCAAGATCTTTATTTAACGGCTACGTGTCCCGAATCGGCATGCTAGGATAGAAAATTTCTAACAACGCCCTAAACTTTAGTCATGATCATTTAACCAGCTATTACATCTGACTGCTCTCAGTTTGCCATCTGAGGTAATGACCGCCTCAAGAGTCAATTTATTCTGGACTTGCATTAACACCTTCATTTCAGACCATATGGAAGAATGCACTCACGTTTTGGTGAGACACCCAATTCCATTAAAGTTCTCCTTTACCCTTATACCGGCCCGTACAATATAATTTAACCCAACAAATATCCTTAGTTATTACAATGGAAATATTAGGCAGATTCAGGCACATATTCGCCGCTTAGAACTAGCTTTCATTCCCAGAGACCCCAAACTTGAGAACAATCATTTTACTTCCCACGACCCATTCCAAAAGTCCGCTAAATAATACTTAAGATGAAATTCCACGGCAGTGATCCAACGGCACATTAGAACCGACCCCTCATGCAGAGAATTTCTTATCGTCGTTCAACACCTTTCAATTTTTATTAGTTCAGCTCTTCTCAACTGGGGAATATTGACCGGAACGATCAACTAAGCATCAATTTAGTCAATTATCCTCCAGAATATTTGATATATTTATTTATTTTCATAGTTTATTTTTCAATCCATGCAAATTGTCCCTTTTCCAATTTGTACGCAAGTGACAAACGTTATTATCAGTTATGTTATTGTGCTCGGAACATATTCCTTAGTTATTTTTTTTAATATGAAGATCCCCTATGACGCAAGAATGTTCCTATAGCCTTATAAAATATAATCATGATCGTGTGATTTAAAGCGGTTTATTAATGATTGCACCATAGGCAATTTGTGGTTACTGAGTATGCCTAGATAACTCTATCATTAACCTACTTTAATTTTTAGATGAATGAATGAGAATTTGATGGGTAGCGTTCAACGAAAACGAGGTTCGTTACAAGACAGACAATTTTAAAAAGGAAAACGAGTGAGCATCGGACATACATATATAGCTTAGAGTAGAAAACTGGGTCTTTATTTATGAAAATTAATAAATTTGTAAGTTTATAGAGTGTATTAATGAAACTTAACAATGTAAATAAATAAATGTATGGCTGCGATTGCTTGCGCAGAAAGAGATTAACTGCTATAATTAAAAGCAAAGAAGAAATTGAAAATACAAAGATTAAGAATGGCAATTGAAATCAAATACAAATGACAGATCTTTAGAGTATTTGCGTATTATTTTATATTTAATGAATATCAACACACGTGTATGTATAGGTTGAGTAGGCTGGGTAAGCCTCTTCGAGAGTGGTGTGATTACCAAGGGCGATTTGTCACCGAGTTTTGGGACCACTCTTGGGGCCACCAAATGGTTTTCTTGATTCGACTTGGCGGCTGCCTGTATGCTACTACTGTGAATGCCTGGTATTCACAAGGCACTGACTCTAAAAGAGTAGAAAGCTCTCTTCTTGCTTGATTGTAGGCTGGGTAAAGCTGATCAGAGAATTCCTCAAAGGTAAGAGTAAGCTTGAAGCTGGATTCAATATTTTTTATTCGGTAGGAACTAGGACGATCACAGGTCTTTTCTTGATAAGAGAATTCATCCTTAAACGCAGTCCAGCTTCTATCTTACATACACGGCCCGTATACATGCGGTATTTTGATATTTCCCTGGAATTAATTTTGATGTATTTAATTAGTTCCCATATTAAATTTATTCACTCTAGTTACATGGATTTATAGTCAAATTGTTTTTATTTTAATCACATATATATTAATTTTACAGAAACAAAACGAATTACTTATATTAAATATTTTCTTATAAACCTATAGTTATCCCTTGTCGTGACCAATTACATGGTGGACTAGAGCCAACAAGGAACCTCACAAATTAAGCATCCCGTTGTCCCTATAAAATCTTGAATTGGGCGCACAAATCAAACATTTAAAGAATATGATATCTGTTAACAATAAATTGATGTAAAACAAAGCAAATAATTGTAAATAACACTAAGTCGATAGTCAATAATCAATATATCAAAGCAAAGCAAAATACTTGTAAATAATGCGAATGAAATCGCTGTGCTCCCACACTAAACATATAAACGGTCACACACATCAGGAAACAAGTGCGAGCGGACGGTTTGGCCTCAGAGATAGCAAAGACAATTGATACAGCTGTGCACACAAAGTAATAAATCTGTATAAAGAAGGAGTCTGACCCACCAGTCATTGACATTGACCCGTGAAAGACAAAAAATCTTATTTTGCTACGGATATCGGCCTGATAAAGATTGGCCAGATTTCCTAATTCAAACAGTCTCTTGGTGTACACGCGCCTACACTAATACAGGCACATACCCTCTTATCAGATAAGCTCCACCCAGCTTTAGGATTGGAGAAACGGGGCCACGCCCCTAAATTTTAGTTATAATAAAAGTGCTTTAAAAAACATACAAGGATAGTTTGACAGATATATATATATATATATATATATATATATATATATATATATATATATATATATATATATATATATATAGACAGAGAGAGAGAGAGAGAGAGAGAGAGAGAGAGAGTAACAACAAGGAAAGAAGGTACCCTAGGAAACCTTACGGTCCATTTAAGGAGGGTACCTTTGGACTAGCAATCGAGCGGGCACATGGCTGCTCAATTGTTTTGCGTCCCTAAACGGCCACTTTTCAAGACCTTGTCTAGTCTTGACTTGAACTGGTCAACAGATTCACTGTTGACAACTTCCACTGGAAGTGCGTTCCACTTACCGCAGATACTGTAAGTGAAAAAATTTCCACACAGATTGCGGTTGTAACGCTTCAGTTCAAGTTTGAAGCCGTGATTGCGCGTTCTGTTCTCACTCAGTGTGAAAATATCCCGGTAGTCAACATTGCCGAACCCTCAAAGTATTTTGAAAACTTCGTTGAGCTGACCACGCAGTCTACGGGTTTCCAGCGAGAACAGATCTAATTCCCCTAGTCTATCTTCATAACTTTTATGTCGGATAGAGGGAATCAGCTTGGTTGCCCTGGCTTGTACGCGTTCCAATCTCGCGATGTCCTTTCGCAATGAAGGACTCCAAAATTGTACGACATACTCCAGGTGCGGTCAGACAAGTGAGTTATACAGGCACAGTACAATCTCCTGGTTCCGATAACCAAACTGGCGCTTAATATAGCCTAGCATCCTTTGGGCCTTTTTCTCCGCCTCAATGCACTGTTTCGAGAACTTGAGGTCACTAGTGATTGTTACACCCAAGTCCTTCTCAGTGTCAGTGGATTCAATAGCAGTGCCCTTAAGGATAAACTGAGATTGGGGGTTTCTGTTGCCGATATGCATCACTTTGCATTTTCCCACGTTAAAAGGCATTTGCCACGTGTCCGACCACTCCCCAATCTTCCCAAGATCTTCCTGCAGGCGGGCAGTATTTCCATCATTTGCAACATTCATACCAAGCTTGGTATCGTCGGCAAATTTAGAAATCTTGGCAACCATGTTACCGTCCATGTCGTCGACGTAGATGATGAATAGTAGAGAGAGAGAGAGAGAGAGAGAGAGAGAGAGAGAGAGAGAGAGAGAGAGAGAAATATACAAGAAACACTGAGTCAATACCGATAGCCAGCCAGTTACAAGGACGTGAGCACACTACGAACTAGGAATTCAGCGATTCACTTACCAGACCTGAAGTGGTTATAAGACCAAAATTAAAACCTACAAAACAGCCATTTTTTTCTGATTCCCTGCTTTGCCAAGCAATAAGCCTATTACCGTTTACCCAGCCAACAAGTGAATAACTATCGGACATTTGGAGTCAGATTGAATTCTACGGCGTAATCCAGAGCCGCCGACAGCCTCAACCCAAATATTACCATTCGTTCCTTACCTATAAACAAGGGACTCCTCAATCCCTATACCCTTACATAGTTGCCGAATGTCACAATTTCCCCTATTTCAGCGTTCTAAAACAAATATTATTTTTTATATAGTCAATTAAACTACATTTATATTAAATATATGGAACAAATAAGATTGTAATTGTTATCGACTTTTACACTAATTTTATATTTACTAACCAAAAATTATTAAATTTCAGTGCTTCGTTTCTTTTTTAAGTTCTTTTAAAGTTTCTTCAAATAAGAGAAAGAAAAATTGATTTAGTTACTCTTACAAATGTAACTTTGTTAAGGAAAATGAGAGACATTTCGATTATTTTAACTGGCCTTTTTAGTTTATGTAACACTAGGAGATATTTAGATTTTACTTTGACGGTATGTGCTCATTTAATTCGAATTAGAAATATTCTAGGTTAGACATTGAAATTCAGAAAGAAGGCAGAAGAATTCACCAAATCCCAGATGAGGCGGCACCCCCGGATGGTGGTAGTTGATTCTATCACCACCCATCATTAAGTCCGCCACACTTCACCCATCTGAGGGTCTTCCACAGGTTCACCCATCATCATTCATCCCCTCATTTGGTATTTCACGTTCACGAAAGCTTAGCGACGAAGTAGAGCGAGTCTTCAACAAATAAACCAGGAAACATCATAAGAAGAGAGGAAGCACGAAATTATAACAGAATCAAGTCACCACTAATAAGAGACTTGGAAGGAAAAGTAAACCCAGTGCAGAGGGGCCACTCTCTCGAAGAGATGGCACAAAACCATACCACAAGAATACATCTGCGGGTTGTCGACGGACAGCCCAAGCCTAGCAGAGAGAGAGTATTTGAAGCTGTGTATGGCAAGTTAGGCATTGCCATGGTGAGGCTGCTGGACATAACCTCGGGTTACATCGCAATCTGTGAAAAAGAAAAAGATATAGAAGACATTACCAAGGAGAAGGCAGTTGGGGTTCTTCGGGGCATTGGGTTGCAGCCAGCAGTACCACTACAGATCCTAGCCCACAGGGGCGTGGTATGCCAGTGAATCGATCCGTAGATTGGACAACACTCCAAGGATGAAATCATGGATGAGATCCAGCTTAGGCAAACCTAGGCTAAGGTAGCGGAAGTGATAAAGTTTAAAAATAGAAGGGATGGCAGCGAATACACCCATGTCCCAAAAGGCAAAAAAACAAGGCCTATTAATGTTTAATGCCAAAATTGCGGAGAACAGATTGAGAAGGGAGAATACACTCCAGTCCAATTCTGTTTCAGATGTTATAAGATGGAAGCACACGCTACTAAAGACTGCAAAGAGCCTAACTGCTGCGATAAAGGGCACAATTGGAGGTCATGCACTAGTAACCTTGAGCAGTGGGTAAACTGCGGACAGGGACACAGAACAATGGCCATGTCATGTCCCGTTAAAAAAGAAATTATGAAAAACAAACAAGAAGCAAAGAAGAAATAAAAAGCACGTATAGCAAACACGTCCTACGCCCAAGCGGCAAAAGTGGCCCTCTCAGAAGTAGACAATAAGAAGACTTATCTTAAACTACTAAACGAGAATTTGATGAAGATTATGACGTGCATTCTTCACGCGCACGTCATGAACCTCACTCGCCCTGGCACGTTTGCAACTGAGCTAAACCAAATGTTAGCCAAAAACGGAATGGAACAAATGTGGTTCCTAGACAACCCCCCCCCCCCTCCGGGGATGTACTGCAACTGCAGATGGTTCCAAACCAACAAACAAACGGGCAAGACACCACCAAAAAGTAACCAACAAAAAGAAAAGAAACAAGCAGTCGATGTGAAAACTCCTGCACCTAAACAGAATCAAGTAATCACCACAGAGAAAGAAAACACCGACACCAGTAGTTCCTCTGTTCATCAGATGCCTCGGACACCTAAGTCCCACAAACCCAGAAAGCTAAGGGAAAGAAAAGGAAAAACAAAAGATTGCCGGTGGATAGCATCAATCTAAAAACCTACGTTTGCGATCAGTTTCCCTTTCCCGAGGAAATCATGGAATCAAAAGCAAAATATACAAATGGGAATACGACTACGAAGTCGACTCTGAATCGGCGGAAGAAGCTTTGCTCAGCCAGAATGTGACCCTACATCACAGTACCTGCGAGCAGATTTCAAACGCTGAGTTCAGGAAAAAGAGAAGTGGAAGGAAGAAAAACATCACCCCAAAACACTAAAGAAACAACCTGGAGAGAGTAAGCAATAGAATGAGGATTCTGACACTCAACGTAAATGGATGGGAGGGGAAAGCTACGGCATATGGAAACATATGGCGAGTTTTTGACCCCGACATCATTCTTATAACTGAGCACGGTATCGACACTACAGCTGGTCGAATTAAAATACCAGGCTACAGAGTAGTCATGAAAAATCATTCTCAGGAAAGGTTCGATGGTGTTGCAATAGCTGTCAAGGGAAACATCCCGTTCAAACAATTAGCAGAACTTAATGAATCCTATGTGGCGATCGAGCTCCACACACTGGTAGGAGACCTCGTGATAGCTGCAGCCTATCACCCCCTCGTCGAGCCTATCTCCTGTTAAATAACATCTACACACTGTTCGGCCACCACTGAATGGCAATATTTGGGGGAGACCTCAATGCCAGCTGCCGTGCGGCGGGCTATGGTAGTACCAACGAAAGAGGCCGAAACTTGGAACTGATTATGGGAAGAAAAAACATCCGGAGAATAGGGCCGGATTTTCCGACCTATATCACTTCCAGATCAGAAACTAAACCTGACATAATCTTGACAAGTGAAGGCTTCCCATTCAACTACCATAGTGAGCCAGATCCAACAGTCCCAAGTGATCACATAGCGATACTCACCACAGTATCTCTTACTCCGATCCAGCTTCCAGTCCCTCTCCGGAAAAACTACGCCTTGGTCAACTAGGATCGATACAAGAGACGACTTAGTCAATACGCACCAGCTGACCTAAGCGACGCATCATTGGAGGAGATAGACGGGGAGCTGGAGAGGATAACTACGTCCATACTAGAAGCGGACCGCGAGAGCATATCCAAAACCAGGTATAAAACACCTCCTCTGCCCAGATGGACAGAGGAGATGAGAGAGATCGCTCGCGTTCACAGGTAGGTGTACGAAGAGAAAAGACGGGAAGGTCCTAACCGGGAAAGAAGCTTGCTCCTTCGATGCCTAAGCACAGAGCTTAGAGAGGCTATCAACCTCCAACAGGAGGAAATTTGGAACAACCTGATAGCCAAAGTCGATAGTGAACTCAACCCGGCTAAGTTCTGGCGTCAAGTCAAGAACTTAAAGGGACTAACAGCAAGACAAAAGGCTCGAATAAAAGAGAACGGAGACTATATAGAGGACCCGGCGGTTCTGGAAGACAGGTTCAGAAATTTTTGGAAAAACGTCTTCAGGGTCACCCCTGAAGAAAACGACGAGTTCGACCAGGAATTCCAAGGCCAACTGATCGAAGAACTGAATTAGGTTATGCACCGCACGCACCCACAACATCGAGTCAACGAAGGCAGGGAGATGGCGGACCACGGCCGTCCCATAACACCAAAGGAGGTCATGGCCACTGTAAGAGCCTTCCAACAAAAGGCACCAGGCTGGACGGGCATCACCAGAAACAACTTGGCAAATGCTCCACAGCAGATCATTCAGAAAATTGCAAACATTTACAACGCTTCCCTGAATATGGGTTACTTCCATGAAGGTTTTAAGATTGCTAAAATAATCTTCATACCCAAGGGAGGTAAACCCCCTGATCAACTGGTAAATTACAGGCCAATCGCCCTGCTGGAAATCGTTGCGAAAGTCTACGAGAAGCTCCTAGCTGCAAGGCTTCAAGAACAACTAGCCAAGCTAGGAGTTCACAACACTCAGCAGCACGGGTTCCTCAAGGGACGAGGAACGGAAACAGCACTCGCCCTCCTAATGGAAAAACTTGCTTGCAGTAAAGCTGAGAGAAGGTACGTAGACGTGGTGCTGCGGGATGTAAAGAAGGCCTTCGATAAGGTATGGCTGAGAGGGCTACAACCTCAACCTCCAGCTAAAACCACTCCTGGAAAGGGTCCTTTGTAACTATGTTACGGATAGGAGAGCCAAAATCACGATCGAGGGCTGCAAGGGACCCTAATTCGAACCTGAGGCAGGAGTTCCACAAGGCAGCTGTCTCAGTCCTTTGCTGTACCCTGTTTACACAATTGACTTACCTGCTCCAGTGAGGTACGATTCGATGTATCTGCAATACACAGATGACATCACTCAAATCGTTCTGAGTTCATTCAGGAACTCTGGAAGTCAGGCAAGGGCGACAGCTGCCGAGATTGACAACATCAATCGCTATGAAAAAAGTGGAAGATTAAGACCAACCGCCGGAAGTTCACCATAATTCCAATGAACCGCCGGAAAGTTGACGACGTCATCGTCGACAACGAACTCTATCCGTACTCTAACGAGGGAAAAGTCCTTAGCTTACGACTCTACAAATCTGTTTACAAGGCTCACGTAAATACCAGAGTCTCCCTAGCCAAAAGAGAGCTGAAGGGACTTTACCGTTTCCGAAGCCTCAGCGTGCCAAACAAGAAAGAGCTCTACCTCTCTCAGAATGATGCAGAGGGTGCAGAATAAAGCCACACTGCTGATAACTGGCATGCAAAGGATAGACCGTATTCGGCAATCGGTTCTACATCAAAGAATCGGACTAAAACCGATTAATATGGAGATCCAGAGGCTAGGGAGAAAGACTTGGGACAAAATTGATCAGGAAATACTACCGACAATAAACATCGATTTGAACATACGTGGAAACAGAAGACGCGCAATTGGTAGAACAGCTCTGTTCCCAAGCGGTAGAACCTGCGTGAGAGAAAACGTACTACCGATATATACTTAGTAGTATTCAAAGGAAAATGACCTTAATGAACTCGATTCAGATTAAAATACCAAACAAAAGAAAAATTAACCTTAACAGAAGAGGCGAAGTGCCCAAATTAAAAATTAAAAAAATAAAATAAAAGAGGCGAAGTGCCCAAACTCATTAAATCGAAATTAACTAATTTTAAAAGAGGCAAAGTGCCCATATTAACAATTAAAAATAAAAAGAGGCGAAGTGCCCAAATTTAACTCGAATCAAAATTAAATAAAAATAATTCATATTAACAAAAAGAGGCGAAGTGCCCAATTCAAATTTAAATTTAACAAGTACAAGATCATCAAAATTAACCAACTAAAACAAGAAGTGGAAGACAGAATAAAATAAACAAAAAGAGGTGAAGTGCCCAAACTATTACTCAAATTGAAAATAATAAATGAAAAACTTAATAAAATTTTACTAGAGATATTTAGCATAATAAAAAACATTGAAAGGCTTGAATGCCACGAAGGAGGATCAAATTAAACTAAACAAATAAATATATATATATATATATATATATATATATATATATATATATATATAACAATGGAGGAACCTGGCTGTCATCGACAGTCAGCACCATTACTGACAGAGGAAGAATACGTTATGAAATAAAAATAATAAGAAGCATGCTAGTGATGCCCTAACACCAAGGCAAACTAGAAAACATTTTCACACCTTATAAACCTACCACACAATTCATCATTTTTATTAATTAATTAATTAATTCAAATTCAGCAAGCATCTGGAGTTTCCTATGTGATATCCTCATTTATTAAGCCATCCTGGCAGCAGACTTTTGAGCGCTTGTTTTTAGTCATTGTAGATTAGAATACTTACTTGAATGTTTGCCCGCCATCCCAGATCCCACCAGCTTAGGATCCAAAAATCAGGTCTTTTAAAAGACCAACCGTCCTATGGACAAAAATTCGGACCAGCGCTGTTCTGGGGGCATTCTTCAGATTCCCCTCCGTCATTTTATTTTGGATCAACCTGTAAACCCATTCTAAAATTTTAGAAAACTTCAAAATGCTCATTTTGAGGTACTTGTGAGTCCTATTTGATTCTACAGTGTGGTTCTAACGCTACATCTGGATACGAGGCTTGAATGTGAGTGGTATGGACAAAATTGCTAACAACGCAGGGAATAGATACAAAAGGTATGCATACACGGATTATAACCTCACGGAGGAGTTAAAATACAAAGAAAAAGGTAAATTACACTCTGGACACTTGGAACATTGGAATCTTTGAATATAGGAACATTTTTGTTAATTTACCTTGTCTGGCAGGGGACAAAAAACAAAAGTGGCTTTGGGAATGTTAGCGATATAAAGACAAGCAAAATTATTAACTATGTCATTATCGTGTATTATAAATTCGTACAAAAACAAAATAGGAAAATGTTATTGACTCCACTATTATGGAGAAAAAATGTTTACCCTTTCTGGCATGAGAAGGGTACACAAATAAAACTAATGAAAAAATTATTGTAAACTTGAATATATCAGCTCCCTCAGGCTTCGGAAAAATGATACTGTTTCATTTTTGATACAACAATTTCAATATCAGGGATTTTTGATGTCACTGCTATCTTGATGCTGTCTTCAGGATCCAACCGGTTTCTGTATTTTGTTTTTAGATTTACAAGGGTAGAAAAACCATGTTCGCAAAGGTAGGTTCTTGAAAAGTTAGCAGCATTTTAGTTGCTTCCAAATGTGCCTTTGCAGCTTTTGACATCCAAAAACTTGAGAGGTCATCCTTGGTCTCAAATTCCATGCTTGTTTCACTGTTGGAACGCAGTTCAATAAGCTTTTCTGCCAATCCTTCAGGCTCGTCAGGCAAATCAGCCAGTTCACATTTGAAGGGATTTACAACACAGCTGACAGTATGTGAATCAAGCTCTGGAAAGTAGTCACATAACCTATTCCTAAGTTTGGTCAGGTGCCTTGTGACTAATTCCTTCATGTCACTAAGATTGCAGTCTTCACATTCTTCCAAAAACTTTGCCAGGTTTGGAAAGACAGCAATCTTGTTGGCATTTACTTTTTGGTTCCAATACTGAAGCTTTGATACAAATATTGACATTTTTTTCCCTTGCTAAGATGAGATTGATTTTCTTTCCTTGCAATTCCTTGTTCAGCGCATTTATATGCCCAAAGCCAGGTTGATTTTCTGAACTTCTCTGCAAATGTGTGTTTTTGATCAGTCAGAAATATTTCAATTTCGGGACATTTCCAAGTGTAAGCCACCTCACTTCCTTATGAAAAAGAAGGGTTGAATATTCAGCCGCTCCATCCTCACATAAATCACGAACCATCCTCGTGTGTAGTGCATGCCCTTTTACAACATTGACAATCTTAATTACATCATTCAACACAGCTTCCACTTCTGCTTCCGAATCCTTCACAACTAATGCCTGGCAATGTATCATACAATGGATGACCTGAATATTTGGATTCTGTTGTTTGGCCAAAGCCACAAAACCAGTGACGTGACCAAGCATGGCAGGAGATCCATTAACTGATACTGCAATACAATCTTCCCACTTTAAATCAACACTTTGTTTTTTGAAGTATGCATCAACCTTATTGAACACACCAATACCACGAGTTCTCAACTCAAGAGAACATAGCAACACTTCTTCTTCAATTTCATCAGAACCCCTGTATTAAACGTATACCATCAGCTGCGAATTGCTACTGACATCTGTAGTCTCATCAAGTTAAATGGCAAACTCTTTACTCTTTTTTACTGAAAAAATCACTTGTTCTCTCACATTTTCTTCCAAGATGGAAATTCTTTCTTTAATAAATCTTGCAGACAAATGCACTGTATTCAGTTGTTTAGCTACTTTCTGCCCACACATTATTTCCGCCATTTTCACAGCCGCCGGTTTGATTAAGTCTTCACCAATAGTATGTGGCTTGTTGTTTCGAACAACCAGCCATGCCACTTCAAAACTAGCTATTGCTGCTGAACGTTTTTTTCAGATTCTCAAAGTATTCCCGTGGTTTGCAAGACAGATGTGAATGAACCTTGTCCAAGTGTTTCTTCAGTTGATTCTTTTTGAAAGACTCGGCAGTCAGTACTTTCATACAGACGTCACATTGAAGTTTCATTTGTCCTTTGTCCTCTATTTCTGTGAAGCCATAATTAAGGAACTCTGCCTGATATGTCTTTTTCCTTGCTGATGACATCTGAAAATGAAAGACAAATCTATCACTTTTTTAAAGTCTTTTGACTTCTATTTTTGAAAAATAAAAAATTATTTAGTGACGAATTTGAGTTTAAATTAAAACTTTAAAATAACATAACATAAAATCAAACCACAACTCACAACCATAAAAATTCAAACAATAAGTCTTAAAAAGAGTGAGCATTACATCTGTAGGGGCTGGATGAAATCTTCTTAAATAGAGGTAAACTCGTTAAAAAACTTACTTTTAATATAAAATAATTCATTAAAATAAAAATAAATAAATAAATGAAAAATATAATAGTTACCCCTAAAAAAAGGGAGAAATACGCAACTAAACAGCTGATGGGACAATATTAGGCCCCTTACAAATAAACTAAAATATCCTAAAGTCTAAACTAATCTTATATTTATATATTTAACTTTTATTGAATTTTAATCACAAAAGTCTATACAGAAACGTAAATATTATAGATTATATCATAACTCACCTTATGTAAATAATTATTATATCACTTGATCAGCTCTACTAATTCATCAACTACTCTGAAAGAGGCATGTTCGAAACATGGCAAAATGCCACTCAATTAGGAGAAATGTTGCCAGATTTCACCGAAAAATAGAAGAAAGGATCCTCGATGCATCCCTTTTCTCTAACTTTCATATTCGTTTCCCTCACTTAGCACATCCACATCCATGCCACATCCATTAACCCCCAATTTTTCTAAATTACCCCATTTGGGGTAATTTACCCCTGGTCCACGACCACTGTCGTAGATGGAGTGTCGCAATTGAAATTAATGCAAGATGAGAAGGCTCTTAAACCGGAAAAATGCAAAGGTCATTTTAAGAACTTTCGTAGGACCTGACCATGATGACAGCTGCTACAGTTAAACTGTCAGTAGCTACCCTGCCAATTGTAATTAACTCAACCGTCATCCTTTATGTAAAGACAAGGCATATTCACCATGATAACCGGCCGCCACTCATTAATCAATTATATAATATAGTGATTACTCCGCCACTTATTATCTTTCATGACACGATGTAATAATAAGTTACAATCTGAACTCAATCTCAGTGTAGGTGTATGTCGCGAACCACTCAAAGAACAGAAAAGTTGGCCCAATTGTAAACATGTCTCACACATTGACGGCAAAGGACAGTCCCAAACAAAACAGATATGGATGTCTACTAATCAATTCACACCTTTTCTTTGTTTATCCTGAGACGAGATATGAAACCGAAGTCAACGGAACACCAGAAGGGTTACCCTTCCCGACGACGAAGGAATCAGCCGCGTAATAGACACGGCCCTCAAAGACTACAGTTCGACCCTACTGTAGGGCCTGGCTCTTTTTCAATTGTTGACAAGAAAAGTCCATTTGTGATCATTATTATTTTACTTACTTTTTGAAACATTGTCATCCAATCTTGTAGCCATTAATCACTGAGTATTGAATCATTCAGATTCAGATTATTCCATTATTATTCTCGCTTTCACCTTCCTCCGTTGGATTAACTTAGACCGCTATCGTTCTCTAGAATAATTCAACTAAGAGGTTAGCTGCAGTCCATATTCTTGAGTGTGATCAGTTATTTTCCTATTAAATTTCCATAGAAAACCACGAATTGTTTTGTTTATTTCGTTTTAACAAAATTGATCGGCGAATTAGAGCACAAACGGGCGACTGGGCGCTGAAGGAAGTCTTATTATCGCTTACTCTCATAAATATGTATATTCCCTGTGGACAGGATTCATGTTAAACTGTTAAACCTCACAGCTAAATAAATGGAACTTCTGTCCCTCTCTCTCTCTTCCCTCTCTCTCTCTCTCTCTCTCTCTCTCTCTCTCTCTCTCATAACGAAAATAGAGGGAGAGGTGACGCCCCCTTGTCGCGGGAAGAGAGCTTGTGTGGATCTTGGACTTTTTGAGCTATGTCGGCGGGGGTACCTCTTCTGGGTACCCCTGGTAGGGATTCCCTTGTCGATTTGGTCGGAAACGAGGTTCCATACTAAGTGCGTCATTCCTTCCTTTTTCTACTCTATCCCTCTCCTTTTTTACTTTTATCCTATCTCCCACTCATACAAAAAAAAGAAAAAAAAGCCTAATCCTATCGTGTCACTCTTTCCCTTTCTTCCTCTATCTACCTATAAGGACCTGGCAGCTACCTCATGCATCAGAAGAGAGGCTTTGGAACCTCTATAAACAACGCCAATCGACGCTCACTGGTTGCGAGAGACTAGGACTAGAGGTGTCCTAGGCGTTGGGGCACGATGAATGGGATGAGGTTAGTGCCCCGTTAACCCCTTCCCTGGCGCGTAATTATTGACTGTTCCCAGTGCCCGTTGACGGGTGCTTATGGTAGCATTGGTCCGAGGTGACGGCCCTTTGTTCCCATGTTGGTTGCCAGGCCAATAAAAAGCCTTGGGTCGAGTTCCTTGGTGTGGCGGGCTATCCATTGAACGCTACTCCGAGATCCTGGCCGTTGTGAAGGGAACTAGTAGGAGTTTAGTAAGGGGCGTGCTTCGTTGTTGTTCACCTGGTGACAAATCGAGGGCCCCTTCTGGGACCGTCAGTGCTGCTTGGTTGGGAGCCACGGCACGCCGAGGTTTGACGACTCGGTCGGACGAACAGAAGCACATGGAGCGTGCCTTCTGAAAGATCCGAAACCTCTCCGATCGATAGGCGGGAGCTACTCACGTGGGGAGAACTTACCAACCCCCCTTTTTATAATTAATTGGTCACGAGTTTTCAGAGAGAGAGAGAGCGCTCAAAATGACAGGCAAAAAAGGACCCGTTCGTCTCAAACACAACTGTGCAATATGCCAGTTAGAAAAGTGGTGCGTTGACTTTCCGGAGGGCTGCTACTGAAAATGCAGCCCTGAAAGTATCTGCACTACTTGCATATTGACGCGAGAGGTGGAAAAATTAAAAGACCTCTATAGAGCCTCAGAGGAGAGAGCTAAGGTCCTTGAGGGAAAGTTGGAGAAGCTCGAAGCCCTTAACGTAGCTCAGATTCGATGCCTAGAAGAAGCGCCACCCACTGACGTGTCGGAATCCCCTGATGCCCTAAGCGGACATTCCGGCATCATCTGAGGCTAAGCTAGCTGAGGCGAGAGAAAAGGAGAAAAAGAAGAGAGGAGAAACGAAGAAAAAAAGAAAAAGAAGAAAGTTGAAACAAAAGTAGAACCAAATATAAAAGAAAAACAGATAAAGAAGAAGAAAAAGAAAGATAAGAATGTGGAGAGTAAAGAGGAAAAGGTAAGGCCTCTTCCACAAGGGAAGACCCCGTCTTCAGAGACCAAGTGTCCGAAGGTCACCCTCATTGGTGACTCGCAAACACTGGATCTGCAGCTGCTGCTAGCGGCCCGCCTTCGCACTAACGTGAAGGTAAGCTGCCTGTCAGGACGGGGTAACCACAACATCAGAGTAGAGGCAGAGAAAGCTCAGATTTCTGAGAATTCAGTTGTTGCTCTGATGGTGAGCGGCAACGCCCTTTCCCTTAGAGGGGGTAAGGTTGGCCTCAGTGGTAAGACCATCCAAACGGTGATGGGAGCCGTGGACGACATAGGGCTTAAAACCGGCAAATGTGTGGTGGTTGGGATGCTTCCGAGAAGAGGTCCATCCCGAACCACTCACGAAAGAAACGTCGCAGTAAACAGAAGGTTGGCGGATCTCTGCACGGCAGAAGAAGTCTTCTTCGTGGACCCCTTATCGTACTTTTATCGGTAGAGACGACCTCTACCAAAGGGACGGGGTACATCTCTCCTTTAAAGGGAAGGCCTTTCTCGCCAACCTAATTCAAGATGTCGTGGAACGCACCCAAAGGAGCGTTCGAAACAGAGCGAAAGCGGACGTGCGCCAGCATGCCCGTGTCACTCCTGGAACGACCTTCTCGGAGGTCGTCAAAAAGGGTGTGACCACGAAAACAGAGAAGCCAGGAAACGGAAGAGCGTAGGGAGTCTTACACTAGGGGACTCCCTTAAAGTTCTTTTGTTCAATGCGAGGTCCATCAGGAATAAGTTTCTTGAGCTCCGTGGCCTCGTAGTAACAGAGTAACCTGAGATAGGGCCATAACGGAGTCGTGGATATAAACCTCAAGCCGAGATTTTGAAGGTGAATTCACGATTCCCGGTTACCAGGTCTTCCTGAAAGATAGGCCAGACATAAGGGGTGGTGTAATGTTGTATGTCAAGGATACTCTCAACTCGACGGATTGCAACATCGTATCCGACCATGAACTACTAGGTGTTAACCTAGAGATAGGTCCTGCCAAATACAGCACCCTGGTGCTTTATAGACCTCCTGCCCAACTCGTTGAAAAGGACAGAGATCTGTACCAGCTACTAGGAGAACTTGTCGAAGACAGAGTGTGTATCGTCATGGGTGATTTCAACACACATGTTGACTGGGAAACCAGAGAACTCTGTGGCGAGAACGCACTACTCCTGGAGTTCGTGAACAACGAGTTCCTCACTCAATGGGTGAGAGAGCCAACAGGAGGTAACAATATCCCTGACTTGGTTTTCACCTCTGAGGATGACATCGTTGAGGACCTCTCTGTTGGCGAAGAGCTCGGTGGCAGTGACCACCGACTAATTAGATTTGTAGTCAAAGTTCCGAAGGCAGGGCCTGCATGTAGTAAATCGAAGAAACTCGATTTGAAAAGAGCAGACCTTGCAAGTCTTCGTGCTGGACTGACTGACGCGAGGCTAAAAGTGTGCGATGTTGTTGAAGACTCGTGGAACAGTTTCAAAACCACATTCATGAGTCTTCAATCGCGTTTCATCCCTCTGAAGTGTCCCCGTCGGTCTTCTGTTCAACCAAAGTGCTTTAATCGAGAAATCGTCCAACTGCTTAGGAAGAAGAGAACTGTGTACCGACAATCGAAGATCTCGGGTGACTTTGACAAATACCGGAGGCTAGCCAGGAGAGTGAAGTCCAGCATAAGAGCGGCGAAGCAGTCTGAGGAACTCCGAGTGGCGAGACTCTATAAAGAGAATCCCAAGGAGTTTTTTGGCTACGTGAACAGCCGTAAACCAATCCGTCGAACGATTGG
Organism: Ceratothoa steindachneri; assembly: GCA_963969495.1. NCBI lineage: Eukaryota > Metazoa > Arthropoda > Malacostraca > Isopoda > Cymothoidae > Ceratothoa > Ceratothoa steindachneri. The sequence continues at coordinate 39,579,163 of OZ018324.1, read as the reverse complement.
CCCTTTGAGAAATGAGGAGGGGGCATTAAAGCACTTAGATGCAGAAAATGCTAACCTTCTCAATGACTACTTCTCCTCAGTGTTTACGAAAGAGTGTGGTCCCATCCCCCAGCCTACGGATTTCTACTCGGGGGAAAAGCTGGAGGCAATGGACTTCACCGAAGGAGAAATAAAGAAAAAGATCGCTGACCTAAAGACGAATAAGTCCCCTGGACCGGATGGGTTTCTACCCAAGGTATTGAAGGAAGTGTGCGATGAAGTATCACGACATCTGTGTGCTATCTTTAACATGCCAATCTGGACCGGATGCGTTCCTAGAGACTGGCGTGAGGCGAAGGTGACTCTGATCTTCAAGAAAGGAGCCTCCAGCCATCCGTCAAACTACAGACCTATCAGTCTGACTTCGATAGTCGGTAAACTCATGGAAAGCATGATGGTAAACAAAATAACGTCGTATTTAGAGTCAACCCGGCTACTGAGGAGTTCCCAGCACGGCTTCCGAAGGCAACGGTCATGCCTGACGAACCTTGTGGAATTCTTCCACTTCGTGTTCAGTGAGCACGATCGGGACAAGGCGGTGGATGTTATCTACTTAGACTTTCAAAAAGCCTTTGATAAGGTACCACACCGCCGCCTTCTCCGGAAAGTGCGAGCGCTGGGCATAGACGGAAAAGTAGCCGGCTGGATAGAGAACTGGCTAAGTGGCAGAAGGCAATGGGTGGTGGAGAATGGACAGGCTTCTGAGTGGGTGCCGTTACTAGCGGGGTGCCTCAAGGTTCTGTCCTGGGACCACTACTATTCATCATCTACGTCAACGACATAGACAGTGACATGGTTGCCAAGATTTCCAAATTTGCCGACGATACCAAGCTTGGTATGAACGTTGCAAAGGATGGAAATACTGCCCGCCTGCAGGAAGATCTTGGGAAGATTGGGGAGTGGTCGGACACGTGGCAAATGCCTTTTAACGTGGGGAAATACAAAGTGATGCATATCGGCCACAGAAACCCCCAATCTCAGTATATCCTTAAGGGCACCGCTCTTGAATCGAGTGACACTGAGAAAGACTTGAATGTAACTATTACTAGCGACCTCAAGTTCTCGAAACAGTGCATCGAGGCAGAGAAGAAAGCCCAAAGGATGTTAGGCTACATAAAGCACCAGTTTGGATACCGTAACAAGGAGATAGTACTTTGTCTGTACAACTCCCTCGTTCGGCCGCACCTGGAGTATGCCGTACAATTTTGGAGTCCTTCGTTTCTAAAGGACATCGCAAGGTTGGAACGCGTACAAGCTAGGGCAACCAAGCTGATTCCCTCTATCCGACATAAAAGTTATGAGGATAGACTAGGGGAATTAGATCTGTTCTCGCTGGAAACCCGTAGACTGCGTGGTCAGCTCATTGAAGTTTTCAAAATACTTCGATGGTTCGACAATGTTGACTACCGGGATATTTTCACACTGAGTGAGAACAGAACGCACAATCACGGCTTCAAACTTGAACTGAAGCGTTACAACCGCAATCTGTGTGGAAATTTTTTCACTCACAGTATCTGCGGTAAGTGGAACGCACTTCCAGTGGAAGTTGTCAACAGTGAATCTGTTGACCAGTTCAAGTCAAGACTAGACAAAGTCTTGAAAAGTGGCCGTTTAGGGACGCAAAACAATTGAGCAGCCATGTGCCCGCTCGATTGCTAGTCCAAAGGTACCCTCTTTGAATGGACCGTAAGGTCTCCTAGGGTACTTTCTTTCCTTGTAACTCCTTGTAACTCCCCCCTCTCTCTCTCACTGTCCCCTCTCACCCCCATCTCTCCTTCTCGCCCACTCTCCAAACCCCTCTCCTAATGTCCTGTTCCTACGCTCACGCTCATCCCCCTGGCCTATCCTCCTCTCTCTTCCTTCTCTCTACCCCCCCCAATCCCCCCCTCTCTCTCTCTCGCTTTTATTTTTTTCTCTATCAATGTTTCTCTCTCTCTCTATTCTAATTTTTCTCTCTTTATTTTTTCCTTCTCTTTTATTTCTATCTCCTTTCTCTGCATATATATATATATATATATATATATATATATATATATATATATATATATATATATATATATATATATATATATATATATATATATATATATATATATATATATATATATATATATATATATATATATCTTTCTCTCTCTCTCTCTCTCCCTTTGTCCCTAACTCTCATTTTACGTCCTTCCTTCACCCTCATTTCCCCCTTGTCTCTCCACTTATTTCCCTCTCCTCCTTTATCTTTCATCTCTCCCTCCATCCATTCATCCATACTCCCTTCCCCTCACTCCGTCTCACCCTCTTTCTATCTCTTATTCTCTTCTCATTCCTTCCCTACCTCTACCATCTCCCCCCTATCCTTGTCTCCCTGTATCACCCTATCCTCTACCAGCCCACCCTACCTCTATATCTCCCCCTCTCCATCCCTGCCTCTCTCTCGCTCCCCCTCTCCAGCACTATCTCTCTATTATCTTCCGTATCGTCTCACCCCTATCTCACATCTTTCCTCGTTGCCCTTTTTTAGCTGATTCCCCCCCTCTCACTCTCTATCTCTAAATACTCTCTCTTCCTCACCCAACTCTCCCGCTTTATTGCCTTTCCTACTTTTTCGTTACTACTCTCCCCCTCCTACCTCTCGTATCTTCCCCCCTTCCCTCATAGCCCCCTCTCCCAAAATCTCCTTCTTCCCATCTTCCTCTTACCTTCTCTCAGTTTTACACTCCCTTCATATCGCAATCACTGTCCCCCCCACTCTCCCCCCATCCCTATCTTACTCACTCTCTCTCCTCTCGCTCCTATAATCTTTGTTTCCTTCTCGCTCCATCTAAATCTCCCTTTTTAACTCCCTATATTCCTCTTCTCTCTCTCTCTTTTCTCTCTCTTGATGCCCCCTTGTCGTGGGGAGAGAGCTTGCGCGTACCGTTGAGTTTCCGAGCTTCGTCGGTGGGGGTACATTTTGTGGTACCCCGGTTAAGGTTACCCTTGAAGAAACTGGACGGAAATGAGGTTCCAGACAAAGTGCGTCCATCTCTAAATCGTCTATCCTGTCCTATTATAGGCTTTTCCTCTTCCTGTAGCCATTCTTTTAAAAAAAAAACACAAAACCCTACGACTTCCTACTAGCTTCGCCTCTTTTCCTTCTATCTAATATTTAAGGACCTGACGGCTACCTCATGCGTCAGAAGGTAAGCTTTGGAACTTCTAAAAACAACGCCAATCGACGCTCACTTGTTGTGAGAGACTGGGACTAGAGAGGTCCTAGGTGCTGAGGCGCGATTAATGGGATGAGGGTAAGTGTCCCGATAACCACTTCCCTGGCGGGGAATTATTGACCATTCCCAGTGACCGTGAATTGATGCCTCTGGTAACAACGGTCCGAGATGACAGACCTTGTTCCCAGGTTGGCTGCCAGGCCAATAAAAAGTCTTGGGTTGAGTCTCTTGTTGTGACGGGATATCCATTGAACGCTATACTGAGATCCTTGCCGCCGTGAAGGGAACTAGTAGGATTTAGTACGGGGCATGTTCCGCTGTTCACCTGGTGCGAAATCGATGGTCCCTTGGAGGCCGCCAGTGCTGCTTGGTTGGGAGCGACGGCACGCCGGGCTTGAACCACTCGGTTGGACGAACAGCAGCACATGGAGCCTGCCTTCTGAAAGATCTGAAACGTCTCCGATCGATAGGTTGGAGCGACTCACGCGAGGCGAACTCGCCACCCCCTCCTGTTTTAATTATTGATTGGTCGAAAAGTGATATCGTGATATGAAGTGTTCAAAATGGCCGAAAAGAAAGGATAAGGTGCTCTCAAGTACACTTGTGCGATATGCCAGAAGGATAAGTGGTGCGTTGACTTCCCGGAGGGGTGTTTTTCGAAATGCCATCAGGGCAGTACCTGCACTGACTGTATTTTGAAAGGCCAAGTTGAAGAATTGCAAGAACTATGTATAGCATCCGAGGAGTTGTCTAGGAAGATGAAGATGAAACTGCAGAGCATGGAACAAGAACACACCCGTCAGATTCGCAGGCTAGAGAACAGGATCACAGAGCTAACCACAGGTCGGTCAGCTCAACCATTAGATGAACCACCAACTGCCGTGGGTGGCTCCGCTGATCAACCTCTCGCCCCTGTAGTAAACACTGCATCTGTGGAGCCGCATGCTACAGGAATGTTTCAACCAGTCAAGAAAAAGAAAAGAAAGAGGAGGAATGGAAAGAAGAATAGAATATAGAAACAGAAGAAGGGAAAGTAGAAACAGGAGAAGAAAAACCAAAGGAAGATAGGGGAAAAGAGACGAAAAAGAAGAAGAAGAAAAGGAAGATCAATATGGAGAAGAAAGAAGAAACAAAGAAGTCACTTCGGAAAGGGAAGACTGTCCTCTGCAGCCAAATTTGTGAGAGTCATCCTTATCGGTGGTTCTCAATCAAAAGATCTGAAACCCATGCTAGCGGCTCGCCTTCGAACCAGTGTGAAGGTAAGCTGCCTATCAGGACGTAGGAACCACCAGATAAGAGTAGGGGCTGAGAAATCTCAGATTTCTGAGAGTTCAGCCGTTGCCCTGAGGGTAAGTGGCAACGACTTCTACCTCAGAGGAGGTAGAGTAAGCCCTACAGGCGCGATCCTTCAGACGATCATGGGAGCTGTGGATGACTGTGGGTTGAAAACCCGCAGGCGTGTCGTGGTCGGGATGCTCCCGAGAAGAGGTCCAAGCCGGATCGCTCACTCGAGAAACGTCTCATTGAACCGACGATTATCAGATTTATGTACGGCGGGGGGGCTGTTTTTTGTCGACCCCTACCGCATCTTTTATGGTAGGAACGATTTCTACCAAAGGGATGGAGTGCACCTTTCCTTAAAAAAAAAACTCTACTCTCCAACCTGATACAAGATGTCGTTGAGCGGACTCAAAGGACAGTCCTGCCCAGAGTGAAGGCAACCTACGCCTTCGTGTACGTCTCTAGAAAGGGTGCCACTACACCACCAAAAAAGAATAGAGAGATAAGTAAGACGGGAAACGGAAGAGCGTAGGGTGTCATACATTCGGGGACTCACTGAAAGTTTTTCTGTTTAATGCGAGGTTAATCAAAAACAAGTTTCTTGAACTTCGTGGCCTCGTAGCGACGAAAGAACCTGAAATGGTCGCCATAACAGAGTCGTGGGGAAAAACCTCAAAACGAGATTTTGAAGGTGAATTCACGATTCCCGATTACCAATTCTTTCAAAATATAGGCCAGACAGAGAAGGTGGCGGTGTGATGTTGTGTGCCAAGGATACACTCAAATCGACGAACTGCAACATTGTATCCGACCACGAGCTACTAGTAATTGACCTATATATAGGTTCTGCCAGATACAGGACCCTGCTGCTTTACAGATCTCCTGTCCAACTCGTTGGAAAGGAAAGGGATCTGTACCAGCTACTGGGTGAACTTGTACAAGACACTGTGTGTATCGCCATGGGTGATTTCAACACCCAAGTTGACTGGGTTTCCAGAGAAACCTGTTGCGAGAACGCACTACTCCTGGAGTTCGTGAACAACGAGTTCGCCACTCAATGGGTGAGAGAGCCGACGAGAGGCAATAATACCCTCGACTTGGTTTTCACCCCTGAGGATGATATCGTTGAGGATCTCTCTATAGGCAAAGAGCTCGGCGGCAGTGATCACTGACTAGTCAGATTTATAGACAAGGTCCCCAAGGTAGAGTCTGCGAATAGTAAATCGAGGAAACTTGATTTGAGAAGAGCAGACTTTGCAGGTCCTGGTGCTGAATTGACTGATACGAGGTTAAAAGTGTGCGAGGCTGTTAAAGATTCGTGGAATAGATTGAAAACTACGTTCATTATTCTTCAATCGCGATTCATCCCTTTGAAAAGCCTCCATCGGTATTTTGTTCAACCAAAATGGTTTAATCGAGATATTGGTCAACTGCTGAAGGAGAAAAGAGCGGTGTACCGACAGTCAAAGATTTCTGGAGACTTTGAAGAGTACCATAGCCTAGCTAGGAGAGTAAAGTCCAGCATAAGAGCGGCAAAGTGTGCCGAGGAGCTCCGAGTGGCAAGACTTTGCAAGGAGAATCCCAAGGAGTTCTTTGGTTATGTAAACAGCCGTAAGCCGATCAATCGCACGATTGGCCCTTTAGTGAATGAGGAGGGGGCATTAAAGCACTCAGATGCTGAAAATGCTAACCTCCTGAACGCCTACTTCTCTTCAGTGTTTACTGAAGAGAGTGGTCCCATCCCCCAGCCCACAGATTCCTACTTCTTGAGTGAAAAGCTGGAGGAAATGGACTTCACTCAAGGAGAATAGAAAAAAAGATCACTGATCTAAAGACGAATAAGTCTCCTGACCCGGACGGGTTTGTAACTAAATTATTGAAAGAAGTGCGCGATGAAGTGTCACCACATCTAAGCACAATCTTCAACATGTCAATCCGGATTGGATACGTTCCTAGAGACTGGCGTGAAGCGGAGGTAACTCCTATCCTCAAAAAGGAGACCCTAGGCAGCAGTCGAGCTACCGACCTATTAGCTTAACCTCAATAGTCGCTAAAATCATGGAAAGCATCTTGGTGGACAAAATGACGTCATATTTAGAGTCCAACTTGCGATTAAGGAGTTCCCAGCATGGGTTCCGAAGGCACCGGTCATCCCTAACGAATCTTTTGGAATTCTTCTACTTCGTTTTCAGTGAGCACGACCGGGATCAGGCGGTGGATGTTATCTACTTAGACTTTCAAAAAGCCTTTGATAAGGTACCACACCGCCGCCTCCTTCGGAAATTGCGTGCGCTGGGCGTAGACGGAAATGTAGCAAGTTGAGTATAGAACTGGATAAAGGGCAGACGGCAACGGGTAGTGTTGAATGGACAGGATTCTGAGTGGGTGCCCGTTACTAGCGGTGTTCTTCAAGGTTCTGTCCTGGGACCACTACTATTCATCATCTACGTCAACGACATGGACCGTGACATGGTTGCCAAGATTTCTAAATTTGCCGACGATACCAAGCTTGGTACGAACGTTGCAAAGGATGGAAATACTGCCCACCTGCAGGAAGATCTTCGGAGGATTGAGGAGTGGTCGAACACGTGGCAAATGCCTTTTAACGGGAACAAATGCAAAGTGATGCATATCGGCCACCGAAACCCCCAAACTTAGTATATCCTTAAGGGCACTGCTATTGAATCCACCGACACTGAGAAGGACTTAGGTGTAACAATCATTAGTGACTTCAAGTTGTCGAAACAGTGCATTGAGGCGGAGAAAAAGGCCCAAAGGATGCTAGGCTACATAAAGCGCCAGTTTGGATATCGGAACAAGGAGATAGTACTGTGTTTGTACAACTCACTTGTCCGACCGCACCTGGAGTATGCCGTACAATTTTGGAATCCTTCGATTCGAGGATATTGCGAGATTGGAACGTGTGCAAGCCAGGACAACCAAACTGATTCCCTCTATCAGACACAAAAGTTATGATAATAGATTAAGGAAATTAGATCTGTTCTCGTTGAAAACCCGGAGACTGCGTGGTCAGTTTATCGAAGTGTTTAAAATATTTCGAGGCTTCGACAATGTAGACTACACGGATATTTTCCAACTTAGTGAGGGCAGAACGAGAAATCACGGCTACAAACTTGAACTGAAGCGTTACACCCGTGATCTGTATGGTAAAATTTTTACATACAGCATCTGCGGTAGCTGGAACGCACTTCCAGTGGAATTTTTCAACAGCAATTCTGTTGATCAGTTCAAGTCAAGACTGGACAAAGTCTTGAAAAGTGGCCGTTTGGGCACTCAGTCGTTGTGTATAACTGTGCCTGCTCAACTGTTAACCCAAAGTTACCCTCTCTGAATGGACCGTAAGGTCTCCTAGGGTACTTCTTGTCCTTGTAGCTCCTTGTAGCTCTCTCTCTCTCTCTCTCGAAGGCTTGGAGGAGGAGTGCGACTATATATAAGATCAGAATTAAAAGTAACTGAGGTAGAACTTACAAATAATGAAGTGGAGCTGATATGTGTTAAACTACATTTACGAGATTTTAAAATAAACATAAGCACTGTTTACCGTCGCCCAAATACTACCGTTAATGAGGACCTGGAAATATATAGAATCTTACAAGAAACATTACACGAGGAACAAACGCTATTACTGGGAGATTTTAATTTACCTAATATCTGCTGGGACTTGAATATAGGGACTAGACAACAAGAAAAATTAATGACAAATTTCATCGATACTAATTATTTACACCAATGCGTAAGGGAGCCAACCAGAGGAAATAATATACTAGACCTAGTTATTGCATCCCAGGAAAATTTAATATCAACTCTGGCCGTAGCGGAACATATAGGTACATGTGACCATAAACTAATCCGCTTTGATCTAAATGCCAGGTATTCAACTACCAATAACTATTCAAAAGTACCAGACTACAGTAAAGCTAACTTAGAGGGCCTTAGAGAAGCCCTGGGAAATATTCACGAGCAGCTGATAGAAATAGAAGATGTAAATCAACTTTGGAATAAATTTAAAGAACTATTTTTTATAGCCCAAGAAAACCATGTTCCTCTTAAGACAAGGAATAGTAACGCGAATAGAGGCAATCCGCCGTGGTTTAATAATGACATCAAACGAGCAATTAGAGATAGGAACCGTCTCCACACATTATTATAACACAATAGAAGCTATCAAGTTAAGCAACAATATAACACTAGCAGAAGAAAGGTTAAAACACTCATAAGATCAACGAAACGTCAATACGAAATCGAGATAGCGAAAGCAAGCACCACTAATCCCAAACACTTCTATACTTATATCAATAGAAATAGGCAAATGAGAAGCGGGATTGACCCCTTAAAAAACCAGTTGGGTGAAATTATTTCAGATGATATGGGTATGGCTAATATCTTAAATGAGTTTTTTAGTTTAGTCTTCACCTTAGGATATACTAATAATGATAACAACGAGTCTATACAGGTCAGACACCCATCACTAACGAGCCTGGAAGTAAATCTGCAACTAGTAATTGATAAATTAAAAAAAATGAACTCGTACAAGACTCCTGGTCCTAATAAATTTTACCCGAGAATCTTAAAACATGTCCATAATGTGTTAGCAGAGTCACTTGCTCTCATTTTTAACAAATCTCTCGAGCATGGGGTCGTCGCTGATGATTGGAGGAAAGCTAACGTCACACCTATCTTTAAGAAGGGATGTAAAAACCAGGCCAGTAATTACAGACCCATTAGCTTAACCTCAATAGTTGGAAAGTTGCTCGAAACGATCATTAGAGACAAGCTAGTAGAATTCCTCGAAAACAATAACCTTATAAGTGATAGCCAGCATGGTTTTAGGTCTAAGAGATCGTGCTTAACAAACCTAATTGACTTTTACCATAACCTTTTCAACCTATATAACGATACTAAATCATTAGATATAATTTACCTAGATTTCAAAAAGGCATTTGACAAAATTCCCCATCAGAAACTCATGAACAAAGTGCGTACGCTAGGAATTAACGGTAATATATACGGATGGATTAGTAGATGGTTAAAAAACAGGAAGCAGAGAGTGGTAATAAATGGCGTGGAATCGGACTGGGTATCTGTCACCAGCGGTGTTCCCCAGGGATCAGTCCTGGGGCCTATTTTATTTACTATATACATCAATGACATAGACGTTGGAATAAATAATATCATATCTAAATTTGCAGATGACACGAAAATAGGTAACTCAGTATTATGCGAAGAGGACAAGGCTAGCCTGCAAGCTGATATAAATAAAATTACCGAATGGTCTGAGAAATGGCAAATGCCATTTAATATCGACAAATGCCAAATCCTTCAGTGCGGAACAAAAAACAAAAAATACACCTATACAATGCAAGGCGGCTTAATAAACACAACCCCGCAGGTTAAAGATTTAGGAGTAATAATTACAGAAAACTTAAAAACATCAAACCAATGCGCAGCTGCTGCAAACAAAGCTAACACAGCACTAGGATTTATAAAAAGAAACTTTACTTATAAAAGCGAGGAGATAATTATGCCACTATATAAAAGTATTGTCAGGCCCCATCTCGAATACGCTGTACAGATCTGGGCCCCTTACTTAATAAAAGACATAGATAAATTAGAAGCTGTACAACACAGAGCGACAAAACTTATCCCGTCAGTACGTAACAAACCTTACCACGAGAGGCTAAAAAAACTCAATCTATTTTCCGTCAGAAAACGAAGGCTAAGGGGGCAGCTTATAGAGTGCTTCAAAATACTTAAAGGATTTAACAACGTTAATGCCAATAACTTGTTCACACTGACAGGGAAGTGTCCCACCCGTGGACATGATTCAAAACTTCAGGGTAAAAGAGCCACTATGGATGTAATAAAAAACTTCTTCACTTACTCGATTATTAATGATTGGAATAATTTGCCAAACGAGCTAGTGGACAGCAGCACTATAGATTCATTTAAAATGAGATTAGACAAACACTTAACAAATATTGGAATTGTTTAGCATAAGCTACAAAATAAAATAATATTACAAAAATATAACTCTTTCAGGTGTATGTAAGTGGTTTTCACATTCATTTCATTTAATTACTATTCAATGCAAATTTCCTTCAGGTACTGTCTTCTTACACCTGCAAGGTACTTTTCCCAAATTATTTCATGTACGGCTTTTGCCGGAGGGAGTGGAGGGTGGGGAGAGCCTAAAACTTTTCTATCCTTTACTTCTACTATTCTATGTGTAAGTGGCAGTAGATTTAAGGCCAGATCACCTTAGTCTGGGCCGTAAGGCCCGTGTGATCTGTGTATCTATGTAACTCTATGTAACTCTCTCTCTTTCAAATTCGTAAGGCTTTTCTAACATTTGAACCAAAACACCGAAAACAACCAATTTTAAGTTTTAAAAAGCAATCTTAAATTCATCCTCAGGATAATTTAAGAGACATTATTTTTTTAAGTTAATTTTGATTTTTTTTTTTTAATCTTTGACAGCGCATATAAATACTGTTTACAGAACTGGTTAAAACTATTATGAGTTTCCTAAAATTATAATTTGTTTCGTATTGCCTGAAAGGAAAACTAACATATTGTTGAACCAGAGTAGTTATTAGAAACGTTTGAGGGGATTTTTTTTATTTAGCAGTTTGCCGAGTTTGGCTCCTCCTTCCGTTTGAATGTATACCAAAACCACATAGTGATTCCATCCATTTCAAAGAAGATAAATAAATTTTAGAATTTGGTTTATTTTTCCCGACACTCTTTCCTCTAACAATTAGCTTCCAGCTACTTCCTCTCTAAATCAATACCTCGGCCAGGCCCAAAAGTACTTTCATTTTCTTATGCATCAACATAACTGCAGAATATTAGAAAACTACCACTAGGCTCTCCTTTGTCTTCTTCGCTTAAATTATAATAAATACTGATTTCTTTCCATTTTGTAACTTCTAATAATTTGTGACATCAAAGGTATCATAAATATATAATTCACATCTGCATGAGAGCATTAATTACATTATGCTGTCATATAATTGAAGTGATTTTATCATTTTTTTAGTTGCAAAGGAGTTTAAAATTAATTGGCTCCTAGTGTCGTCGAAAAGATAATCATACCTAATGAATTCGACGTAGGAGATGATAAAAGTTATTGCATATTAATTGTTCTTACAGAAAGAGGCTTCGGTTGGCGTGAAACAAAAATGGCATGAATACAGCATCTTGAATGTCGCACATGAATACGAAATGACGCAGCTGGCCGGGAAGCGGCAAGGAGCTAGGATTTGCAGGAGAATCTTTAAACGGATTCATGCCTAGCAAGGCAACACCCAATAAGGTGGGAAAATGTCGAAGATGTTGACAAAATATTCTTTTAGATGAGGGAAATAGCATGAATGAGGACTATAACTCAATTCGGGGAAATTGGACTTATTCTTGGAGGATGCTCGTTTGCCGGACTGTTTGTGGAAAAGATGTATGAAACCCAAATGACCCCACAGTCAGTGTGCAAACAATAGAACTTTCCTTTAAAGTCCCCCATTGTATTTTAGGAAAAGGTCGCTCGTTTTTTGTTTTGTTTTTTTGTTGATTTTTCACTCGTGTAATGAGTTTGCGAACCATAGTTGATTAAAGGCAGCTAACAAAATAAATAACAAAGTTAATACCTAATTAAGGTGGGTATACAACAAGAGAAGTATAAAGGTTTCGCCATTCGGTCAATTTGCTTACGAGCATTTTAAAGCTTCGTTATTTAACATTTTGTGACTCGCAGCTCAGCGAGAGAGAAAGGGAGAGAAATAAGTGGAAGGGATTTGATCCATTTTTGATTTAATGAAAATCTGATGCAGCTCCAGGGATATTCTTTTTTTCTTCGTAACATTTGTATTCATTTCGCAAGGTTTCGCTGATACCGAGGCACCCGAAGAGCCCATTGCAATTGGACCCCACCCAACGGCCCGAATTTGCCGTAAAGTTGACTTTCTGGGGGGAAGGGGGGCTCAAACCCGCAGGAATACGAAAAAGGGAGGGTGTGTGGAGTCCGCTTTACCTCTGCGGGCTTTCTCGCCGGTGACTGCAATGCAGTCAGCCCCGCAGAGGCTGCAGAGGTTCGCCTTTGCACGCATCGGCTGGGGTCAGTCAAATGCCCTCGTCCTAGCATAGTGAGTATGCTCTTACCCGACTCTTTTCAATGGGAAAGTAATATCAATACTTCCAGGGATCTTTTTTCCTCGCCTTAAGGCTGACCCCCAACATCAAAAGTTGGACAATGACCCCCTCCCTCACACACACACTTTTCCCCGAGTATTTTTTCTGCCCATTTCTTCCTCATGCTCTCATTATCCTTGAGATAATGAGAGCATTAATCGTTATTAAGCGTAAAATCCGAAGAGAATACTACTGACCTGCTAAGAACCACCATTCGCTCTTGTGGGACCTCCCCCAAAATGTAGGTGAAAGAGTAGAGCAAAAACTTACGGCAGTTTCTACATACTGAAAACTTTTCAAAAATATGCATAGACCAGAGGCGTGAAATTTAGGAAAGTAAAAATGTGTGAATGATTTTGATTATTATTGTTATATATATATATATATATATATATATATATATATATATATATATATATATATATATATATATATATATATATATATATATATATATATATATATATATTATAGGAATATGAAGACCCAGGAGATTGCACTAATCATTTATTGGCCGAACGTTTCGGACCTTCTCTAAGACCATCTTCAGCGACTGTATCGACTAATGAGAAAGGGAAGGAATATTAACGATAGCAGTTAAAAGAATGCATTATATAATGGCTAAAAAAGCGGAGGAATTCAAGGTAAATCAATAAAATTGGCAATTATTGAGATGAAAGTAAAAACACAAATAACAATATATATAATTAATTGATACTATCCAGTGTAATTTTTAAAAAATAATAGGAATAAGTGAAGATTTAACATAAACTGACTTGAGTATCAAAAATTAAAAGTAACTGGAATAAACAATAAAATAACCTATTATATTAAATTATAAACAAAAAACCGAAAACAAATGTTAAATCAACTAACGATAGAAAAACTACTAAGGAGATTTGTTCGGTTGGCTAGTTAATGTATTGAAGTGTTAGTTGGTTCAGAGTGAATAATTTAATTGAGGAGGAGTAATTATTTAGGTTTGGATTTATTTTATTAATGTGCAGTCACTCTAAGATTTTCAAATCGAGAGAATTTAAGGCTAAAGATAAGATGGTAAATGAATCAGAATTAAGAGGATGATGGTGATACTCAGAGTGTTGCCTGATGGAAGAGGCTTCAGGTTTAGAAATGGGAATTCCAGTCCTATGAGACTCAAGTCAGTTTATGTTAAATCTTCACTTCTTCCTATTTTTTTTTTACAGTATCAATTGATTCTATATATTGTTATTTGTGTTTTTACTTTCATCTCAATAATTGCCAATTTTATTGATTTACCTTGCCTTCCCAGCCTTTTTAGCCATTATATAATGCATGTTTCTAACTGTTCACTGGTATCGTTAATATTTCTTACCCTTCTCATTAGTCGATACAGTCGCTAAAGATTGTCCAAGCGAAGGTCCGGAACGTCCGGCAAATAAATGATTAGTGAAATCTCCTGGGTCTTCATATTCCTACTATGTAGCTATATATATATATATATATATATATATATATATATATATATATATATATATATATATATATATATATATATATACAAGCCACGGTTTCGCTACTCACCCCCTACGTGGGGAGCTTGCGCTTCGCTTCGCTCGCTACGAGTGCATTGGGACCCCCCTATCTTCCCTAATCCATTTACCCCTTCCCCTCTCTCTTCCACTATATCCCACCCTTATCAACAGGGGGGACAGGGCGAAGGGAAAGCTCATTCATAAGCAAACTATAATAAAATTTAAAAAATATTCAAAAAATCACGTTCTAAAATATAAACTTTGCCCTCTCTCTCCCCCTCCCCCACTATTTACCCTACTTGGCCCGCTCCCCTCTCTCTCTCTCCGTCCCCCCCCCTCCCCCTTCTCCAATACTCTAGCCGAATGGTTCCCAACCGATTTTGGCTTATGGCGCCCTTAGGAACCTTATTTTTTCCTGTGGCCCATAATCATTATTTTTAGTAGGTAATATGCAGTTTAACTCTACTTTAAAGGATAAAAGATATTAAAACAGCTATTTGTATTCAGGTACAATTATATTTGTCACATATATAGGACTATAAACATATAAAAAATTACACAGTAGTTAACAAAAATTTAGTACTCATTTAAAATAAATAATTAGTCTTACAAAAAATAAAATCCTTTCGCAAAATGAAATAAATATATCATCAACTCTTTATTCATTCACTGCGATCCTTGTGCTTCATGCAGTTTCACAAGTTCTTCAATATCAGAGTCTATAGTTGTTAGAGACAGACGAAGATCACCTCTTCTTACTATTTCTAAGTGGCTGCGAGCCTTTGATAGGAGGTGTGACACTTTACTCAAACCCGACTCAACCAGATAAGAAGTAGGAAAAGCAAAAAAATATAATTTTACTTCGTCCCAAAGCAAAGGGTATTTCATAGCAATTTCATGACTTGTCCATAAGTTCGTGACGCCATGCTTAAATCTAGCCAGAGAAGTTTGATCACTCTGTAACTCAATGAGACTTTCTTATAATCTGATATCATCATCAGCTGCATTAATTCCAAATGGGTCTACCAACCAACCTAGAATGTCCAGTTGTAGAAGATCTCTGAACCTAACTTCCATATCACTATGCAATTTCTCCAAATGATCAATGTATACTAAAACATCATCTTCTTTCAGCTCATTCTCAATAGTGCGGAGGGTTGGAAACTGTATCAACTCTTTTCTCCCCATATTTGTCTTGAACAGCTTAATTTTCCCCATAAATGCACAAATAGACACTTTTCAAGTTAAAATATTTGTATTTATACCTTGTAGCTGTTTGTTCAAGATATTTAGCTCTGAAAATATATCTGTAAGGTAGAATATGTCACATTTGGCAGCAATGATTCTTATTCCGAGCTGCTTACCATCCAGAAATAACACAACACTATCCCAAAGTGCAATGAAGCGATTCAGACAATTGCCTTTAGAAAGCCATCGCACCTCTGTATGCAAAAGTAGGCGCTCAAACCCTTCTTCATTGGTAGCACAGAGTTGTCGGAAGAGATGCTCTTGAAGTGGATTTGACTTAATAAGGTTGACTGTCTTGATTAAACTATCAAGTGAATCTTTCAGACGTCCTCCTATGTTTTTTTTTCAATCAGATGTTGACGGTAGACAAGACAGTTTATGCAAAAAAAACTTCAGGTACAGCTTCTTTTAAATGTGCAATAAATCCCCTATATCTACCTACCATAGCAGCGGCGCCACCAGTTGCACAAGCCATAATATTTCCAATTGGAATATCATTTTCTTTGAAATAGGTCACTACTTCTTTGAAAATTGTTTCACCTTTAGTATCTGTCACAAGGCTGCGGGAAAAAAGCATTTCTTCTCTTAGTTGATCTTTATCCAAAAACCTACCATATACCATGAGAAGGGCTTCGTTATCACGTAATAACATTTCATCAATTTGTAATGCAAAGTTCTTTACTTGTAAATATTTAACGAGTTTTTCCTCTACATCCTTTGCCATTTCGTCAATAAGTCTTGATACTGTATTGTTGCTCAGAGGAATGACTTCAGTGATTTTGGGGGGATTTTGTTGCATGACAATTGAAATAACCACAGATACTGAAGGCAAAATCCATTTTTCGCCAATAGTATGAGGTTTTTCCGATTTCGCTATTAGCTTGGAAATCTCATAAGATGCAATTAAACTTTGTCTAGTTTTGGCGCTGATTTGCTAAATATATCTTTAATAGTTCTCCTTGCTTGGAAATCATCCCGCAGCTTTTTAAAGTAATCTAATGTTTTTTCTTTTTTGTCCTTGTGCTTATTTTCCAAATATATTTTAACTTACTTGGTCGCATACTATCATTAGAAAGTGTAGCCATACATAAAAGACACAATGGATGTGTTATATTGTCTGGTGAATGTATAAAACCATAAGCAAAATACTCACTGGAGTATTATCGACATTTTTTCTTCGTCGCCGTAGCCATGGGTAATCTGTGCAGAAGAAATTTAATATATTAATGATATATATATTACATTTTAGAGCCGAAGCTCACCGCAACAGAATGAAAGGCGCTTATCTCAGCGGCGAAAAAGGAAGAGTATTTCTGAGAAAAGACCCAGAAACAACCTCCATTCTCTGTGCAGAGCACCGAGTCTGTGCCCAACACCAACTCCTATTACAGTCGGCCACGTAAGTTTCAGACATGTCCAATAAATAGAATCGCTCATAAAATAGCTGCATTGAAAATTTTGTTTTCCTTTTTTGTGATAAATACTTGCTCCTGATGATAAATATTTGACATCAAAATAAGAACTGCAAAACAATGCAACTATTTTTATGAGCGTTGTTGATTGTACATCCTGGTACTCTGTACCTGTACCTAAATGCAAAACAGCAGAAATTTACTCCCTCAGGGGGGGTAGATCTGCATTAATTTTAGTAATATATTATATATACATATATATTACTCAAATTAATGCAGATACAAAACGATAAGTACAATCATCAGAATCTAAGATTAAATGCTAATCTCGTAAATAAGCCCTAAGGGAAACCGAATTGAAAAAAAATAATTTGGTGTAGGCCTAGCAATGGCACACTTTACTTGGTAACAGCCATGAATAATCACAAAAATATGAGTAAATATATATATATATATATATATATATATGTATACGAGGGGGAGTCAAAAAGTTCTCAGATAAATGGCATAAAATTTTTATTTGTAATAATACTGTAATCATTTTTCTACATAAGCTCCATTAACATCTATACACTTTCTTAATCTATGAATCCAACGGTAAAGACCATCTTTGTAGAATTCACGGGGTTGTCTCTGGCACCAAGTAATGACCTGCTTTTTTGCTTCATCTAATGATTGAAACCGGGTTCCTTTTAGGTGTCCCTTTAAATTTGGTTAGGTTAGGTTAGGTTAGGTTAGGTTAGGTTAGGTTAGGTTAGGTTACCTAACCTAACCAAATTTAAAGGGACACCTAAAAGGAACCCGGTTTCAATCATTAGATGAAGCAAAAAAGCAGGTCATTACTTGGTGCCAGAGACAACCCCGTGAATTCTACAAAGAT
Organism: Ceratothoa steindachneri; assembly: GCA_963969495.1. NCBI lineage: Eukaryota > Metazoa > Arthropoda > Malacostraca > Isopoda > Cymothoidae > Ceratothoa > Ceratothoa steindachneri. The sequence goes on along the minus strand of OZ018324.1, from coordinate 39,561,381 downwards.
GGTCTTTACCGTTGGATTCATAGATTAAGAAAGTGTATAGATGTTAATGGAGCTTATGTAGAAAAATGATTACAGTATTATTACAAATAAAAATTTTATGCCATTTGTCTGAGAACTTTTTGACTCACCTACGTATATATATATATATATATATATATATATATATATATATATATATATATATATATATATATATATATATATATATATATATATATATATATATATATAAATAAATTTAAATAGATTGGTAGATACAACGATAACCATAAAAGAGAAATACAGCAATGATAGTTACGATTACATTTTTTTATTGACTATTTCTTACGAAAGAAATATTGAACTGAAACTAATAACAATCAGGACATTCATGCAACTTCTTAATCATGATGTCTCAGCGGGAAGTAATAAATTTTGTTAGATTGCAAGTTCCATCTTACGGACTTTTTTAATGTGTTTGGGGGAATATTGAGTATGTCCTTATGTCTGAAGTGACCATGGGTGTGAGGGCAGGTTTCAGGTTACGAACATGAGCTGTAAATTGTCTCTAGTTCTCCTACAGCACGGAGGCCTTTTTATTGCGTTCCGCAACCGTGTACAGGCCTGTATAAGAGGGTGTAGAGCTATGGCGTATTTGCGTGTCTATTACAAAAACATGAGTAGCCTTTTCTAATTATCGGATGTACGTGCTCTGTTGTGCAGTTTTATGAATACTATAATTTTTGTTTATTCGTCCTAGAGTGAAAGGCTAAGATGAATTGGTTTTTAAATAAATAACTGCTTCTATGAAGCATAATTCAGCCAGAAGCCGCAAACTACAGCCGTACACCATCTGTGCAGGTGAATGAGTAGTGGCTATCCAATTTGAGTCAGGTGGTTATGGCTAAGAGTACAGATAGAGGATTTTCTAGTCACTTGTTTGGGCCTTGGCCCGCCTTTTGCTAAAACTGAAGCTTTTAAAATTCTTTTAATATTACAGTTTTACTAAGGCATTACCTTGAGGACTCCTCAGGGTGATATACGTGGGGCAGTCAATAAGTTTTGCGAATCGGTAGGGCAAAACAGAGGATGTGTGATGGCTGTTTGTGGGGGTGTTAGGACGAGTTATGATAAGTCAGGACCTGCAACCGCATGCTCCTGCCTCGTCTATTTAAGAAGCAGTAGCTGATCGCAGATCGTCAGTCACAAATTTTTCAACAATGGAGAAAGAAGGTTGAGCACCGCGCAGTGATCAAATTTTTGACCAAGGAAGGCAAGAATGCAAAAGAGATCCATGAACGCATAGTTGCAGTGTACACCGACACCGCCCCTTCCTATGCAACCATTGCTCGCTGGAATAGGGAGTTCCGCCATGGTCGTGAGTTCCTTTAAGATGACCCCCGTCCAGGACGCCCGTCAGACGTGACCAACGAGGACAATGTGGCCCGTATGGAGAGGATGATCCTCGAAAATCGACGGGTGAAGGTCGAAGAAATCGAGCGAGAACTTGGAATATCACATGGAAGTGTTATCAATATCATCCACGACAATTTGGCCATGCCCGTTGGGTGCCTAGAAACCTCACACCCCATCATCGACTTCATCGTCATCAAAGTCCACAAGGCCAGAGGTGCACAAGCTTCCCTGCGCGAGTGCGGATTCGAGGAACTCAACCATTCCCCCTACAGTCCAGATCTGGCCCCTAGCCACTACTTTTTATTCCGTCAGCTCAAGGCTCCACTGCATGGACGCCGGTTTGGGGACGATGAAGATGTCCAGCTCACCGTCCAGGAGTAAATTGAACAGCAGTCGGGAGATTTCTGGTTGTCGGGAATTCGAAGCCTCAGGGACAAGTGGCGCAAGTGCATTGAAGTCGAGGGTAGTTATATTGAAAAATAATAAAACACTTTTCCTTATATCTCGTTTCCTTATATCCGAATTGCAAAACTTATTGACCGCCCCTCGTATATGTGCTCTGTAGCTGTCAGCTGCAATAGTTGATTAACAACTATAACTGGAATTACAAGGCCTTGTCCGTTGTGATTTGGATTGGCGCTACGAATCGCGATATGAAGCCACTAAAGAGAAATTCTTTGATAAATTCTGACGCCCTGTCTCTTATGGAGAAGAGTTTCACCAATATAGCGTAACCACAAATGACTATGCGAGAGTATTCAATTCCTTTTCTGGTAGCTAGTATAGTGGTTAGCGCGCTTGCCTGGCAATGGCTGGGACGGCAGTTTGAATCTCCGTCCGGATTCTTTTTAAGCTGGCACTATTTACTACGGGAGGTTACCGCTGTGACTGGGCATCACGGTGGGGAGTTGGGGCTTGCCTTGGCTAACGTCCACTTCAAAAGCTACATAGATTCATATGAGGACTGAAACCAGCAAACTTTAACTCTAGCGTGAAAAGTGCCTACAATATCAACAGAGACAACTGAATCTTCATCGAGAGTTATAAATTGTGTATAGGTGTTTTCCTGTGGCTGTGTTTGGAATCAGGAACAACTCCGAACCCTATCTTAAACATGTTTATGCAAGCCTTTCCAGACAAAACGGTCCGGAATCGAATTTAGAGTAGAGTGGGTTCCTAAATGACCTAACTTGCGGAATTGAGGGGTGAGGTATGGACTCATTAAACCTTGTGAGATGAGGACAGAGTTACCCTTAACACTATATTTTAGGAATACAATTTTTTAAACCGTTTTAATTTTGTTCTCATAGTTGTAATAAGACTGTATGTTATTGGAATTTTATTTTAAAAATAACATAACGAAACCTTTTGAAATTAAAAACTATTATTCAATTGGAGTTTTTGAAAGAAAAAGAATTTGAAAAGAGAAATATCCCGAGATTTTCCAAAATTATTGAAATTAAGGCTGGTTTTTCTTATATTTGAAGCTTTTATCAAAGTTCTTTCTAAGAGTTCAGAAAAAAATAAATAGGATTATCGAATTTTGGGGAATTAAAAAAAAAGAATTAATATTCGTGAGGTTCAGATAAGGTATTAAAATTAGTTATGGCTGTTTTTTGTATATTTTTTCTTATATAAAAGCATCAGGAGCCGAGCTGCAGGCTACCTTGCGTCCATGAGTGGCGGATTGTGAAACGTCCATCAGATATGATGGGTAGCTGCGAAATAAGCAAGTTACAACTTGCTTATTTCAATCGCGGACCAAACAGCAGTAGTGTCAGCAGTAAGTAAAGAAGTATAGACTGGTAACCCATACCTCAAACAAAATCTACACGAGTCCTATGACGACACTATGTTAAGGCGAGATGAGGCCGCCTTTAAATAAGCCTCCTTACCACGACTGCCTTGTGGTCAGGTCCATGATGTATCCAAAGGATGGGGGGCTATATCATAACAGAAAAATGGCCCCCTAGGATAGGTCTAGCAAGCCACTGGGGTATTTATTTGTCTTCAAAAAACGCATGAGGTACTCAAACGAAATGGCCCCAAGTCTCCGGCATCCCTTAAGTGGGTAGAGGGTGCGAAGAATCCCCGGGTCCGAATCAATGAATAAACTTAAAAACACTGACGTTAAGGCCTCAAGAAGCTATGAAGACAGAGCAAACTGGAGGTTGTTTTGGACGAGTACGAAATAAAGAGCTCTGAGGGTTGTTTTTTGTGTATATCAAAAGAATTCGAATAAAAGTTGTTCTTACCTTTAGGCCTATAAAATATGCATGAATCTGAGAAAAAAAATCGACCAAGAGTAAATTATTAGGAGACAAGCCGCTGTTCTCTTCCTTAACAGGAAGAGCTTGGTTACACAGGCACCCCTGCGGGGTGTGGCCTACGGCCTTATTTGCTAATCTTAACCGCCTTTTTTAATCCCCTTTATAGACTTTATTTAACACCCTGAACACCCTTTTCTTCATTTTCATCTTCATCTTAATCTTCATCTTCATCTTAATCTTCATCTTCTTCTTCTTCTTCTTGCGCTTCGCTGGCATACTTTAGGTCTCTGGCCTACGGCCTATCATGATTCTTTTTTCTTTTCTCCATCTAAATTTTCTATAATAATTTCCATGCCAAAATTTTAATAAATTTTCTGAACTTCACCATTTGTAATTCTTTTAGTTTTAAAAAAAGTCACAAAAATTCGATACTTATATTTATTTCTGAACTTTGCCATTTTATTTTTTTTTCTATTATAAAGGAATTATTAGAAATAACTTTGATAACAAAATTAAATCTACTTAGGTGACAACCGAACTAAAGGAAAAAATCTTATTTAAATGTTCAAAAAATCTCGTTCTTAAAATATAGGGTTATGGATAAGTACTGGTAACCTTTTAAGTTTTTAAGAACAAAATTTCGTTGCTAGAGCCAGATAGGCCGTAGGTCACAGACCGAAGGTCTGCCTGCGAAGCGCAAGCTCCTCCTGTAAGGAGGAGTGGTGAAGCGACTCCTCTCGTTTTATGTATATTAAGCGAAGTTAAAGAATCCTCTTGAAATTTAATCAATTTCTCATCTGTAGATTGGCAAGGACTTTGTAATTCAGCGTTGCAAAGGATAGAGTATATGATAAAATTGGGTAGACTGAAAGGGTAAGATTGTCAGTTTGTGCAACAGAGGTTGAGAGAAATTGAAGAGAGAGCTGCGCGTCCTCTGTCATAGTTTGAGTTTGATAGGGGGTCTCTCGGATTTCCTTACCTGAAATATCTTACGTCAGTAGCGAATTAGCTTACGTATTAAAGGGCGCTTCTTTTGCTGAATTTTTTGTTATATGGAACAGAATATCCAATATTGCACGTCAATCATAGTCCCGGTATTTTTGACAAACCGTCGGTCAAACTTTATCAATCCTAAAAATATTGTAATTGTTATAAAGTCTGATGACGCGGAAAATTCCTTATCGCTGTAATTTTACTGCTATCTGGGAATATTCCTTTTAAATCAACTGAAGCTAAAATGTCTACTGAATGAGCATCAAAAATCCATTTCGCCATAGGGTTCCATAGGGATTTGAAGAAAAATGCGTCCTTCAAATCTATTTTCGAAAAATTCTTGCAACCTTGTAATGTTGCTACTAAAATTAGTGAAGAAAGTTAGTGGGTATTTATCTTTAACTGTGATTGAGATTAGTAATCTACAATTTCCTGTTACTCTATATGATTGATCATGTTTCTGAGTTGAGTTAAGGAGAGATACAAGAGCTCACTTCGTGCAATAAAGATCCTATTATATTCTTTGTTACCTCAACTCACCTAGATGAGAGTCTTCTGGCTCTTCATGTTACCATATATCCCTCTGTTTTGCTATGATTGAAGAAAGAAGGAGAGATGGTTGAATTTTACGCCCCCCTTCCTCTAACTTCACTACTATTATTACTCGATTTATATAGATCACGGTAATTGTTAACTTTAGTGGCGGATGATTTTGCGGGTGATTTGGGGGGCTATTTTTCTAGCTAGTTTTTTGCTTCACTCACTTCATTGTTTTGAATCAATTGAAGATACTTCTTATAGAAATAGGAGCTTCGCCCCCATACTTTCTTTAATTGTTGGGGTTGCAACCCCCCCCCCCCCGCCGCTATTTTTAATAATCTACTAGTAATCGCTAACAAAATCGTATAATTTAATTACTTCAGTCATCGTTCGTTTTTACATTTTAGGCACTCGCTTTTATTGTTTATTAGTTGATGTTTGTTAAAAAAATAAGATGTTGGAACACATGTCACACGCACTTGCCATTTTGAAAAAAACTGCATGACTAGGCCTACCTTCGAATATTTATACCACCCACGTGGACGGAAAAAAAGCATCGATTTCAAAAGGCACAACATTGAGAAAGTGTGTTTGTTGTATGTCAAACTTTTCGTAATAAACCAGGCTATATGGAATGGATTGTTTTTCAACGATAATAAGAAATACTGCAGTAAAAAATAGTTTGTAAAAAAGAAAAAAAAAGTATCGGCAAACAAAATTAAAAAAAGACTTTTTATAGTTCGATTTCGGCTTCACTCGGCGAACACAATTCATTGGCAACCGAAAAAAAGTTATTTTATTCAATAAAGAAAAACAAAGGAAAACTACGTCAAAAAATAAATAGTGTCAGACATAGATTATTTAGGAGAGATCGATAATCAACTTAAGAAAAAAAACAGAAAATACAAAAAAAAAACACTACTTTTTACCCATCTTTAGATACACGAAGGAAAGCTGGGAAAAATAAACGCTTATGATTGGTCAATGACGGTGTTTGATACATCTCGCTTATTGGCCAGTGGGATAGGTGAAAAACACTAAAAAAGAGAAAAAAAAATCGCACGGAAAATCATCCGCCGCTAAAGTTAACAATTACCTAGATTACTATATCGAGATAATAGATAAGTGAAGAGTGAATCCTTCAAAATTCATAAGGATATTAACGACGTTGCTTTTTCAAGCAACACTAAACTTCTAGCTATTTGAGTTTCTCATTCTATTAATTTAGCAGTTTTTAAACTAACTCTAAGATTATGACACTGGTCTGCGTCAAAAATGTTCCTGAGGGTTTCATGGGTGATTCTTAATGAAATGTGTCTCTTAAATCCAAATCAAGCATTCATATTGCTCAATCAGGTCTAGTTTTTAAGATACAGACCAAGCTCCCTAGATGGCGTTAGAGAGCTCAGTCTCTAGCTCACCGCGAGCGCGAGTGGTTGTGTGTTGCTTGCTCACTCTCCAACTAAGTGTTGGTTTTTTAATCCATGACTTTTCTCATCTATGAACAGTGTTTGAAGTGTATTTCTAAAACTTTATTTATCTTTGTGAATTTTTTTGCAGGCAAATACATTAGCAAAACTCCTTATATTTCATAAAAATGAATAGAAAGTGTAAAAACAGTCCGGATAGATTTTGTTTTGTTTGTGGAAAGGTAACTTTTAGTGAGCAGCAATGCACTATAACGCCGTTAGTAAAGTTTCTTTACAATGCATATTTTGGAATAAAGCTAGGTGATCAAGACAAAAACTTTGCTCCACATATGTGCTGCAAAGCCTGTGTCATAGCCTTAAGACGCTGGAGTGAGGGCAACACGAACTGTTTGTCATTTGGTTGTACCTATGGTGTGGAGAGAAGGCAAGGACCACATTACAGACTGCTATTTTTGCATGACAAATCTTAAAGGTGAGATAATTACTTTAACAATATAGTCCTTGACAAATCTAGAAATGTTTATACAAATCTTTTGGTAGCCTATTAAAATTGTAATTGTGTATAAAAATAGTGTATTATGCTGGTAGAAAAATTGTGGTTAAATTGTATATAAAAATTGATTGTATTTGAAAATTGTAAATTTACCTGGTATGAAAAATGTGTATAAAAATGTGGAAACGAGGGTCGAGTGAATTAAAAGTATGTAAATTAAGTATGCAAAACTTTTTTTCAGGTGTCAATAAGAAGAACAAACACACTGTAGTCTATCCTGATGTTCCTTCTGCCATTAAACCACAACCACATGGTCCAGGAGTTCCAGTTCCTTCTCCACCTAAAAATACTGAGCTACAAGACAATATAGAAGATATAGAAGGGGATGACAATGACACTTCAGTGACATATCAGCCAAGACCACTCACTCAAGGTCAATTAAATGACTTGACTAGAGATCTTGGTCTTTCTAAAGATAACGCACAACTTCTTGCATCCCGTCTTAGTGAGAGCAACCTCCTCTCTCAAGAAACTACATACTTTTGGTTCAGAAATAGAGACGAAGAGTTTCGAAAGTTCTTTGCAGTTGATTCTTGCAGTTCTTTGGTGTATTGCAATGATGTAAAAGGTTTAATTGAGGCACTTAGCGTTCCTTACCAACCAAGTGAATGGAGGCTCTTTATTGATTCTTCTAGCAGAAGTTTGAAGGCAGTACTCTTAAATATTGTGAATAAAATGGCATCTGTACCTATTGGCCATTCAGTTCAGTTAACAGAAAGCTACAAAAATATGAAAGTATTGATTAATACAATCGAGTACTCTAACCAGAACTGGTTAATATGTGGGGATCTCAAGGTAAGATATATTTTACTTTATTGAACTTGTTAAATATTTCAAGGAATGTTTGTTTCTAAATACCAATGACACAAGGATATTATACACATATTAGTTTCTCCCTACCCCTAATAAACTTAGTGAAAATTGCCTATGCAAAAAATAGAAGTTCTTAGAAACCATGTACATCAATATGCATCAATATGTTTTCTTTCAGGTTGTGTGCCTTCTTCTTGGGATGCAAGGAGGCTACACAAAATATCCATGCTTCATGTGCTTATGGGATAGCCGGGCGGATAGTCTTCACTATAAGCAAAAAGACTGGCCATCTCGAGAGGCATTCCAAATTGGCTGCCACAATGTGGTAGCTCAACCTCTAGTCCCTCCCAAAAATGTTTTACTGCCTCCTCTTCATATAAAGCTTGGCCTGATGAAGAACTTTGTCAAAGCACTGAATAAAGAAGGCCAAGCTTTTAAGTATCTACTGCAAAAATTCCCACAGATCAGTGATGCCAAGCTCCATGCAGGCATATTTGATGGTCCCCAAATTAGAACTCTGTTAAAGGACAAGCATTTTCACACCAATATGGAAGCCAGTGAACAAGAAGCATGGCGAGCGTTTAGTAAAGTAATCGACGGTTTTCTGGGAAATAAAAGAAGCTCAGAATATATCTCACATATAAATGAGCTTATGAAAAGCTTCGAAAAAATGGGAGCTCACATGTCGATAAAAACGCATTTTATCCAGTCACATCTTGACTATTTTCCGGCAAACTGTGGAGATTATAGCAAGGAACAAGGAGAAAGATTTCTCCAAGACATAAAGACGATGGAGACAAGACATCAAGGACGCTGGGACATTAACATGTTAGCTGACTATTGCTGGTGTCTTAAACGCGACGAACCAACATCGCTTCACAAGCGGAAGTCATCAAGGACTTCTTTTCTTGGAAAATAGTTTCTTTGCACTCTTAAGTAAGCTCATAAGTAGTCTGTAAGTTTAAAATTAATTAAAAGAAAGTCGAATTGAGCCGGTATTTATTTTATTACAAGTAATTGTAATTTATTAAATAACTTTTATATAAATAAGGGATTTTTTCAAAAATGGCTCTTTTCTAAAAACAGTAGTGCGCTGTATCTCAAAAACGAGACCTGATTGAGCAAAATCAATGTCATATTTCAATTTAAGGAAACAATTTCGTTAGGAATCACTAAAGAAAACCACAGGAACAGAAATTTCTTTTCAAACGCAGGCATGTGTAATTAAAGAGGATATCGACATCAATAATGGCAGATTTTACATCACACAATAGGAACTTACAAGTGTAATTTCGCCTGGGTTCGAGAGAAATAGTCAATATTCTTTGACTATGTTTTTTTATTGTGACACCTGTTTCAGTTTGGAGGGGTACACACGATTCTTTTGAAGCTTCGTCTGGAGCCTTCGCGGAGAAGATGGAAATAACATATCTCGTGTCGATTAGGTATTTCCTGCTTGTGATAGGATCGAAAATGTTTGCGGGGACAGTATAAGGCACATTACCTGTCCCTCCCTAGCGTTTCCTTGATGAGCGTTGGTTCTTTTGTAACCAGGACACCAGGATGGCAGAGATGAGCCTAATTACCAAATTCATTGTAGTACTAACAAATTCCATCATAGAGATTGTTGTCACCCCTGCGTGGTGTTTTAAAGCTTCCTCGTAAGGGGAGCCTGGTAGTCTCAAACATCGTCAATCTCTTCATGAGGGTGAAGACTTCTGTTGTCAAGGAAGCCACTGCCGCTTGTAATTCGCGGCAGGGGCAGTGATTATCTCTTACGATTTAGCGGGCTGCTGCTGTTTCTAGTTGGTTGAGAGTTGTATCAGGGAACAAGATCTCTAGAACTTGCCGTACAAACGACTATCTAAGAAAATCTTAATTGATACTGTTATCAAAAGTATCTAACAGTTTCTAGGTAACTGTGAGGGTGTGATGTTCAAGGACTGCAGACTTGAGAGATACTTAGGTACCGGGGTTGCCCGGATCGCTATTTGGCAGCAAATAATTAAACTCCTTTTCAATGAGATCCTATATGAGTATTTCTGAGCGAGTCGAGGTTCCTTATGCAACTGTATGTTCTATAATTCGAAAGCGTCGCGAGTATAGAATTACCTGTATCTTGCCAAAGCCGGTGCTCCTCGCAAGATTAACAATCGGCCTCAACGTAACATACTCCGAAAACTACAGAATAAAAGAATAACCAAATGATTACTATGAAAGAACTACAAAGCGATTTGGAATTGTCAAGGACTAAATTAAATTAAAAAACTATTAGTAGAGAGCTCGATCATAATGATCTGCATTCTTTCACTATCTACAAAACTCCACTTCTCAATGAGTAATGTAATGTGTACCGTTCAAAGTTTGCCAGAGAGCAACTTGAAAATAGAAATGAATTTTGGAACAATTTTATATGGTCAGATGAGACTACAATAGAACTTTGCGGCAAAATTTATGCTCTTCACGTTTGGACGGCAGAAGGAACTACCTATAATCCTAAGCACATCATCCAAACCGAGGATGTAGTCTAATGGTTTAGGGCTGCTTTACCAGACCTGGATGCGAAAATGGATGGTGTTATGTAAGAGTATCGAAATATATAAAGGAAAAGCAGCTCCCAAATGAGAGAGGATCTACGGCCAATATGAGTTGATATTTCAGCATGACTACGATCCTAAGCACACGACCAAATGAACTCAAGATTGGTTAAATAAGAGAACATTTAATTTTCTTCATGGCCAAGTCAATCTCAAGACTTCAATCCTTTTAGCATTTGTATGGAATAGCACCGCCCAGGCCCAGCTTAGTCTTTTTTCCTTCTTTCGGAGACCATCACTTCATACCCTGCTTCATCCTCTTCCCTACAACCTCTCCCACAACTTTCTCTGATCGGCCTCTAATTTCCCAAGGACACACCGACCAGGTTCCTCTCACCCAACCATCCCGGATCGAGGCTGAGGGTAGAGGGGAGAACGCTTCCTCATCCCTATGCTCCGGTTTGGGGGGGTGGGTTTGTAACAACCTGCCTCATCCCCATCCTCACCTTCCTCACATACCCTTTCTCTCTCTTTTCACGGTCTATCCATTTTACGCCCAGCCCAAGGTGGAGCCGCCATGCCAAAGGGTTTCCCGGCCAGTGGGCTGGAGATATGGCCTTAAATGGCGACAGCTGGCTTTGCTGGGCCCATATTCACCACTCGCAGAGCGGGCTGCTGCGTAGTGTAATTAGTGTATGAGTCCTGTGATACAAATAGGGTCACCATGACCGAGGTTTATTTTCAAAAACACCCTCTCTACTTCCCTTGTAACATCGTCGGAGCCGCCCTCGGGTAGCTGCACAGTAGAAAAGTAGTCCCCCACCGCCTTTTCTTTTTCAGGGGACTGTCCAAACCTCTGAACGGAGAGGAGGCCTAGTCCTCTACCAGGCCTACGGGTGCAGGGGCCTCCCCCATAACCTTTTTCTTAAGTCCCCATAGGCGACTCCCTCTTACTAGACGGCAATCCCCCCTTCACTTTCCAAGGGGACTGCAAAGCAGGCACGCCAGCCGCCCATAATTGACTGGGCTCGGTGCCAAGCGCAGAACCCGAGTCCGCCCATGTGCAAGCTTCTCCTATGATAGCTCGGGCCACCGAGACCTTACAAAGGGAGGGTGGTTCTCCTACCTTGGCTGGTGTCCCTGTGACAGCCAAAACCTTCTCACTTTCCGAGAAGGATCTTGCTGAGGTCGGTCTATCTGTCCTAGGGGCTCCTACCAGCGGAGGAGATAAACAGGTTCATTCTTTACCCTCCTATCCTAAAAAGAAAATGTACAGGAAAAAGACAAAAAAGAGTTGGGGCTCTTCTCCCTCCGTGGAAGACACGGGGACGGACAGGTCCTCGTCCGTTTCGGTAAGCGATCAAGCCGAGATCGGCACGTCCGCCCCCGAACGTGCCTCATCCATAATTTAGGCCTCTGACAAAGATAAAAATTAAAAAAATTACAAGTGTGCAGAGTGGAGCCTCGATTACGTCGGGCCCCTCATTCAAAGAGTACCTTGCGTTTTCAAGCCCGCTCGCTTCAAACGCTTCCTTGTTATTCGCTCCACTGATGGCAACATGTTCGCAAAGGGCAACATGATGCATCAGAGGAGAGCTCTAGCTGGCCTGATTGGTAGAGAGCTGAAGGTGACCCGTTTCTCGGACGGGAGCCTTCTGGAGAATGCGTCGAATTTTTCCGAAATGGCCATGATTAGTGCCCTTCGGACACTCGTGGTTCTCCTGTGAGTGTGACGCCGCACTCTACCATTAACCATTAACTTCCTGAAAGGAGTAGTGTATGCGACAGAACTCGTGGTCTACTCCATAGATGACATCACCTTAGAGCTGGCCGACCATGGAACGGTTAAGGTTGAATGTGTAATGAAAAACAGGGTGGCGTCTCGAGATCCACCACTATACTTTTCGTCACGTTCGATTGTGACAACCTCCCTAAGTTGGTGAGTGCCAGTTGGCATCGCTACCGCGTGAAGGCATTCGTGCCACTACCGAGCAGCTGATACTATTGCCAAGACTTCGGCCATACGAATCGCTCTTGTAGACGCGCAATTCGGGGTTACCCGAAGTCTCTGTAAGTTGCTCCAAGGCCGCACACGATAATTCCAAATCGTGTGTGGCCAAGCGTGTCAATTGCGGAGAGCCGCCCTACGCTTCTTCGAAGCAATGTGGTGCTATCTCCTCGAGAAGGAAATCCTAGCCGTTCAGGCCCAAGATATTCTCTCATTTCGCGTTGATAATGACTTGGTCCTGGCGCGCCCGGCGCTGCTTGGGACGTCCTATGCCTCAATGTTAAGAAAGACACCATCTGCTCCTGGCCCATTCTAAACCATTCTGCGGGCTCTACCAACCCTGGGCACTCCCCTGGTAAAGCTAGAGGCACAGAGTGTTCGCAACCAGCCCTGGCTAAAACCAGGGCTCCCCCCTCCCCCTACCTTTTCCCAGCATGACCGTTTCCCGCAAGGTGAAACGGCCGCACACCTCCACCGAGTCAATAGACCCCTAAAGTTGGTCGTGAGGCTATCTTCTGGGGTTCCTAAAGCTGCCACCCTAAAGGAGGACAGCACTAAATTAGCTTCGGCATCCACGCCCACACCCAGTGGTAGGCAGGGTGGTTAGAAGAAGGTGGATCCTCCAAAAAGAGGGACTCCAGCCTCCGAAGCCGCCCCACTAGCCTAAAGTTTCGAGGCGGAGCGAGGAAAAGACTCGCATGGCGAGCCCATGATAAGTCCTCGAAGGCTATAGCGCTTTTAGCGCATTGTCCGGCCAACAGCACGCGGAGTTCTGCCTCTGAAAAACGTACGGCCATTCTCGCGAGGGTCTTCTCTTCTAAGAGGACCCCGCATCTCCTCCAAGCAAGGCCCTGAGGGCATTTATTCCTTAAATGGAATTGCCGTGGACTCCGAATAACTGGGAGGAGCTGCGGAGGATTGTCTCCTCCCGTTCCCCATTAGCTATCTTTTTGCAGGAGACCATGCGTGCCCCTGCCTACCCTCCGTTGGTATAAGGGTATAAGGTTTTTGCTACCCCACCACCACCGGATGGGGGCCGGGCGGGAAGATGCGCGATTTACTCCTGGCATGATGTCTCCGTTCTTCTCTTTGCTTTAGATACCTCCTTTCAGGCAGTAGCTGTGCAGCTGCATTTAAATATACTGTTATTTCCACTTACATTCCACCGTCAGCTGATTTGGACGCAATGGATTTTCGCCGCGTTATGGCACGGTTTCCGAGGCCCTTTCTTTTACTCGGAGATTTGAGCGGTAAGAATACTCGATTAATCCCAGGGATCAAGTCCTTGCCGACCTGATTGACCTGCTTGAGATAGGTGTCCTAAATGTGGATGAGTTTATGCATCACTGCCCGAGAACCGCTTCATTTTCCTGTCTCGCTCTATCTTTGTCTTCTCCGGATGCACAGCTGATTTGGAGTAAAGGGGTGGGTAGTAAATCACCTCCATGGTAGTGATCACTTTCCCATTCAAATATCATTTTCTGGGCGGCTACCGCCTGAGAGCCCGCCACGGTGGTGCTTGGCGCGGGCGCGGTGGTCCGCATTTCAGGAAATAATTTTTCTGTCTCAGTCGAGGATTTTCGGTCGGTAGATGAGACCATTGAGTTCTTTAGCGTTTCGCTCTTCCTCACACCGATTACATGGCAGGAATACGGGCAGCCATCCGGGCTCCTTGGCAAAGCAGATGGGAGGCGGTCGAGGAGAACTTAAAGTTGCGTGTCATTGCGCCGCAACTGTTCCCATGTACCTACTCCCCAATGCCGCGACGGCTTCAGATTGCTTTCTGTCATCTCCGAATTGGACACACTCGCGAAACAAACCGCAAATTGATGGAACGCCTGCCTGCGCCTCATTCTGACGACTGCCCTGTCCCGCAGACTGTTCAGCACATTCTTGTTGAATGTCCCAGTCTGAGTAATCTTCGTTCACGTTGCCTGTCCAGGTACTGATACGAGTGGGGTCGTTACCTCTTGTCCCTTGTACTCGGGACTTGTTCGTGCGCACAGAGTTGTGGACTATAAGACTTTTTGGAGGAGGCTGGCCTCGTTCCAGTTTATTTGACTGTTTGTTGTACGTTGGATGTTCATGCGCCGAGGGGGAGAGGCGGGCGTACCCTGGACGCCGAAGCGCGCTTCTTTCACTGTTGCCTTTTTTCGTTTTCTTCATTTTAATTTGTTTAGCCTTTGTCCTTTTTTATCGTTGTTATTTTTTATTTACATATTATTATTATTTTTAATATAGCCCAGTAGTAGTAGGCTGTGTTGAGTACGGCCACTTTTGCCCTCGTAGGCAGTCTCCAGATGGACTCCTAAAATAAAAAAAAATAAAAATGTGGCGAATACTTAAGGGTTCAATCTGAAAGAGGAACCTACAGAACCTTTCCTCTTTCTTACAAACCATCTTTTCACGGCATGCAACCAAGGATTCCTACAACGAGTTTAGATAAACGTCATCAGTTATAGTTTGTTGAAAAAAGAATGGTCTTACGATTCCCAATGCTGATATTCCACATCCCATTCTAACCTCTGTTAAGTTCGAATTGTGTTCCATAATAACCTGTGCTTTTTAGAAGCCCACTAGGTGCAATTTTAACGATTAATTGAGCCATTTAAATAAAGGTGGCCTCATCGCGAAAGACAATTTTGTATGGAAATGCGGCATCTTCCGCGCATTTGTCCATATACCATTCGCAAAATTCAACTGTCCGGTTAAGATCATCTTCATTGATAGCGTGAATCAATGATGGAATGTAACTTTTAACCATTGGAATTGCTTCAAATTGCGATAGACGCTCGACTTGGGGATTCCTGTCTCACAAGCCGTTTCTCGTTCTGTGGGTGATGGGTCTGTAAAATTGCCATAGAAAGATTTTAGGCACTTCCATGACGTTTTCTTACTACCGGTATACCGGTAGCATTTTATGACAAATTTTCTCTCTTCAAAACTTACGGCCGTATGCTAAAACAAATGTGAAAGGCACATTCGAGCAAAAAAAAAACTTCTTTTTTTTTATATATTTTACATTTTAGCCTTTTGCATATAATAAATTTAGAAATAATTGTGAAGCTACACTAAATCTGATAAAAGTGCATTTCACATTTTTCTTAGCATACGGCCGTTAATCGTACTTCTTCCATTATTTCACGTAATTTGCACGTAAAAATAAAAAAAATAAATAGATAATTAATTATCGGCAGTTAAAGGATGAGTCAAATTTGGGAAGAGCACTGATGGATTCAGTGTCAAAAGGTGAATGCATTTTGGGTGGGAATACCCTGTATAAAAAAAAAAAAGCAGCGCCCTCAACAGTCCGGTGAACTTGGCTTTCTCTGCCAGACTATTTGGTACACGAGAAATAGAGGATTTGGGGGGAGGGGGGTCCATCCCTTTTCACCCTGATTTCTTGTCGTGATGAAATCGTTCTCTTTTGATTGTTTGTTTTTGGGGAGTCGAGGGAAACTCGAAGATTCGACTGCTAAATCTATGCATTCATTAAATATTGAAAGTTTTAATTAAAGAAGTTAACAAAGTATTTTATTGTGTTTAAACTTCAACTTAAAACAATAAAAAATATTTGTGTCCAAAGTTTGTATTTAGAAAACAAGGTCCACTGACCAAAATGTCGAGTGCTCTCACTTATTCTGATTTATGACCACACCTAACATAATATAGCCAAGCGTATCATATTATAGCCTAGCCTAGTATAGCCTAGACTAGTATAGCATACCACACCTTAGACTAGAATAACCTTGCATAGCCTTGGTCAGCTAGCCTATCGTAACCTAGCATAGTATTACCTAGCAGAGCATAGTCCTCCCTAACCTATTATACTCTAGCCAATTCTAGCATAGCATAGTATAGCCCTATCTCCCCTAGTATAGCTTAGCATAGCCTAGCATAGTATAACCTAGCCTAGCATTAACTATCATACAAAAGTGTAGCCTATACTATCCTGTTATACTCTAGTCAATCATGGCTTAGTATTGTCTAGCCTAACATACTATATGCTACCCTAGCATTGCATTTTATAGCCTAAATTAGCATAGTATATTTTACCCTTGTCGATTATATCTTAGCATAGCTTAACATAGTATAGCATAGCATAGCATATTCTAGGCTTGCCTAGCAGAGTATAGCATATTATAGCATAGTCTATTCTAGCAGAGTATAGGCCGAAAAGTTATGATGTTATTGCCAAAACAAAGTAATTCCCGGGCTAACCTTGCGTAGACTTTGGCAATTATACCATGCGAAAGAGAATGTAAAACAACATAAGGGTTTCAAATTTTGCTATAATCGGCGGAATAGTTAAAATGTTATTGCCAAAACAAAATAATTTTCGGACTAACCTTGAGAGAACTTTCACAATTATATCATTCGAAAGAGAATATAAAACAACATAAGGGTTTCAAATTTCGTTAGAATCGGCCGAATAGTTATGATGTTATTTCCAAAAAACAATGTAATTCCCGGTTTCCGGACTAACCTTGGGAGGACTTTGGCAATTAAAGCATTCGAAAGAGAATTGAAAACGACATAAGTTTTCCAAATTTCGTTAGAATCAGCTAAATAGTTATGATGTTATTACTTAAAGTTAAAAATACGCAAAACGGGAACCGACCGATCGACCGACACAGTGTGATGTAGAGTCGCGCGAGACTAGACTTGCACGCGACTAACAAGGTCTGCTGACCAAAAGTCGCGTGCTCTCACCTATTCTGATTTATGACCTTACGACATTCAAAACTTTCAATAATTCCCGGACTAACCTTGGGAGGACTTTGGCAATTATATCATTCGAAAGAGAATGTAAAACTACATAAGGTCTTCGAATTTCGTTAGAATCGGCCGAATAGGTACAATGTTATTACAAAAAAAAAAACGAAACGGGGACCGACCAACCGACATAGTGAAATATAGAGTTACTCGCGACTAAAAATCCCTTAACGTTCCTCAATTAAAAAGTTTTGCACCTACACTCTACTCATTACTTTTTTTAATAAATTAAACACTTATGATGATGGCAGGGAGTTAAGTAACATGGAGAATGAATTGGTCTAATACCCTTTGTGGGGAACAAGACTCGGAGCAAGCCTTCAAACAAGTGGTGGAAGAGACTTGTAATTTGTTTCACTTTTTTGAAGACGAATAAGGAGCTGGCACATAATTAATTTTGTGGTTCCTTATTTGTCAATCTATGCCCGAATACCCCAATGCCCTCCATTTTATCCCATTAGTACCGACTTTATTCCTCTCTCCATAAACCAATCACTTTATCCTTCCCATTCAGGACTCCCCTTTTAGGGGCGATCAATCCTTTCCACTATCATCATTCGCTAATACCCTACATATGTCACTTTAATTGGACAATTTTTACATTTTTCCCACATTCGCCCACGTAATGAAATGTGTAGACAACTAAACCTACATAGGTGGCCTGTTATCTGTTTTCAATTTACCTCGAACATACTTTATGATAATTCGTTTCTTTCTTACAGTGGCTAAGATGGCGACATATTCCCAATTACCTTAAAAATACATGTTAAGTCACACCAATTCAGACGTAGAAAGTCACCGATTTAAATACAAGGCAAAATTTCGGCTTTTTATCAACCACCTTTTGTGTTTGCGCAAATGAAGCCTTCAGACTTCTCCCTCCTTCTTAGCAAATATAAACAGTGCCTTAAATCATTGTTTCCCAACCGGAGGCCATGGCATATTTGAAAGGGGCCACAGACTCCACAGAACTCAACCTATTGAAGCATAAATTATAGTTAGGCCAATGGATAATTTTAATTTATGTAGTTGAATTACATTTTAAAATAATAATAATATATTTTCCTTTTTTAGATAGTTTTAGAAAGTATTTTTAATTTATCCGTAAACCAATATTTTTGCATCTTACAAGCTTATTGTGTAAAATAGAATTAATCTGCATATTACCTACTACAAATAATGGTTATAGGACCACAGGAGAAAATAACGTTCATCAAGGGACCATAGGTCAAAACCAGTTGGCAACCACTGCCATTTTTTATCTTTTATCACTCTTTTTTTATATTCGGACGACCTTACTCCACTACTTTTCAGATTCCGAAAATACACTACTATTTCCCTACACCGATTATCATGTCAACAAGATACATACGAGGTGATCACTTTCCTTAGTCCCAAAGAGAGTTTTGAATTGGGACTTTTAATTGCGCTTATTCCTGTACTATCTCAGTCGCCCCCGTTCTCCTCTCACGAGTGGATGGAACTCTCGACTCCTGTATCTGCGAACTTTTTTACATATCATCTTTCTTCCTCTTTCTATATACCCTGCCCTATCAAGCACAAAAGCATCCATTTTTTTGTACTTACTTTTTCATTATGAATGATCCTGCATAAATGTTGCAGAATTTTTTCGGTGTTTCCATAACGACTAGTATTTCCATTCTAATAGCTAGTGTTATTCCTTTATTAGAATATTTCTGCAAAATACTAAAGATTACCCAGTGAGGAGGAATTTTATCGTCATAATGGTGATTAATTAATTGCACGTCTTGCTTCTAAGCAAACAATCGTATCACTGATTTGATGAGGCGAGGGGAGAGGAGAGAGGGGGAGCAATGATTTAACTTTGCGCTAATATTTAGAATTCAACTTTCGTCCTGCGGATTCTGAGAAAATTGGGGAATTTTTGCGATTGTTGCAATGATCGGCATAAATTTACTTCAGGTTCATCGACAGGATGTGATGGCTTTCGCCAAAGACCACCTTGAGGTCCGTATCAGAGAAGTCATTCTCCCTCTTTTGGAACTTATCCAGACTCGAGTTTGAAACTACTCTGACCTAAGCTGCAAACTTGGGTTACTGTGAACCGATTCATAAATGAACTTTTTCGGCGCTTAGACCGCTCGAACGAAGAAGCACAAATAGATTTATGCCGGGGAAAAGTTTCCCTATTTAGCACTTCTTTACCAAACAGCGTCTCAATAGCCAATACAAAGCCTGGAACAGCTTACAGAGTAGTCAGGTTGGCTCCCCTGCCCCCCTGGAACAGAATGATACACCGCTTCCCCACCTTCTGAAATTATCCAATTACCTTCACGCGTTCAGAAATATTTCTTTGATCATTGTAAAGCGACCTCGAAAAATCTCATGGTCGGCCGCCAAAGCATCGATCCGTTGGGAGTCTTAATTACCGGCCTGAATTTATCTCTCCGTTGGAACTCGATCCTGAATTTCAAACAATTCGCCCAACTTCGCGCCGCCGCATAACACCACTCCGGAAAGACCCCCGCTCGAAGGAACTCAAAATTCCGCTCACCGCTCGCCGGCCTCGTTAGCGCTTGCCTCCCCGTCATGTTTAGCCTCTGGCCGACGTCGGCAAGGAAGGAGAAGCGATTTGAGGCGCCCAGTTGGGATGCAAGGCGCCGCCCAATTGAAAGGTAAATTGGACATATTGCCCGAACGAAAATCCCAGGCGTGAAAACGGATTCGAACCCAGTACGACTGGAATGTGCCTAATCGTCGTAAACAAGTAACCACAATGGTTTGCACGAGTCACTGCACAAAATAATGATTAGCCTCATGGTAATGAAGGTTCGAATCTTTCGTTCGACCAGGGTGTTGTCCATA
This sequence comes from Ceratothoa steindachneri, assembly GCA_963969495.1. Taxonomy (NCBI): domain Eukaryota; kingdom Metazoa; phylum Arthropoda; class Malacostraca; order Isopoda; family Cymothoidae; genus Ceratothoa; species Ceratothoa steindachneri. The sequence goes on along the minus strand of OZ018324.1, from coordinate 39,541,219 downwards.
TGCCACAATGTAATTTCCAGGTATGCTTAAGTGTTCTATGGTGCTTCTTCTGCTCTTCTGTGGGCTATGATGCTCAATGAGAGTGAGAAGGAATAACTAGTATATTATATTCCTCAATGGACTCTTACCATCGTGCTCTGGCTCAATAGTAGTAGTGAGGGAATGATCATTTGATAATTGCATTTGAATTTATAACTGGTTTGACTCCTTAAATGTAATGAAGTGCCATAATCATCAAAATATGAAAAATAGGGGTGGATTAGTTAGAGAAGGTCGAAAAGAGTGAATTTAAATTAGTGGAGACCAAAGAAAACGCATAAAAGCTGGTCGCCAATAAACATTCATTATTATTTTTAAATTTAAAGCAAAAACTAACGAGAGCATCTCCCGCAGAATGTTTGTAAGAGAAGATCTTTAACGAAATTGGTGAAGATAAAGGAAAGGTATCACGGCACGGAGACGACGTAATCCTCCAAATGTCAGCCGCAGCATAATGCTCCATGCCACACTTGACACCAACTTGTTTGGTACACACTAGCTTAGAATATAAGAGGTCCATGGTTAATGGAGTTCATGTTATGATAGATTATGGCATAAGATCTAGTATATATCATGCACAGATATGGTAAACAACCACTCATCCCTAACCTAACTTTACGAATTTCGCTGTGGTTCATGGTTTTTACACCATCTAACGAATCCAACAACTAAAACGGCCCCCTCAACATGGCGAAATTTTATAAAGTTGAAGTCTCATTTTCAAAACATCTTAGAACTAATACACATCAAGGGATTCGAAATTACCGCTAAGATCGCTTATTCCACATGTTAAATAATAAACTAGAAATACTCCCCAAAATCCAATAAATTAGCAGAAATACTTTGAAATAATCGCTATTAAAAAAACGTTAATGTTTTTCAATCATTGAGTAGTTTCTTAATTTTAATTACATTAAAATAAAACCAGCCCAACACCACTACATTCGGTTTCATGAACATCCTTCAATAACTTCTACGAGATCATTACGGCAAACAAACACGAGTAAAAGCATCACCTCTTGCCGGAGGGAGAGTGCAATCGCGATGAAAAACTTAATAGCGATCAAACCCTTAATCAAACCAGTCGTTTGGTCGAATTTAATGATATCGCAACTGCAAATATTGTCAAGTGGGAGCCGTCCTCAAACGATATTATTGGTGAATCCGCCGCGTCCGTCGGTATCTCGATTATCTCATTATTGCTCGGATCGTGGAAATTCCCGAGGTAATTATTTTACCCACATGCGATTAACCTACCTCCTAGAGGAACGGGTTCTGGGATCTCACAGCCCCGATAAATCCAGACCTAAAGCGCAAGGGAAATCATACATTTCTCATCACACAGATAGCCAATTACAACACTGCTTTCTTTCTTCTCCCGCTTTTACAGCACAACACACACACACTATATATGTTCCAATGAATCCTGCCAATAGGTTTCTATATCCACATACCTCTGAGCAGAGGCGACGCCAGGTCATCAGCGTCACTCGGGCTCATCATAGATTTTGCATAAGACACATGTATAAAAGAAGGTAAGAGACGTAATGCAAACGAGAGACTTATATGTGCACTGATAATTTAACAATATGACAGAAATATAGTTTTAATATAAAAATTACTCACTTCATTTATACATGAACTCCAGTCTTCTTGGTTTGATGGCGAACTCGTATAATATCCTGTCGTGAAGCTCCTTCTTCTTGTCCAAGTCGTTCAAAATGCTTTTCTCGGTGGAAATACGAGCCAGTGAAGACAGCATTTCGTGGGCCATTGTGTTTCTCAGATATGAGCGGATTCTATCCAACGAGGAATTTCATGTATTTCCGCAATATTTCTAGCCCCAAATGGATTATTTTTTATATCTAGCACTATCTCTTTCTCCATTTCTAAGTTAAGGGTAAAACTAAGCAACCCTGCAAAACACAATTGATCTTTACACACAGACGCACAGAATAACAATATCAAATAAAGACAGCGGCGTGCACAACAAACATTAGCCAGAGCCCGATCTGACTGTTGCCTGTACTGTACTCTTGACAAGCGATGCCAATTAGTCTTTTACACCTACCATGCTCGTTCGTATTAGCCCGAGTTGCTAGATAATTTTTCGTTCCTTTAAGGATATTGTAGAACGGAAACGTTTCATAGATTGGAATTTAAATCATAATCTCTATAGAAATCTATTGTTTAAAGAAAACATTGAATTTTAATTACTTTAAATTTTGACGATTATAGATAACTCGGGCTGTAACTTCTGAGCCCGAGTCGAACGCGTGTGAACGATGTCAAGAGAACGTCTGCTAAGAATTAATATTTTTTGACATAAGGCACCTCTACGACGACCGCCAGACGATGAACGAAAATATATGAATTGCAACTAGGCTCAATAAAAGGAGCCCGAGTTATTGGCTGCAATTAATTACTTGAAGTCAGTGTTGGCATTAATTACTAAATTTACTAAATTTATGCTCGGGCTAAGCCCGAACAGCCCGAGGGCCCGAGTCACCACTGCCTCTAACGCGGAACAGTCCCCCCCTTCCCTGGGCGACGAAGCTTCCCCCTGAACGCTGTTGGTCTCAAAACATAATTCTTCCTGGCACCTTTCCCCAAAGAGGAAAGGCCTCTGGTGGCCTCGGGCTCACCAGCGATTATCATACTGTCCTTTATGTCTATTTCATTATCCGGTATGGATCCGCCTGGATAAAGGCAGGTTGGCGAACCCCTATTACTGCTACAAGGATATCTTTGCCAGAGGGATTTTGCCTAGAATTGCAAAGAAAGTGGTAAAGATGAGGAATATAAAATGTGCGGTATTACATAAACTGAGTATCCAAAAGTGTGGCCTATTTAAAGAGTAAAGTCAGGTGGACGATGCAACTCTCCTAAAACCAATCACTTTCTGCAAAGTGATTGAAACAAAAATGGACGCGAGAGAAGCGAATGAGTGAGGTAATTCAGTGTATAGGAAACATATTTAAGCCTACTCTATTATTAAAACAATTTATAGGCTTATTATGTTTCCTTTTTTATTAGCATCTGTCTGAGTTCATATATATTCGCGTGTTAGTGCCTCGTATTAAAGTTAGAGAAGGAAAAGTTGCGTGTTTCCTGTCCAGACGGATTCCAGCAATGAAGAAACGGAGATTGGGACTTTTTCTCTCCGTTTCCCGAATCCCTCTCATTTATTACTTCGGGGCTCATTTATCCATAAACTTAGATGATTCCTATCACAACCCTTGCCCCCCCCCCCACCTCCACTTTGAAGCTAATAAGCGCATGATGACCGTTTGCCACGCGACTGGGACACGCCACTTAGCTTCTCAGAGGGAAATTCTCTCCTCGCCTTTGACGTCGAAGAACCCGACGATGGATATTGGTTAGGTTTTTCTTTTGATCTGTGATACTTGGGGGTCCCGCGTGAGGGGCAACCCTACATGCTCCTTTCCTCCCTCGCTTCATCATACATCATAGTCTCTCTGGGCGATTTCAGTGAATTAATCATCTTTTACTTATTGATGAAAAATGAGAAAAAGAATGAAAGTGAATGAATCAACGAGGGCATTTCCAATCCAGGGAAAAGAATGACGGGAAAGACAGACAGTGCAAGAAAAAGATGGCATGAATATAAAGAACAGTACTACTGAATAGTACAATGCTAAACCTCATCAACCTTCATTACAGGGGCCTAGAATGCGTACTATACACCCCCAGGGAAAAGTTCATACCTGAGCCCATACACTCAAAAATACGAACTTGAAGCCCATCCACCCCCCATTTCCGGTAAGCTAAGATCGATGGAAACCCGACAAGGGGATCGATTGAAGGACGAAAACAGACAAGGGGAAAGAGACGTCCAATCCTGAACATTTGAGTGTTTCATATTTGTAATTAATTTTTTTTATTATTTTTGTTTGTGTGGCGACTTTTGTGCAACCATATAGAAAAAGAATAGCGTAAAACGGCCAAAGATCGATAAAGACTGGGATTACAAACCTGGTAAAATGAAATACTAGGGCAGGATTGGGGGGGGGGGTTCTGAGAACTGAATAAAGTCGGACATACGCCCAAAGGACGACCCTGAATTTCCTTTCATGGCCTACCGATCTAATAACAAAAACAAGATGTACTCTCGCCCGCTTCCTGACAGCCTTCAAGGAATAAAAACCCGAATTTTAAACGCCAGCCCTACCTTTGTGATGTTGGGCCAGACCTTCCGCGTTTCGCACAGCTTTCATTTTCCGACACAGCGTCAGCACAGGACAACAACAAAGGACAACATATTCCTCGGGTTGCCATGTTCATTGTAGGAAAATATTCCCTGAGGATTGCTGAAATTCTCAATGTTTCCCCATATCCCTATTCTTTCTCTTGCTCTAATTTCTTTATATATTCCTTCCTCTTGTCATCAAGTTTGTACGTTGGTCACAGGTTTCGGTTTTCCTTTGTCAAGAGTAAGGTGGCGAACTTCTGCTGCTATCCACGGCTCCACCCGGAAATGGACTTGTTCCTAAACTGGATTGGCATCACAGTGGCCGATTCGCACCGTTTCCTTGGTTTTGTTTTCGACTGGCGCCTCAGCTGGGGAGCTCATATTCGCAGTCCTAAGTTTAACTATGGATGCGAGCTTTACGTATCTGCAGCCGAGCATATATTGCGGAAGGCGGACTCGATCCACAACACTGGTCTATGCCTAGCGACCGGTGTCTTTCGCATGTCCCCCATTGACACCCCACTTGTCGATGATGGGCAGCTGTCACGTGCTCTGCACCGTACACAATGCATTATGCGCTTGTACGCGTGGGCTCGGCGTCTCCCTCAGTCGCCAACGGCTCTCACTGCATCTACGGCCGATCTCGTCGGTGTCTATGCCGCTGAGAGACGCCAGTCACACCCTTAGACCTTTGCTTTTAAGTCGAAGCAACTCCTTCGAGAGCTCGGCGTAGCTCTCAGGAAGGTGCCGCCTCCGGTTCTGCCAAGGACGCCATTCTGAAGGGTGCCACCTTTGACTATTTGTTTCTACGTCTCTGTTCCCAAAGTTTCCAAACCGCTGGGATTATTGCGTTCGAGCTTTTTGGAGCACACTTCATGTCACGCTGTATCCTTGCCAGTATATACGGATGGCCCCAAGTCGTGGTAGTATGTAGGTTTCCACGCCGTATCCCCTCTGTTTGAACTTACCTGGTCTCTAACAGGTGTTGAGTCTGTCTTCACTGCCGAGCTGGATGAAAAACACCCCTTGGTACGATAGAAACGCGTCATGCCCAGTTAAGAGACATAATTGTGATCAATAGTGACTCACAAAACGCCCTGAGTGCTCACGGAGCACTGGGATCTCCGTACTCCTTGGTTTGCCGTATCGATGACGCGACGAATCAGCGAGCCGAGCTGATGGCTAGATTATCTTTTGCTGGGTTCCTGGATATGTAGTGATTGCGGTGAATGAGCGCGCCGATGGGGGCGACAAAGAGTCCATCTGGATTGAACTACCAGACCTGCGTTTCGCTCTTCCTAACACTAACTACATACCAAGAATCAGGTCAGCCCTCCGAGCTGCTTAGCAAAGAAGATGAGAGCTTGAAGTTGCGTGCTATCGCGCAGCAACTGTGCATCTGGACCTAACCCTCAATGAAATGTCAGTTTCATGTCGCTTTCTGTTGTTTTCGAATTGCATTCACTCACAGGACGCACCGCCATTTGAAAAAGCACTCCCTTGCGCCTTACCGTGACGACTATGTTGTCCTCAGGACTGTTCGGCACATACTTGTTGAATATCCCAGTCGAGGCGATCTTTGATCACGTTACCTTTCCCGTATCAGGACGAGTGGGGTTGCTGCCGTTTGTTCTTTGTACTCCGAATGGGTTCGTGTACGCATACTTGTAGACTCTTTGACTTCTTAGAGGAAGCTAACCTCCACCATTTTATTTTACTCAATTTGCTGTTGGTGGCATCAACTTGCGCTGGGAGGTGGTGTGGATCCCCCGATGCCGGAGCATGCTTTCTTCTTCTTCATGCTTAATTGTTTCTTGTTTATTGTTTTTTAGCATTGGTTTTGCTATTGTTAGTTTGGATTTTTTAGTGTGTTTATTTATTTGTTTTGTTTTAATGTAGCCTTTAATTAGGCTAAAAAGTGATTTCGGCGACTTATGTCCTTGCTGGCAGTCGCCAGATGGGCGCTATAAAGAAAAAAATGAAGTCGGGTACTTAGCGCCGCCTGGCCAACTCTGTCTACTGAGACTGGTAGCCATAAGAGAACGAGGGGAACTTTAAAGGCAAAACATCCCTAACATTGACAAGTATTCCCGATCAAAAATGAGCCAAGGACTTTAGGAAGAGAATTACGAATAAGTTTTACGGACTATGAGAAAGAAGTTCCTTTTTCCTCTGCCAAATTTGTTTATCCGCTATTTTCTAGTGATTTTCGTTACCACATCCAATTCGCATAATAGATGGCACTGAAACAGTAGCCATTTACCAGGCATTAAAATAAAAGTCATTGAGGTTTATTAACAGCGCCATCAATAAGATGCTTTGGTTAGATTGGAAAAGCGAGCGAGACCATATCACGTTTAGCGTCACACGTCGCTAATGATACTCGGCAGACAGATTCTCAGATTGGAAATATTTTAAGGAAAAATAATTTGTGAAGAAATAATAATTTTACCAGGCAATGGCTTCGCCACCTCTCCCAACGGGGGGAGCTTGCGCTTCGCTACTAAGATTAAAATTTAAAATCTAAAAAAAAGCAGCCATGGTTAAATTTTTATAAATTTTCTGAACTTCGCCAATTATAATAATTTTAAAAAGGAACTCTAAACTAAATTTTCCCCCTTTCAAAATATCACGTTGCTAAAATATAGAAAAATAGAAGATATATAAAAATAAAGTTTCTGAACTTCACCATTTGTAATTCTTTGGGTTTTAAAAAATTCACAAAATTTTGATACTTATATGACTTCAATGCACTTGCGCCACTTGTCCCTGAGGCTTCGAATTCACGACAACCAGAAATCTCCCGACTGCTGTTCAATCCACTCCTGGACGGCGAGCTGGACATCTTCATGGCCCCCAAACGGGCGTCCACGCAGTGGAACCTTGAGCTGGCGGAAAAAAAGGTAGTCGCTAGGGGCCAGATCTGCACTCGCGCAGGGCAGCTTATGCAACTCTGGCCTTGTGGACAGGGGCATTGTCGTGGAGGAGCAGGACACCGCGTGTCAACTTGCCACGCCGCTTCTAACGGATGCACTTCTTCAACCCAGCCAGTTCCTCGGCGTAATATTGGCCTGTGATGGTCCTTCCACGAGGCGCATAGTCCACCATCAACACTCCCTCAGAATCCCAGAAGATGGTGGCCATGATCTTCCCGGCTGAGGGTGGGTCCGGAACTTGATGGGGGTCGGAGAGCCCCTGTGCTTTCAGGCCATGCTTTCGAGCTTGGTCACGAGATCCCAGTGATGGACCCACGTTTCATCACCTGTCACTATGCGTGACTCGAATCCCGCCGGGTCTTGGTTGTACGGGAGCAGCAGCTCCTCAGAACTTTGATGACGTTGAAGTCGATTATGGGGCGTGAGGTCTCTAGGGACCCAACGGGCACAGACCTTGGTCATGGCCAAATTGTCGTGGATGATGTTGATAACACTTCCATGTGATATTCCAAGTTCTCGCTCGATTTCTTCGACCTTCACCCGTCGATTTTCTAGGATTATCCTCTCCACACGGGCCACATTGTCCTCGTTGGTCACGTGTGATGGGCGTCCTGGACGAGGGTCATCTTAAAGGGACTCACGACCATGGCGGAACTCCCTATTCCAGCGAGCAATGGTTGCTTAGGAAGGGGCGGTGTCGCTGTACACTGCAACCATGCGTTCATGGATCTCTTTTGCATTCTTGCCTTCCTTGGTCAAAAATTTGATCACTGCGCGGTGCTCAACCTTCTCCATTGTTGAAAAATTTGTGACTGACGATCTGCGATCAGCTACTGCTTCTTAAATAGACGAGAAAGGAGCGTGCGGCTGCAGGTCCTGACTTGTCATAACTCGTCCTAACACCCCCAGAAACAGCCATCCTCCTTCCTCTGTTTTGCCCTACCGATTCGCAAAACTTATTGACCGCCCCTCGTATTTATTTCTGAACTTCACCATTTTGTTTTTTGATATTATAAAAGAATTATTAGAAATAACTTTATAAAAAAACATTGGCCATAACCAAACTAAGATGAAATTATTATTCAAATATAAAAAAAAATCCCCTTCTTAAATTATACAGTTAGTGATTTTGACAAAGATGGCAACGTTACAAATATCTACACGAGAAATGCGGTGTCTGTTCAATTACACATGTCTGTGATAACATTTTTAGTCGTGTGCGAGTCTAGTCGCGGGCGACTCTACATCTCATTATGTCGGTCAGTCGGTACCCGTTTTGCTTTTCTTTTGTAATAATATTGTAAGTATTTGGCCGATTGTAACGAAATTTGAAACGCTTATTTTGTTTTGCCTTCTCCTTCAAATGATATAATTGCTAAAGTTTCCCCAAGGTTAGCCCGGAAATTATTTTGTTTTAGCCTTAACATCATAATTATTCGGCCGATTCTAGAGGAATTTGAAATCCTTATGATCCTTTACATTGTCTTTCGAATGATATAATTGTTAATGCCATCCCAAGGTTAGTCCGGGAATCATTGAAACTTTTGAAGGTCGTAAGGTCATAAATCAGTATAAGTGAGAGCACGCGACTTTTTGGTAAGTAGACCTTATTTGCTCATCTGGCGGCCGCCAACCAAGGCACAACCGTCGAAAATGCAAAAAAAAACCGTTATCTACAAGTTAATATAAAGTATAAAAAGTGTAAACAACAACAGGATTGATAGCAAAACCAACGAATAAAAAAGACAAAATTAAACAACTACCAGAAAAATAAACAAGAGGCCCGCTCGGGGGCCATGGCCAAGCCTACCTCCCTCAAGAACCTAACCGCGCAAACAATAATTTAAAAATTAGAATTGTTTGGTGAAGGTCCACCTCAACCAAAATTCTATCATACCACAATCCAGTTTGCATATGCCATCCCCCAGCACTCCGCTCCTCACGATCCCAGGATAGATACCGCGCTCGAAGCTTCCCAGACTAGATAGTCGATCAAAATGTGGCGTACCATCTGAGGCACCAAGCAGTATTTTCAAAAAGGTTCAGGGGAGCGCTCCATCAGATGGTGCTGCCTTCCACTAATGTGTCCGATTCGGAAACGACAGAAAAGTATTTGATACCATAGAAACATTGGGGCATAGGTCAACAGGAAAAGTCGGGGCCCCAAGGTAGGAAACTTTATACTCGAACACCGTATCCCATCTTCTCTGTTATGCAGTCCGGGGGTTGACTTAATCCGTACGTTGGAGTTAGTCAAGGTATGAGTGTAGACAACCTTGTCTAGTATCAAAGCGCTTGTTTCCAACAATCCCTAAATATCCAGCAACCCAACAGAATACAATCTATCTACGTCTCTCGTGCTCGCAGCAACAGCGACGTTACCAATACGGTGAAGGAGATGTGGAAATTCCATTGCTCTCAGGGAATTTAGCGCGTTCTGAGTCGCTATGTATTTCAAAAGCCGTTTCGAACCGGAGACAGTGCGTAATCGCTGGTCGTGAGCGTTAAATGGCCCCCAGTTGGATACTGAAGACTGAGGCGGCGCCCGAAATAGCCTCGCCGACTTCAAACATGGTGGAAGTAGTATGGAACCAAACTCTCCCTTCGGACCTAGAGCCATATACTTACACAAGCATGGCTCCCGTGTGACAAGATGCATGATCTGACAAATTTGAACGCAATACGCCAGGTGGTATAGGAGATTTGGGAGACGAATGGTGTTTATAAACGTATAAATGTGGTATCCTCCAGTGGCCTGAGAGCTAAACCAGACTCTCGAAAGAGTTTCCTGGGCCTGAAGGAGAAAGGTTTAGGGTATAACTGGCGTCGTTCATCAACATAGCCTTCCTCTAGGTTGGCCTCGGACTAAATCTGATCCGTTAGTGACTGAGAGACGAACTGAACCCGAACCTACAACAAACACATCATGCTTTGGGCATGACGTAAAGCAAATGGCTTCTCTTCTCCGTTTACAATAAGACTCTATATAGAAGACGTGCAGAAGGCACCAGTCTCTAACCGGTGACCAACGTAGTAGTTCAAATCAACCTTCCGCTATCCACATTCCGATAAGAAGTAAATCTCGCACCTGTAGTCCAGTTTTGAGCGAACAAATGAGCGGTACAAAAGCAATAGAGTAGCTCTATTTGCACCCTATGTATTGAAAGTCACGAGTATACATGACCATGACGCGGGCACGAAAACTTAAGGGCGCGAAAGTGCACCTCCCAGTTGGGTCATCGGTCGGATACAAGGCCAAAGAATCGGTGCAAGTCAATCACGCATAGGCGAGTCAAATTTAGGATCAGGTCTTGGTGTAGATAATGCCCATGACTGTGGAAAAAGTGCACCGCCTAGATCTTGGTCAAAGAAAATCAAAACCTGTGCGTTTCGAGATAACGAAAGCTGCGGTTCGGTGTGTCTTTGAGTCGTTGCTCCGTGACAGAGAATGAACCGTACCAAAAGAGATCAAATGTATACGTAGAGCGTGACAAAAAAAATCTTCCTGTAGAACCGAGTGATTTTATTGATGTTCCAGCCAAAGAAAGTGAAACTGAGGACATTCGGCTGCGGGACAACCTCCTCTTACTCTACGGACTCAGAGAGGACACACACACACTCTCTCTCTCTCTCCTCTCTCTCTCTCTCTCTCTCTCTCTCTCTCTCTCTCTCTCTCTCTCTCCTCTCTCTCTCTCAGAAAGTAGAGGGAGAAGTGACGCCCCCTTGTCGCGGGAAGAGAGCTTGTGCGTACTCTTGACTTTTCGAGCTATGTCAAATGGGGGTACCTAGCTTCTGGTACCCCTGGCAGGGTTTCCCTTGTCGATTTGGTCGGAAATTAGGTTCTAGACTAAGTGCGTCTTTCTTTATCTCATTCTATCCTTCCCCTTTTTTTTACATTAATCCTATTTCTTCTACTTATACAAAAAGAAAAAAGCAACAAAAAAACAACCCCTATTCCTACCATGTCACTCTCACCATTTCTTCATCTATCTACATATAAGGACCTAGCAGCTACCTCACGCGTCAGAAGAGAGGCTTTGGAACCTCTATAAACAACGCCAATCGACGCTTACTCATTGTGAGAGACTAGGACTTGAGGGGTCTTAGGCGTTGGGGCACGATAAATGGGATGAGGGTACTGCCCCTTTAACCCCTTCCCTGGCGCTTAATTACTGACCATTTCCAGTGACCGTTGATGGGTGGTTTTGGTAGCATTGGTCCGAGGTGACGGCCCTTTGTTCCCATGTTGGTTGCCAGGCCAACAAAAAGCCTTGGGTCGAGTTCCTTGGTGTGGTGGGATATCCATTGAACGCTACTCCGAGATCCTGGCCGTTGTGAAGAAAACTAGTAGGAGTTTAATTAGGGGCGTGCTTCGTTGTTGTTCACCTGATGACAAATCGATGGTCCCTTCGGGGACCGTCTGTGCTGCTTGGTTGGGAGCCACGGCACGCCGAGGCTTGACGACTCGGTCGGACGAACAGCAGCACATGGAGCGTGCCTTCTGGAAGACTCCGAAACGACTCCGATCAATAGGCAGGAGCGACTCACGCGGGGAGAACTCACCAAACCCCCCTTTTTATATATTGATTGGTCACAAGCTTAAGAAATATAGATTGTTCAAAATGGCAGGCAAGAAAGGTCCAGCAGCGCTAAAATTCACGTGTGCCTCATGTACGAAGGACAAGTAGTGCGTTGACTTACCGGAGGGCTGCTATGCAAAATGCCACCCAGGCAGTGTATGCACCACTTGCATCTTAAAGAAGGAAGTGGAGGAAGTAGTGGCCTACTACAGGGAAAGGACTACAGATATCGAAAAGAAAATCGAAAGTCTCAAGGAGGAGCACTCCCCGTAGATCCGCAGGCTCGAAGAGAAGTTAAACGAGCTCTTAAGTCCTGTGGCAAACACCACCTCTGCAGAGAGGCCGGGCCCTAATGTGGCAGAAAAGCGAAAAGGAAAAAAGAAAAAAAGACGAAAAATGGAAAGAAGAAAGAGGAAGAGAGAGAAATAGAAGAAGAAAAGGTAGAAGAAGTTATTAAAAAGGATGACAAGGGGGAAAAGATGATAGAGAAGAAGAAGAAGAAGAAGAAGAAGAAGAAGAAGAAGAAAAAAAAAGACTGAAAAGACCATGACGGGGAAGAGAGAGGAATCGGAGAGCTTGCCTCAGAAAATAAAGACTCCGAGCTCAGCAGGCAAATGTGCCAGGGTCAGCCTTGTGGGTGATTCCCAGGCACGGGGCCTGCAGCCCCTGCTAGCGGCCCGCCTTCGCACAAGCGTTAAGGTGAGCTGTGGGAATAAGTAGTTAAGAGCTGAGGCCGAGAAGTCTCAGATTTCTAAGACATCAGTCGTTGCCCTTATGGTAAGTGGCAACGACCTCTACCTCAGAGGAGGTAGAGTAGGCCCTTATGGTAAGTGGCAACGACCTCTACCTCAGAGGAGGTAGAGTAGGCCCTACAGACGAGATTGTGAAGACAGTTATGGGCACTGTTTGACGACTGTGGATTGAAAACCAGCAGACGCGTCGTGGTTTGGATGCTCCTGAGTTGGGGTCCAAGCCGGACTGCCCACTTGAGGAACATGTTGCTAAACCAGCGCCTTGTAGACCTCTGTACGGCGGAGGGTGTCTTTTTTGTCGACCCATACGCCGTATTCTATGGTAGAAAAGACCTCGACCAAAGGGATGGGGTGCACCTCTCCTTTAAGGGCAAGGCGTTCCTAGCTAACCTCATCCAGGATGTCGTGGAGCGCACCCAAAGGAGTGTCCGGCCCATTGAGAAGGCGGACGTACGCCAGTACACCCGAGTCACTCCCCAAACAACCTTCTTGGAGGTTATTAAAAATGGTGCCACCGCGACAACCAAGAAGCCGGGAAACACAGGAGTATAGGGGGTCCTACATTAGAGGACTCCCTGAAAGTTCTTCTGTTCAATGCGAGGTCAATCAGGAACAAGTGTGTCCTGAGCTCCGTGGCCTCGTAGCGACGGAAGAACCCAAAATTGTAGCCATAACAGAATCGTGGATAAAAACCTCAAACCGAGACTTTGAAGGCGAATTCACGGTTCCTGGCTACCAACTCTTCCACCAAAATAGGCCAGACAGAGAAGGTGGCGGTGTAATGTTGTATGTCGAGGATACAATCGAATCTACGAACTCCCACGTTATATCCGACCACGAGCTCCTAGGCGTTGATCTAGAAGTAGGTCCTGTCAGATACAGGACCCTGCTGCTTTACAGACCCCCGTCCCAACCCGTTGAGAAGGACAGGGAACTGTACCATCTGCTGGGTAAGCTTGTTCAAGGCAGAGTGTGCATCGTTATGGGTGACTTCAACAGACAAGTTGACTGGGAAACCAGAGCAGCCTGTGGCGAAAGCGCGCTACTCCTGGAGTTCGCCAACAACGAGCTCCTCACTCAATGGGTCAGAGAACCAACGAGAGGAGACAATATCCTCGACTTGGTTTTCACCTCTGAGGATGACATCGTTAAGAGCCTCTCTGTTGGCGAAGAGCTCGGTGGCAGTGATCACCGACTAATTAGATTTGTAGTGAAAGTCCCCAAGGCAGAGCCTGCAACTAGTAAATCGAGGAAACTTGATTTGAGAAGAGCAGACTTTGCAGGTCTACGCGCTGGACTGACTGACGCAAGGCTAGAAGAGTGTTAGGCTGTTTAAGACTGGTGGAACAGTTTCAAAACGACATTCATGACTCTTCAATCGCGTTTCATCCCTCTGAAATGCGCCCGTCGGTCTTCTGTTCAACCAAAAGTGGTTTAATCGAGAAATCGGCCAACTGCTTAGGGAGAAGATAAATGCGTACCGGCAATCGAAGATCTCGGGTGACTTTGACGAATACCGGAGGCTAGCCAGGAGAGTGAAGTCCAGCATAAGGGCGGCTAAGCGGTCTGAGGAACTCCGAGTGTCGAGACTCTGTAAAGAGAATCCCAAGGATTTCTTTGGATATGTAAACAGCCGTAAACCAATCCGTCGAACGATTGGCCCTTTGAGGAATGAGGAGGGGACATTAAAGCATTCAGATGCGGAAAATGCTAACCTCCTCAACGACTACTTCTCTTCAGTGTTTACTGAAGAGTGTGATTCCATTCCCCAGCCCACGGATTCCTACTCGAGGGGAAAAGCTGGAGGATATGGACTTCACCGAAGGAGAAATCAAAAAGAAGAACACTAACCTAATGACGAATAAGTCACCTGGCTCAGATAAGTTTCTACCTAAAGTGTTGAAAGAAGTGCGCGATCAAGTATCACGACACCTGAGCGCAATCTTTAACATGTCAATCCGGACCGAATGCATTCCTAGACACTGGCGTGAGGCAGAGGTGACTCCTATCTTCAAGAAAGGAGACCGTAGACAACCGTCGAACTACCGACCTATCAGTCTGATTTTTATAGTCGCTAAACTCATGGAAAGCATGATGGTGGACAAAATGACTTCGCATTTAGAGTCAAACCTGCTACTGAGGAGTTCCCAGCACGGCTTCCGAAGGCAACGGTCATGCCTGACAAACCTTGTGGAATTCTTCCACTTCGTGTTCAGTGAGCACGATCGGGACAAGGCGGTGCATGTGGTGTACTTAGACTTTCAGAAAGCCTTTAATAAGGTACCACACCGCCGCCTTCTCCGGAAAGTGCGAGCGCTGCGCATAGACGGAAAAGTAGCCGGCTGGATCGAGAACTGGCTAAGTTGCAGACGACAACGGGTGGTGGTGAATGGACAGGCATCTGAGTGGGTGCCCGTTACTAGCGGTGTTCTTCAAGGTTCTGTCCTGGGACCACTACTATTCATCATCTACCTCAACGACATAGACGGTGACATGGTTGCCAAGATTTCCAAATTTGCCGACGATACCAAGCTTGGTATGAACGTTGCAAATGATGGAAATACTACAAGCCTGCAAGAAGATCTTCGGGAGATTGGGGAGTGGTCGGACACGTGGCAAATGCCTTTTAACGTGGGGAAATGCAAAGTGATGCATATCGGCCACCGAAATCACCAATCACCCTATATCCTTAAGGGCACTGCTCTTGAATCCACCGACACTGAGAAGGACTTGGGTGTAACTATCACGAGTGACCTCAAGTTGTCGAAACAGTGTATTGAGGTGGAGAAGAAAGCCCAAAGGATGTTAGGGTATATAAAGCAACAGTTTGGATACCGTAACAGGGAGATAGTACTTTGTATGTACAACTCCCTCGTCCGACCGCACCTGGAGTATGCCGTACAATTTTGGAGTCCTTTATTCCGAAAAGACATCGCAAGATTGGAACGCGTGTGAGTCAGGGCAACCAAACTGATTCCCTCTATCAGACATAAAAAATATGAAGATAGATTAAGGAAATTAGATATGTTCTCGCTGGAGCCTCGGAGACTACGTGGTCAGCTTATCAAAGTATTTAAAATACTTCGAGTCTTCGACAGACTGGACTACGGGGATATTTTCCAGCTCAGCGAGAGGAGAACAAGAAATCACGGCTTTAAACTTGAACTGAAGCGATACCACCGTGATCTGTGTGGGAAATTCTTCACTTACACTATCTGCGGTAGTTGGAACGCACTTGCGACGGAAGTTGTCAACAGTGAATCTGTTGACCAGTTTAAGTTAAGACTAGATAAAGTCTTGCGAAATCGCCGTTAAAATCCTCGCGAGTGATCTTCGAGGTTGCTAACGGACACCTTCGAAGATTGCGCCAAAAGTACCCTCCTTGTATGGACCGTAAAGTCTTCTAGGGTACTTATTTTCCTTGTAGCTCCTTGAAGCTCTCTCTCTCTCTCTCTCTCTCTCTCTCTCTCTCTCTCTCTCTCTCTCTCTCTCTCTTTCTCTCTCTCTCACTCACTCATAAGCGGAATCGACAATGTCTTAGAAACTCAGGCAGAAAATTGTAGAGGCAATCCCTCACACCCGCAGAATGGAGGATCTCTATGATACCGCATCGCCATGTGATAGCATAGGTCTTCTCTAAACCCTGAAATACCGTCTTGGAATACCGCTTTCGTAGAAAATTCTTGCAGATAGTATTCTCTAGCCTGAGCTGATCATCTGAAGTCGAGTAGAAGCAATGGAAGCCACACTGTATTTTACACAGAAGCCTCCCTCCCCCCCCTCTCGCTGTTTAGGAAATAATCTAACCTGTCATTTACAAATTAAACGACCAACTTGGATACGCGAGACGTTAGAGAAAAGCAAACACGGTTGCCATTCGCAACTCGCGCAACTAAAACAAGTCATTGAAATGCTCCACTGCCCAAGTAGTTTCAAAATACAGTGAGACCCTGGTCTTTATTTCTTTTAGACAAACCCGTTTTTACACTTTTAGACACTTTTTTTAGGAGCCATTTCTCACCCATTATTCTTCTTTGCCGACTGCTAATTTTATAGGCTAGTTGGCGACCAGCATTCGTCCAAGACCAAGGAGTCGGTAAAGGGATCACCCCAACCTCTTTGTTCCGGTTAGAGAACATTACAAAATTAGAAATTTGCAAAGACTTTTAGATCTATTCGAGGCTAGTTCAAGAGAGAAGGCAAAGCGTGTAAGTCAGAGGTGAGGGACAGGAAAAAAGAACAGAAGAAGTAATAGTGTGTAAATGAAGTTATGGTGGGGTTTTAAATTTTAATAGTTAGTCATTTAAATAGTAGAAATATTTAGTAACTTATGCAAATCTACTAACATTTATTTCAATTCATGTTAATTCATACTTTTAGATAAAAAAAATTAACTTCAAATTTTTCCAAATGCTCAATGAAGATGACACGGTAGAAAGGAAGTTGCAGTGGAAAATTTGAATCCTCGACTCTTGTGTTGCGTGAGTACCGTCTGTTTAACAAAGAGCCACCACACGAAAATAACATTTCCCGTTGAGATAAACAGTTGAAAGAAAAAGGAAGCCTATTAGACAAAAGGCGTTCGAGTATGCCAACTGTTAGTGACAATTTGGTTGAAGACATTCCGCTAAGTTATGTTCGTCATCCAAAGAAATCAGTGCATAACAGTACTCGACAACTAGGACTTGCAAACAAGCCGTTCATAAGGCCTTGACAAAGTATGTCTTCTCTTACAGCTTATAAATTTCAAGTGTTACATGCATTTCGTCCAGCTAATCATCAGATAAGATAAGATCTTTTCTGCTGGGATTTTGTGTATAGTTGATGAGGCACACGTTTTAGATAGTACAGGGTGCGGGCGGTATTCGTTCGCATGATGACCGTCTTAGGGAAAAATAAAAGTGTTTACAATTTGTTAGATATATTCGTCAGCTTTGGGTCGGTTTGTTTTCATAACATGCTCTGTCGATCTCATTCGATGAGCCTCCCCCCCCCTCCTGTGGCATCGATGACAGCCTCCAGGCGATCTTGGAACCAGCCACAAGCCTTCGTCACTCTCTCCCGCTTTAGGACCCTGAAGGCCCTGGTAATCGTAGCTCTCAGTTCATCCTTCGTGTTGCAGCTGGATTTGTTGGTCTCTCGTTCCACCGCCCCCCCCCCAACACACACAAAGAAGTGCATGGGGAATTGCAATTGGGAGGCACAATTTCAGGTGTTGTGTGATAAAAAAAAATTTCCGATAGCAAGACCTGGTAACCGCCTTTTTCGAGGCCGCCGCTCAGGAACTTGGGGCTCTTGTACTTACCGACCCCCCACGAGCACCTCCTCCGTGCCACACTGTATGCATCCCCCTCCCTGGCCTCGCAGTCCCTACGGTGCTTCAAGGCCCTACCGCCACCCCCCCTCCGGCGTCCATCGCCTCCTCGGATACCCACCCCTCGGAAATGGGTGATATCCTTAATGACCCCAACAGCGGCCCTCCGGACATCATGAGGGGTCGCAACGGTGGCAACGAGAACAACGATGGAAATGATCAGCAGCAAGGGGAACGCGGCAATAACCAGGGCAACCAGGGCAACAACGATGACCAGGGCAACCAGTGGGAAAGCCCCGGCCTCGACCCTCTCGAGCCCGACACACCCCGCGTGGACTTCGAAACCCCCTTGGACGTGGAGACCCCCGGATCTTATGACTCCATAACTCCCGTCTCCCACCTCCAAAAGGCCAACGCCCAGAACGGTGTAAAGATCTTCCTGAACAAGACATACCGCAACTGGGCTCCCTCGGACGATCGCACCCTCCCTTGGATCTCCACCCTCGTGGAGCGAGGAGTGCTTGAAGAAGCCAGCATCCGCTGTGCCCACCGTATCTTCGGGGTGGCCAAGCCTAATGGCTCTGCCCGTCTTATTTACGACATGTCTCCCGCTGCAGAGGCATACCACCCCCCAAAGTTCAGTCTCCCTAGCGTTAGGAAGATCATGGACTCAGCAACCGAGCATCTTTGGGCCATGAAGCTCGACCTCAAGGATGGATTCTATCACGTGCGCCTTCATCCAAAAGCTCGTCCATGGTTCGGAATCCGATGCGACAGTCGATCGTTTCGGTTTACGCGCCTCCCCATGGGCTTCAATGGAGCCCCCTTTCTGATGCAGAAACTCACGGCGACCACCATGAATCAGCTCGCTTCAGGTCACGGCATCCGAGTTTACACCTACCTTGACGACGTGCTCTGTATAGGGCAGAAGCGCGCCCTCCGAGCCTTCATGAAGACCATAGAGCGAAGCTCCATCAACGCGAATTGGAGGAAATCGCTTACTACCCCTGTGAAGCAGATCTCGTACCTAGGGTTTCATATTGACTTGAAGCTCAAGCGCATTCGCCTTACCTCTTCTATGCGCAACAAGACCCAGACTGCTCTCCGCATTATGTCTACTCGCCCAGTCTCCCGCAAGGCATGGTCTCGCCTTGCTGGACTTCTCAACTTTATCCTTCCTGCACTTCGCCTTCCCTTTTGCTGGGTGCAACTGTGTTACTTGCAAGACGCCCACCCCGACCCGACGCCTTTCCTCCACCTTAGCCGCCTTATCCACGGCCGGTGGACCCGCTTCCGCCCCCCTAAAGGGGCCCCTCCGGGACTCTTCGTCGACGCCTCACCATGGGGAATCGGGTGGTGGTCGCAGGGCGCTTCTATGGCCCTCGACTGCCGCCAATGGAACCTTGGGATTTTCGATCTCGAATCCTTGGGTCTCATTCTTTCTACCCTCTTCGCCCCTCGCGCCCTCACCTATGGTGACAACATCGGCGCTCTCTGGAACGCAAAGAGGGGCAAACTCCCGGAGTCATTACTTCTCTGCCTCTCCACTACATCTCTCCTGAACTTCTCCTCGGCCTTCAGGATCTCTTCTCGAAACTTCTCATACGTTCGTAGCAGGCACAATCCGGCTGACGTCCCGTCTCGGCACTTTGCAAGAACCTTATAGGCGTGTGTGGGCCCTCTCCTTCTCTGGACTATATAAGGACCCACACTCCCCGAGCCGGGACGGACGTTTAACAGCTCTGCTACCGGTGTGACCTGCTCCCACCTTCCACCCCTGGCTCCTCCAGTATTTTTCTTTCCACACTTTCTTCGGCTCTCCGACATCTCTTTTCTCTCTTTTAATCCTAGCCACTAACCCATACGGTAATATCCAGGCTTGTTATCTGGACTTTTGTTTTATATTATCTCTTTGGTTTTTGTTAAAGAAATTTTTTCAAAATTTCATTTTTGTACTTTGGAATAATTAAAGGAAGGTCCTCCTCACCCTGCGGGGGGGGACTGCGAGGCCAGGGAGGGGGATGCATACAGTGTGGCACGGAGGAGGTGCTCGTGGGGGGTCGGTAAGTACAAGAGCCCCAAGTTCCTGAGCGGCGGCCTCGAAAAAGGCGGTTACCTCGGGCACAGGTAACGGAGGATACACACTAATGGCGGGATCGAGTAACTCGACCACCTCTGGCACAGGGGCGGTATCAAAATCCGCAAACACTGGTTGTGGGAACTCATCCCGATGCCCTAAGGGGGCATCACACACTTCAATGTCACTATCGGCGGGGCTTGGCACAAGGGGGGGCCTTAGCACATCGTACACGATGTGGGGAATTGGCACAGGGGACACTGAACGCAAGGGGGTACCGAAGAGGTCGCCGTCGATGCAGGGGACCCACTCCGGCGTGGATGAGGCGCCGGAAATGGTGAAGCCCGAAGCCGAAGAGTCCAAGGTGGGGCTAGGACTAGGGAAGTAAGGAGGCGAGCCAGGACTCAGGGAACGAAATTCCTCAGAGGTATCCGAGCGGGGGCGGGCGTCGTATCCCATGCGGCGGCGGTGGCGGGCGATGCGGACCTCAGTGCGCCAGTCCACGCTGGACCTAACGTCGAGTAGGAACCTGCGGGCCCGCTCGAGACCGAGCTGCAGGGCGCCGCCGACCAACTCGTCGGGGCGCTGGGGCCCTGTACCAAGAGCCATACGCCGGGGGCGGTCTAGCCGCTGTCGAGCGGTTGAGGATCCGGGAATCATATTCAATACCGGACTCGTTGGAGGCCTGGAGCCTCGTGTCAATGGTGGCTGCGGACCAACCGTGGATAGACACCGTGTAGTACAATCGAATGCGCTGGTGAATAGTGTGAAACGTCGCAGTGGGCACACTCAGCCGGAAGGGGAATAGAGCCAGCAATAACTCTATTTCGATCCTGTCCCGCGGTCTGAAGCACGATGAGGAGAGGTGACGACGAAGGTGTGTGAGGATCACTTCCCACCGGATGTGGGCGTAGCACTCAATGTCGACCGGCTGGGCCCGTGTTGTCTCTTCTGTGGTGGAGTCGTACGCTGGCGGCGGACGACTAGGCGTCCTAGGGGTTTCTGGATCAACTAGATAGGAGAGGGGCTCCAAGTGAAAATCTCGAAGAGCCTGAACCGGAGGGGGCGACGGTCCCCTTTCGTGGCGGACCTCCGGCCTCTCACTCGCCGGTGAAGGGGCGAGGCTGCGGGATGTGCCGGGGAGGAAATAGCGCGTGCTGCTCGCCTGAGAGCCAGCGCCGAATCCACCCTCGCCCGTGCAGGTCCCGGAGTCTTGTGTGTCAGGAACGGACGCAGTTGCTGATTCTGGAAGATCTGGGAGTTCCGATGTCGGCGGGACAAGCCGAAGCCTGCTACCTGTGGATCTGGAAAGGCTCATCCCCGGAAGCCGCAAGGCGCCGGGAGAGATGAATCAAACCAAGGAAGAAGATGAGCGGAGAGAGCAGGTCACACCGGTAGCAGAGCTGTTAAACGTCCGTCCCGGCTCGGGGAGTGTGGGTCCTTATATAGTCCAGAGAAGGAGAGGGCCCACACAGGAGTGGTAGGGTGCAGAGTATTGTTGCCACACGTAAGGCCTCCCTGCAGTTATTCGGTTGATCCAGGGCTTTACCACCTCGTTCAGAACACAGATGTGCCGTCGGTGTTCAGCCTGAAGTCCTCAGGGAAGAGGTGAGGTGGCATGACGTCACCTTCACTGCTGACGACAACGAAGACCATGATTGTTGCTGGAAATTTCATCTCCATGACTTTGGGTACGTCCTTTGGTGCGACAGTGAGCCACCTCTTGTTCTAGGAGTTGATCTTCTGGTATGGGCAGAAATTCTTCTCATCATAGAAGAACAACAGCGTGCCTGGTTGCAACGGGTGTTTCAATTTGTTGATCAGCTTTTTGGTTTGCTTGAGTTACTTTCCCTGCATTGCATCGGAGAGAAATTGGCCCTACAGCCTGATTAGCTTTTTATACACACCTTTCTTTTTTTCAATGGCTCTCATCGGCTTTCTGGGATCATTGTTGATGATCCCTTGAGTTCAACGACGAATTCTGGCGTTCTGATGACGTCATATCGTCGATAATGGGCCGTCTACTCTGACATCGCCTAATAGTCTAATTCTGAATCTACTAGCTCCTCTCTGACCTTTTCCACCATACCTCTGCCGTCTTTGAGAAAGTCTGAAATCTCCCTGTTTGTCCTTCCGGCGTGGATTCCAAGGAAGACTCAATGGATTTTCAACAAATTGGGGGTTTAAAATTTTTATGTTGTTTTTAAGAAGAAAAAAAAGACCGACAACGTAGGTAAAAGAATCTGTAAAATTAGCAGTTGAAGATTGCGAACCCTGCACTTTCCTCACTTTGTATAGTTTTCAGTGACGAGTGCACTTTCCAGGAATCAAAGCATGTCCATCGACATAATTTAAAGATATCTTCAAACAAATATCCACATGCCTATATTGAACATGAAGATGAAAGACAGAAAGTTAATGAGTTGTGTGCTCTAGTACGAGATCGAGTGATTAACCATTTCTTTTTCGTGGAGCCCACTGTTACAGGTATTCTTCGAAGAATAGTTCTGGCGAATGTTAATTATAGAAAAATTAATGCATTAACAACTGTCTTAGCATTATCTGTCAGAAAGAAAGAATACACTTCATCAGTCTATGGGACGGAGAGACTGGCTGTACATTAACTGCGTAGGCTTAGCAAGAATGGAAAGATATTAAATACTTTTGATGGATTTTCCGACAGGGCTGCAGAGACTGAAGAGTACATAAGAGTACTATTAGCACTAAGGTAATACTTATGCAAACAATCAAAGTTCTAGAAATCTTACACGAAATTTGTAATGTTTTACGCACACGTGCTCAGTTTGAGGAACCAGATCGTGAATTGAAGGTCTCTGTTGGGGCGAAAAAAATTATTTAGGGAAGCATGGATACAAAATTCTAAAAGCGACCTTATTGCAGAATTTAACTTACCTGGGATGGCTTTAGAGGAAAAGTTGGATGCCTTTTATTATACATATACAAACAAACTAGTTGCATTACTGAAAGAACTCACTTATTGTTAGATATTATATCTAAGATTTTAGCTGTCGAGTTCGTGATAAATTGATATAAAGTTAATTTAGTTATATCCTACATTCTATCAAAGCAAATGCAAAATAACTAACTTTATTATTCCTTTTTTGAATCGCTTCGGGCCTTAACTAAATAAAAAGTAACGGTTATATGCGCTGACTTCAAAAGAACGTATATTTTCAAAATGAAACGTCGGAGAATGCAGTAACTTGACTTCTAAAATTTATAAACGATAACTTACTGCATAAAAAAGTAGACACCGAACATGGAAACAAAATATCTTAGACCTAATTTTGACAAATGAAGAGAAAGTAGACTAGAGTATACACGTTGTCGGAACACTTGGGAACATCGATTACAACATAATTCGATACAATCTAAAAAATCCTTAAAATGTTCACGAGAGCTCTCATGTCATCCCAAACTTTAAATCTGGTAATTTCCATCTTTTTCGCTCCCGCAAATACTTTAAAACTGGAATGAAATTTTAAATGATAAAAAATCCCTGGAAAAAAACTAGAAGTTATAATATAGCAAACCAGGTGCCCTGGATAAATAGTGATATTAAAAAGTACTTAACAAACGTAGCCAATTGTGTCGAGAATCAAAACTGATACCTTTACTATCGTTTCTTTGTCAAGCGCAGGATAATAACAAACAAAAGCAACCATGAACAAGGTCTGCTGACCAAAAGGTTGAGTGCCCTCACTTATTCTGATTTATGACCACACCTAACATAATATAACCAAGCGTATCATATTATAGCCTAGCCTAGTATATCCTAGACTATTATAGCATACCATACCCTAGACTAGAATAAACTTGCATAGCTTAGCCTATTATAGCTTTGGTTAGCTAGCTTATCGTAGCCTAACATAATTAACTAGCATAGCCTAGCATAGTATAGCAGAGCATAGCCCTCCCTAGCCTATTATACTTTAGCCTAACCTAGCAGAGTATAGCCATATCTAGCCTAGAATAGCTTAGAATAGCTTAGCATAGCCTAGCATAGTATAACCTAGCCTAGCATTAACTATCCTAGACATGTATAGCCTATACTATCTTATTATACACTAGTCAAGCATAGGTAAGTATTCTATAGCCTAAGATACTATATGCATTTTATAGCATACGAGAGGGGTCAATAAGTTTTGCGAATCGGTAGGGCAAAACAGAGGAAGGGGGATTCCTGTTTGTGGGGGTGTTAGGACAAGTTAGGAAAAGTCAGGACCTGCAGCCGCACGCTCCTGCCTCGTCTATTTAAGAAGCAGTAGCTGATCGCAGATCGTCAATCACATTTTTTTCAACAATGGAGAAGGTTGAGCACCGCGCAGTGATCAAATTTTTGACCAAAGAAGGCAAGAATGCAAAAGAGATCCATGAACGCATGGTTGCAGTATACACCGAAACCGCCCCTTCCTATACAACCATTGCTCGCTGGAATAGGGAGTTCCGCCATGGTCGTGAGTCCCTTGAAGATGACCCCCATCCAGGACAATGTGGCCCGTGTGAAGAGGATGATCCTCGAAAATCGACTGGTGAAGGTCGAAGAAATCGAGCGAGAACTTGGAATATCACATGGAAGTGTTATCAACATCATCCACGACAATTTGGCCATGACCAAGGTCTGTGCCCGTTGGGTCGCTAGAAACCTCACGCCCCATGATCGACTTCAACGTCATCAAAGTCCACAGGGCCAGAGTTGCACAAGCTGCCCTGCGCGAGTGCGGATTCGAGGAGATCAACCATCTCGTTACAGTCCAGATCTGGCCCATAGCGACTACTTTTTATTCCGCCAGCTCAAGGCTGCACTGCGTGGACGCCAGTTTTAGGACCATGAAGATGTCCAGCTCGCCGTCCAGGAGTGGATTGAACAGTAGTCGGGAGATTTCTGGTTGTTGGGAGTTCGAAGCCTCAGGGACAAGTGGCGCAAGTGCATTGAAGTCGAGGGTAGTTATATTGAAAAATAATAAAACACTTTTCCTCATATCTCGTTTCCTTATATCCGAATTGCAAAACTTATTCACCGCCATTAATAGCCTAGCATAGTATAGCCTCGTCTAGTCAAGCAGAGTATCCGCCGAATAATTATGATGTTATAGCAAAACAAAATAATTCCTTGGCTAATCTTGAGATGACTTTGGTAATTATACTATTCGGAAGAGAATGTAAAACAACATAAGGGTTTCAAATTTCGTTAGAATCGAACGAATAGTTATGATGTTATTGCTAAACAAAATAATCCCCGGGCTAACCTTGAGAGGATTTGAGAAATTATAGAATTCGAAAGAGAATGTAAAACAACATGAGGTATTCGAATTTCGTTAGAATCGGCCGAATAATTATGATGTTATTACAAAAAACAATAAAAAAAGCAAAACAGGAACCGACCGACCGACATAATGAGATGTAGAGTCGCTCGTGACTAAAACGAACTAACATCGTTGGCAAAACACGAGCCAAAGTCGTTTTATAAATATATAAATAATCGTAAGCCAATTAGAAAGTACATCGAGCCCCTTCAGGATACTGAAGGACTCCTTAATGCTGAGCCGGACCACGTGGTGAAGATATTAAATGACCAACCACTTTGTGCATATTTTTACCGTCGAAAATTCAAATATTTTAACTACCAAATAAGGCGTAATCAATGATGATGAAGACACTAACTTTTCAAATAATAACATAAGCGAAAATGAGAAGTTTTTATCTTAAGAAAGTAGAAATATCTAAAGTACTGGATCCCCATAAAATTTATCTAATCTACATTAGAGAATAAATAAGCGAATTGCTTAAACTCGTTTGTATATTGTTCAAAAAATCTATTAGTAAGCGAATATCCCAAGGTGTTCAAAGACGCAAATGTAATACCAATTTTCGTTAGTGAATTCTTAGAGTCCATCGTTAGAGATAGGATCGTGGAGCATCTAGTGGTAAATAACTTAGTAAATAACATAACAGTTTTTCGACACAGATGTTCATGGTTTACTAATTTGCTTGATTTTTTTCACGAAATTATCACAACGTTTGATGAAGATAAGTCTGTAGTTGAAGTTTATTCCGATTTCAAAAGACTTTTGACACCTTTTCACATAAAAGATTTAATAAAGCCAAAGGTTCACGAAATAGGAGACGGCACACGGTAAAATAGATTGAAGTCTGGCTGGAAAACCTTCAAGAATACTGTTGCTGTCAATGGAAATAGTTCTTGATATGCATCGATCACTAGCGGCGTTCGTTGTGGATATGTTCTCGTACCTTCACTTTTATTTAATATATGTAAAAGATCTTAATATGAATTCATAATGTAAAATTTCCAAATTTGCTGATTTTATGAAATTAGGTACTACGGCAAAATATCATAGCAACTATAAAAGCTTCCAAAAAGACTTGTCTAAAGTATTCAAATTGTTAGAGAGATGGCAGATGCAATTTAACGCGGACAAGTATAAGGAAATACACATAGGTCATGTGTCTTAATCTCGAGTGATCTAAAATTTTTCGAAACAATGCACTCTACCGCCATAAAAGTCGTATAAGATTCTAACATAAATAGCAAGACATTTTGTGTTAAAATTTTGAAAGATATTATTCTTATCTTATATAAAGCGCTTATAACAATTCATTTTGAAGTATGCGGTACAATTCTTGTCTCCATATATGCAAAGGGATATTGTAATATTGAATTAATTTCTGAACTTAGAAATTGGTTGTAATAAGAAAGACTGATTCACATTAATTTACCTTTTCGTGAGCTAGATAACCAAGTGGCAACTAGATATAATGCTTGCAAACTAGTAAACAAAATATTTACCACTGCGCGAGCAAATAATTACTTTTCTTATAAAATAACACAAAGTTAGAATGGTTTACCTTGGAATGTCTTTAAATGCACTAGAGTAAATATGTTCAACAAAACAATCGATAATATTTTTAAATATAACTTTGCAGAAATAAAAGTTGTGAAACGAATTTTTTATCATATCATCTCTTCCTTTATCTATCTTCGCCTCTGACTTTCATTCTTTTTCCTCCTTTTTGATTTAGCTTCGAATGGATCTTTAGTGGTTCGTAATTTTGCATTTCTTTCACATCACACAACTATCTAGCTATGCTGGAGGGACTTGGAGTATCCCGAATTACTTGCGATAATGTCCTCTCAGCAAGATGGTCGTCCTGTCCCCCCGTCATTTTCCACTGCATTGAGAGTAGTTCTTTCGCATTTTTTGGAGCATCTGGCCATAGTGGAGCCAAGCCGATGCATACCGATATCTGTCTCTAACTCTAAAAATGGATATTGCCTACCAAGCTACCGCGTCCTTGGGGGAAGCGAGCGCCCCTAAGGCATCTGAGCGTTCCTTCTTTGTTCGCATTTATTTATTTATTTACTTTAACGTTTTGTTGTTTTTATTTGTAGTTTTTATTTTTAGTTAACCTAAAGATTGTATCTTCTTTGCGCTTTCGCTATCGGCCATGAAAATAATGACATTTTAATCCTTTAATCCTCTCCAAATATACTTTACAATTTTAGGGGTTTTTTTTTCTTTTATTATAATCAATTCGATATTTGATATTGATACGAGTATACCCAATTAACCAAGGTGCTTGCCTAGGTTTACTTTCCTTTCCTGAATCATCCAGAAAGACAAAATAAATCTGCGCTGAATGTAGTCACCATTGAAGTGTATCGCAATAAATGTCCCCTTTGGGGAACTTCTTTCTCCTTATCGTACTAACTTCTGCTCCCAATTCTCGGCACTGATAGAAATCAATCTCTAATAATTCATTATTTATATCCTCTTTGTGAGTTTCCGTCGTTGTCAAGCTACAACTCACGAACGGCGCTCTTCTCCAAATATCAACAATGATCTCGCCTATTCGAGCATATGAGGGGCTTCTTTACCCCCTCACACTCACGTACGTACACACAACGGATCTCTAAAAATCAAGGGTTTCTTTTCGGATTCTTTATTCAATTGTGCTGGTTTGTCATTTTTTAGTGGGCTCATTTTTTATTACTTCATACTCTACTTTCAACCGCTTACACACAAAGTGTGGATAGCGCGTATCTATCATACGCACCATCCAGTTGCTCATCAACCCACTTTCACACGGGCATTTATTCAAGCCTTCGCACGTTTTGACACTCTCTTATATTCTCTTCACAAGGGAATTTCCACCCATTCTTCTAAATACTTACTCGTAAATCCAAATATATCCTGAAAACACTCATATTTCCAACCTCGTTCACACCTTTTTTTCAAATCATAACACCACTTTCCCTGTCCTGCCTCACTCCATCTGCCCTTTACACACCAATCATCCCTTTCACTCGAGATCTTTCCTTCTCCTATCTACCAAAATCACATTCCCGTATACCGTCGTTGGCACCAGGATACTTCATGCTGTTTCCTGCCACTTCCTACACTGCAACCCTAATCATTCACTAAAGCTCCAATCGACCCAGGGACTTTTCAACCATTTAAAACCTCGTGGTCGCAATCTACTTCCTCACTAGCAATATCATTTACAATGCGTCGTAAATACTTAAAAAACACTTGTTGCAAGGCAATACCAGAGGCTTTAATATCACATTCCACTCCACCTTCGCACCCAAATTTTATCTTCCATCTACACATTACACAACTTTTCAAAGTACTCTCGACATCTAGTTACTTGTGTCCTCTTCCTTGTTCAAAAGTAGCCTGTCATTCTTAGCCTCGATGTTACCCCAACTATTTTTGTCTTGGTTTCTCACTCCCTTTCATAACATTTACTCCTCTATTTAAATGCTTCGTTCGTAGGTTCCTGCCCTCGTTAATCACTATTTTCATTTTGTTCTCCTCTTTGTATGGATTCATCTGCATCTCCCTAGCATTCTCATCTGCACTATTAAGCATTTAAAAGTACGCCAACCTTTTGTTCTCTCCTGCACGTTTCACATCGCCATTCCACCATACAGCGTTTCGCTTTCTCCTTTCAAATACAGCACACCCACACACAGACTAGTTCTACCTACTACCACTTCCTCATTTGCTGTGTGCCCATGGTCACATTTCTCCTCTCCTACCCTCAAGCATTCTCGCGTATTCTTCCTACTCTTTCTGATTTAACAAACTTTCACTTTTGATCTTCCCTTCTTCTCCACCTTTCCCACATCCAACCATGCACCAACCAATTTAACCTTACCTAGCACAATTACGTGCTCGGTTAGTTCCGTCTTCATACCTCTTACAGTTTGGGCATCAATTATTACCCACAACATACTCTTTATTACTAGGCACAGATCGGTCATACTCTTAAATTTTTCCTCTCTCCTTTGCCAAACTCATGCGTATAAATGCATATCATTGCGCTGTGTCTTCGCCACATGCAAGTTCATTCGTACACAAAGCTCTACCACCCTCGCTCCATTTCATTGCCTTCACTTGTACCAAAAGCTCTCGTTAATCATTCTGTAATAATTTCCCCTATTCTTGTATTCATATTTATTACAACCATTGGTTGATACCCATTCCCAATTCCATCCATCACTCGTCCCAATTCATTTCTCACCCACGCTTTTTCAGCTTCACTTCTATCATTACAAAGTCTATACACTACAACCACGCACACTTCCACCCTTGTAAATCTAAACTTCACTCACATAATTCTCGAGCTCATATATTCATATCCGACCAATTGCACCATGTCACTCCTCACTCAAAAGCACTGCCACATCGCCTTTACCATCATGATTCCCACCTGATCGCATTACATTTACTACATACCACAAAAACTTTATTCCCTTGAATATTTTCTTTAAAGTTCATTTTTTTTCAATCATTGATCACTTAAATGAGACCTGTGTGATCAAAGTCGATCACCACTTGAATTTTTGTTTCATTACTTACCATAATTAATTGTACCTGTAGGACTTAAGCAGGTAAATATTCGTTTTAAGACACCTCTTCTAAGAAATTTAAAAATGTGTTTTTCTTATGCAGTTTTTTGTCTACTTTTCAGATTTGATACTCGTTCTTGCCGGAAATGCAGACCTTTCCCATAATCGACTGAAGGTCCATAATAGGAAAAAACGACTTTCAGATCTGAATAGTACACAAAACTGCATGAGAAAAATACATTTACAAATTCATTTAAAAAAAGAATAAAAAACAGACTAAACCAAACCTTATCTTACTTCATCTCACCTCACCTTACCTTACCTTACCTTACCTTACTTTACCTTACCTAACCTAACCTAACTTAACCTAACCTAACCTAGCCTAGCCCTAACGATATTTTCCTCATCTTCTCGCTGAAGTTTTGCGCAAAAAAACAGTTTATAAACAAGAGGCTAAGCTAACACTTGGTCGAATGTAGAAAGCCACGTGCCCTTAAACGCAGTAGCCGAAAATTTGCAAGTGGTTTTGCTGCCTTTCGAATCCTTGGCACTTATATTGCAGTAAAAAAAAAAATCGATCTTGCCTAAATTTACAATTACTGCGGCATGTAGGCCATTTAATAACTCGCGGGATTATACTGTGAGCTCCATATATTTCTAAGGGTTGAATAGTCCTCAAAGACTTCACGTATTATTTTGCATTATGACCTACAGTAACCAAAGCACACCATTCTAACAATTAAACAAAAGAGACAGCCATGCGCGAAAGGTCCGAAATATAACTAAGCATGGAATTGGCTAATCAGTCAGAAGAAGCACGCGCAGATCGTCTGCAAATATAACATATTATGCTATTGGCTAACTAGCCAGGCCAAAAGTGGAAAGAAATACGGCAAATAGTGCCGAAAGATTATAATTTAGCAAAATAATAAAAAAAATTGCAAAATAACTAATTATGTTATTATTAAGCTCCGGGAGGTGAAAAGGGCATCGGTGAACATGATTTTAAAAATTAAGAGCGTTTGTCTTTGAAGATTTAATAATCGTTAATGTCTTAAAACGAATATTATCCCTTAACCTTTTTGGTGGCTGGCAAAGGTTTACCTCCCGACTGATTAACGTACTTAAATCACTATTGTACCAGACCTGTGTCGAGTGACGAGAGAGCGATCGGTTTCTCTTTCTATCTCTATGTATAGATACATTCTATGTTTACAGTTGATTTAATCACGAAGATCCTCAACCAACTTTCGAACCAGGTTGGTGTATTGATTCCTAGTTAGGTCACGGAGGAAAGGTATTTCTAAGTCTAGTTTCCTCTGTGTCAGGGACGACCCTAGGGATTTTCACGACATGGTCCTTCGAACAGAATCGTGCACTGGTTATACAACCGTTTTTGTCTTAGAAGTGAGTCTATTAAATTTAAAAATAAACTAGTTTTTTTTATGGCGCTCTCCATTTGTTTTTTTTTACCTGTCGCGAAACGCCAGGTCAAGGCGCCGCCTTTTTTTAAGTAAAGTTCAATTGTACCCATTTAGAACCATGAAATGACCCATATGACCATGGTACATATGGTTATTCACCCTGGAGATTTCAAATCTGCCATCGGATTTGGTGCTGGGTGGCGCCATCTATTGGCAGAAGCCTCATTTAGCCATTCAAAGCCACTTGTAAGTGATTTGAACCATGGGAAACCATCAATGCAATAACCATTTATCATCTCATCACAAAACGCCGCGGGTCATTGGACGGACTTTCCCCCTTGTTTGTCCGGCAATTAGTGTGTGTGTTTTTTGCAACTAGTTTTTGTCCGGTAACTAGTGTGTTTTTGTCGGCAACTATGTTTTTGTCGGCGCAACTAGTGTATTTTTGTCGACGCAAATAGTGTTTCTTGAAGGCGCAAGTAGTGTTTTTTGTCGGTGCAAATAGTGTTTTTAAGCGTTATTACTTGGCATGCGACTATTTTGGGGGCGCTATTAATTGACGTGTTAGTAGTTCTATCGCGCTTTTACTTGACATGTTACTAGTTTTGGCGTGCTATTTCGTAGTGTACTATTAGTTTTCTCGCGTATTACTTGTCTTGTTATTAATTTTCTCGCGTTATTACTTCGTCAGTTAATAGTTTTACCTCGCTATTATTAGTTTTTTCGCGCTATTAATTTGCTTGGTATTAGTTCTGTTGCGCTATTACTTTGTGTGTTATTAGTTCTGTCGTGTTATTACTTGGCGGGGTATTTGTTTTCGCGTGCAAATAGTTATGTCGCTCAGTTAGTTTTTCCCACCTTCTGGTTTTGCTTTTTGGCCTTTTATTCATTTTTATTGTTCTATTGCATTTGGTCTTACCACGGTTTCTCTCTTACCCGTTTTCTCGTGCTATTCCTCCTTTCCGTAATAGGTTCTTATGGAAGAGTTGAAGAAGTTAATATTAAGTGGAAAGGTATCCGCATTAGTTGTATCAAAAATGGTGCTTCCCTATTATAACTCATTTCTCTCCCCCCCCCCCTCCAAAAATTCAAGGTCTAATAAAGATCTTGCAAGAAAGGGAAAATTAAATTAGACCAGCTAATCAAGAAGTTCAGGAATTTCTCTTGGCAGAGGAGGAAGCCTATTTTAAAGACGTGGGAGTGTAATGCAAGGAAAGAAGAGCTAGTGGAATCTATTTCGACTGGCCTACTTAAAAGTTAAAGGTTAGATGTTTTGGGAAAGGCTAAATCTGAATCCGAAGTTAGTGAGCATAGCTCCCAGTGTTTGTTAGGCCGTATGTCCAACTGCGGGAAGCAGTCATGGGAGTCAAACTCCCGACCAATCTCTCTCCCTTTGAGGGAGCTCCCTTAAATTGGAATAGTTTGGAGGATGTGTACCCTTATTCTGTGCACGAGCGCGATGATATTTCCTCTGCGCAGAACGTATGTAAAGTAAAGCGTGGGGACGTGAAATTAACTCGATACTATAAACAGCGATAATATTAACGCAAATTTAATTATTGGAAATGATTACCTTTACGAATTTATAAGAAAGTCCGGATTCCGATATGGTATTCACACACTCGAGTCACACTTTCACCCTTTGGACGTTTGACCTCTTGGGGGAGTTCGAGCGTCAAGCAATCATACACTCAATTTTATATTGAGCTGTTTCCTTGTGATACTCGTGTGTCTTGCAGAGGGAAGTTTGTCTTTGACCCTTTGAGAGAGACTTGCCTGTCTGTGACCTTTTATGTCGCGCCACTAGTTGTTTTTTTTTTGTATGTCACGTCACTAGGCTTCTTTATTATATCGCGCCACTAGGCCTTTTTTTTGTATGTCGCGCCACTAGGCCTTTTTTGTATGTCGCGCCACTAAGCCATTTTTGTATGTTGCGCCACTAAGCGTATTTTGTATGCCGCGCATCCTGTTTTTTTGTATGTCACATTACTAGGAGTTTTTTATGTCTCGTTGCTAGTCTTTTGTATGTCGTGCCAATATTTTTTTCAGTTCGCGCCATTGGCCCCCTCTTTTGTATATCGCGTCGCAGGCCTATTATGTATGTCGCGCCGCTAGGCTTTTTGTAGGTCCCGTCACGCTCCCTTTTTATATCGCGCCAATGTTAATTTTGTTATTATTTCGCACAACTGGTACTTTTTTTGTTCGTCGCACTACTGGTGCATTTTTGTATGTCACGGCACTGGCCCCTATTTTGCATGTCGCGCCACGGGCCTCTTTTTTGTATGGCGCACCACGGGCCTCTTTTTTTGTATGGCGCGCCACTACTAGTCTCTCTTTTTGTAATGTCGCATCACTGGTTGTTCTTCATGTTGCGTTACTTGCCTCTTCCGCACCTCAGTTGAGTATGGCGGATTTTAAGAATATTTCTTCATTGCTAAAACTTTTCTGCCCCCCCCCCCCCACCTGCAAGGTTTGCCTCGAGAGCAGACCTCCCATGGGAGGTTTTATACGTCTTAACAAGCCGAGAAGGTCAATTCGACGAGAGGCCTCTCAAGTTACGTCTGTATTCGAAAGTTAATTTTTGTTCTTTGTTCTTGTCTTCTCGTCGTTTTGTTTGCCTGTGTCTAGTTTCACATAGCCCTTTTGGGTTTTTTTGCATTGCGCCTGCTGTTTACTTGTTGTTTTAGCATTGTGCCTGTTTACTTGTTGTTTTAGTATTGCGCCTATTTACTTGTTGTTTTAGCATTGTTCCTGTGACATATAAAATAAAAGCCAGCGGAACAGCTAAACAGGCCCAATGCCAAAACAACAAGTACACATACGCAATGCAAAACAAAAAAAAACAACAAGTAAACAGGGCAATGCCCACAGATTTTTGTGACAGTATTTTTTAGACTATGCCTTTTTTAGACCTATCTAAATGATTCTTATGTCCCCCCCCCCCTTTTCCCCGACTTCGGAAACAGATGGCTCTGAGATCTGCTGCGCCATGCCTAGTCATTGTTGATCTCTTTTGGCTACCATTGTCGACTCTCCTTCCGTTTCTTCACCAATTATCGTTATTAACTAACACTTTCTTACAGTACATCAAAAGGTTAACCACGTGTTTACAACACGGATCTCATTGAAGCGGAACCTAATGTTTACTTGGGATTCGAACCACCGGCCACTACGACATAGCGCAGCCACTATAAAGGAGACTTGAATCGAGACTCCATCTGGCGTCTAAGCACACGTTATGTGGCTTAACTTCCGTGGCATGAGAAGCGGCGTTTGCTCTCGTAGGCCCTTGGGAGAGATTCCTGTGATCAAGAAATTCGGGTCAAGGATTCAGAGAGAATAATAGGCCCGAACTTCTCTTGTTTGCCTCTTCCTTAATTTTATGGTGACTCCTCGTTGTAGTCCACGTTTAAAACGTCCTCTGTCCCGTAAAGGGGCCCCACCTTTCCAAAGAGGGTAAATTTAGAAGAGTTCCGTGCCCTTCCGATCGCTCAAAGGATTCTACTTGAATTAACCTAACCTTTCCTATAGTTTCCCTCGCCTTATCCTTCATACATTCTTTATAAACCACTTCTCCCCTCCCCGAAATGTCCTCGTTGTTTTACGCTTACTTTTTAACAGGAATAAGCGCCCACCCTACCTCTCTTTGCTTTTTAGTTGTGTGCACGTGACTCTATAAGTTATTATGTGGGTCCGTAGGTCGATCGGTAGGTCGGATGGTAACATTTTACTTTTTAATGAGTCTTTTTGGCAATAACATAATAACTATTGGGACGATTTTAGCGAAATTTGAAACCCTTATGTCGTTTTCCATTCTCTTTATAATGATATAATTGCCAAGGTCCTCCCAAGATTAGGCATGGAATTATTGAAGGTTTTGAAGGTCCTAAGGTCATAAATCAGAATAATTGAGAGCACGCGACATAGGTCTGTTGACCTTGTTTCTTTGCCGGAGCTCTCGATACGATTATGTGCCCAGTCGTGGGTAGTTAGGGGGGGGGGATATAACTAGACTCATCATTATGAATAACTCCTCCTCCACATACTGGGGTCGGCGCACGTCAACGCCTCTAAGACACTGCCCCTCCCCGCGCTTGTATGGCCTAGTAAGCACAGGGCCAGTCTTCATTTTGTCCAAACCAAATTGGCCCCTCTTGCGATGGCGTCCCACGGGCTGTAGCATTCGGGAATCATCCCTGGGCCCCCGCTCAAACCCCCCTCCATGCATATCTATCATACACATTAGCCTCTACTTCCTCCTCAGTCAACCCTTCTCTCCCAAACACTCATCCACGTAATCAACATTCCTTTTTCGCCCCCCCCCCCGTCCTTTCACACTCTTAACACTCTCTCTCGTATATGTATATTCTCTTCACAACTCTATTTCCATCCATCTTTCTTACATCTCCACCCCACTTCAGAACATTTTCAGTAGCAAACGCATTCATACCCTTCTTTACAACATAAACCATCTTACTCTATACACCTCTCGCATAGCATCGCTCTCAAGTTGTCCCATAGCATTGTTCTCATTCATAATTTTTCCTTCTCATTCAATACCATACACTTACTCTCATTCACTAACATTGGCATCAGAATACTCTCATGCAGCTTCCTAGCACATTCCACACTCAAACCCTTGTTATTATTCACTAACGCTCGAATCGCCCAAATTAATTCCTTACCATTTAAAATCATGTGATCGCAGTATACTTCACCTGTAGCACTGTCATTTCCGATGCATCCTAGATACTCAAAACTTCGCACTTGTTCAAGTGTGACACCACGGAGTCGACTATCTCACCCCCAACACATCCTTGCCCCCTAAATGGCTTTACTCTTTGCATTTACTTTTACGCCCCTCCTCCCACAAACTCTGTCAAATCGCTCTCTCTCTCCTTCTTAGTATATATGTACACCAGCAAAGAATTCAGCCCTCACCCTTCTTTATCAATCCCATGCCTTTTTTTCTCATTCCAATACCTACTTCACTCAGTAATCCATCCATAAAGATAGAAATATTCATGGAGACATTACACAGCTTTGTATTTCTCACTCTACCACTCCTGTGAATGTCAAACTATTCATTTAAGTTATCTTTCAACCTAAATCACGCCTAATTTCCAACATAAATAGTCTTTAGTCAATCCAATAGTTGACTTTTACTCCATGCATTCTTAGCACCTGCCATAATGATTATCTGCACGATCATAAGCTTTATCTATATCCATGAACCCACCATACACTTTACATATCATGTCCCTTGTTTTTTTAAGCCGGCTTTCTCACACACCCCTTACCTGTTCTAAATTTCTTCTTCATCCCCTATCAATCCCTCAGTTATCTTCTTATACGCCCGATCAGAATTTTTCCATATATTTTATCTACATCACACAACACACTTAACTCCCTGTAAGTCTTTCATTCATTTTTCCCCCTTTTATTCTTATACAACGGACCTATTATGGCATTCTTCAAGTCCTCGAGAGCACTCTTTCACTTTCATATGTATTGCAACCCAACCACCAGACCCACTCCACAAAATAATCACTTATTTTTAGCATCTGAGCTACTATATCATCTTCACCAGTTTCTCATTTTTCATACCTCTCACAGCACTAACAATCTCTTGCAAGTTTATCCCTTCCATACCCAGAGACAGCACCCGATTTACGCCAACGAATTCAATCATATTTACATTTGCATTAACATCCATACACACATTGTACAATTCATTAAAGTATTCTCGCAATCTATTTTTGACCCCTGCTGACAGGTACCTTGCCATTCCATTCTCGTCTTTGATGTCCACGCAGCTATTCTTGTCTTAGTTCCTCATCTTTTTCACATCTTTACACGAAAGCTTCCTGTTCCCATCGTGATCCTCATTCATCTTCTGTTCAAATGACTCGTCTACTGCTTTCCTACTCCGTAAAATAATTTGTTTCACTTTCTTTTCTCCTCATTAAATACATTAGACTGCATATCCCTTACATTTTCATCTACACTGTTAGTCATTTGAAACTACGCCTCCTTTTCGCTTTCCATTACACGCTTCCCATTGTCATTTCACCATTCAGTATTAAATTCCTCTTTCCAGTTCTGGCCCACCCACCCATATTCCATGCACTCCCCTAACATCATTTCCTTAAATATGTTCTATACTCGCGTTTATTTACTTTCATAGACTGTCGACTATCTTCACATAATCTCGCCTTTCTTTCTGATTGATTCACAGGACAATCTAACCAGATATTCCTATACTTATAAGTATTATAGTTTCACATAAAATGCCCCCTCCCCCCTCAGCAACATTTAGTTCCAAAAATCATGAAATAGCGGTATGTAAAGTTAATGGCGGGCAGTGCCACCAGACCGTGATGTCATGTAAATTCCCAGAACTGCATCAGTTGCGGGCTGACATCTCATGGATCAATGTAAGCACCGGTTAGGCTGTTTATGGCAAGGAGACCTGAATTATTGGAGTTCGAACGGTGGATGATAGTGGGTGACAGTTGAATGGGGCATTCTATTTCTGAAACTGCGCAGGCATTCACTTGATTTACGGAGCCACGTGTGTACTGAGAATAACTTATGGAATCCATTCCCGTCGACCGTGGACAATGCAGTGGCCTTACGTAACTGTTTGGTTATCATGAGCAGCGGTGTTTGGCTTGAAATCTCCATAATACAGACAATCAACAGTGGCTCAAATCGCATCTGCATTAAATACAAGATATGTCAAATGCATGTTCATCATGTCATTGCAGCATTCTTTACCTTATATGTGATAGTAAAGTATAAAATCTACCTAAGTGCTTTTGTTAACACCACAACACTGGAAACAACGCCGCACCTTGACTCGTGACGTCGCTAAATGGACTGTGGTGGACTGGAACATGTCGCATCGTCTGATGAGTTACGGTCCCAGTTGTTTCAGGCTGATGGTAAGGTTCTGGCGTGGCGCAAACTGCCTGAAGTCATGGTCCCCATTTGTCAACAAAGCAGAGAGCAGGATGTTGGAGGTTACATACTGGTGTGTGGTGTTCTCACCTGGCATGGGCTTGGTCCATTGAGTCACCTAAACACGTTATTGACTCGTAACCGCTACAATGCCCTGATTGGTGACCATCTGCATCCATTCATGGACTCCATGTACACCAATTACGTGGGATATTGCAGAAGGATAATACACTGTGTCATAGGGCTAAAGTTACCCATAACTGGTTTGAGGAGCATTTTTGGAGAGTTCAGACGAATGATGTAACAACCACGCTCTCCCGACATGAACCCAATCAATATTTATGGGACGTGGTAACGAGGTCTATTGGTACCGAAGATCCGGTGCCTACAAATATCAAGGAATGTAGACAGCTATCGAAGCGGCACCGGTAAACAGCTCTCTAGAGGTTCTCCGTCCACTTGTGGAATCAATGCCACGTCGAGTTCGTGCACTTCACCGGGTTGGAGATGATCCTAACCAAAACTAGGTACCCGTCATATAAGTTTCGTTACCTAAGTTTGGGTCTATTGTAGCGCGTCCACTAGAGACTGAATAAGTTTGGAAACCACTGGAACACAAATTGTTCTAAAATCAATATATATATATATATATATATATATATATATATATATATATATATATATATATATATATATATATCAAGAAAGAAGCTATTTGCTGAATGATTCTTAAAATTGTCCAGATAGATAAATTATAGCTTAGTTCGATTCACTAATTATGAGGAAGAATGATTTCCCAGACAAGAATAAGTGCATACATAAAAGTGTACTTATGTATATATTAGGTTGAGGAATAATTTCTTGCGTTTTTTTTTTAATGTTGTGTTGATTTAAGTTTTGTTGACGTGATTTGGGCACATTTTAAGAAACAATAATAAATAATGAGAGCAAAATTTCCAAAGGTTAGGCTATGTCTCTTAACAGCGTAGACTATTAGGCTTTTGCTTAGGCTACGTCTTGAAGTTGGGTAATAAGTCATTGCAGTTTATTTATAAGTTGTGTTAATTTAATTTTTGTTCTGTACCTTCAAAATGGAATGTCAAGTTGAAGAAAAGGCGCATTTTCGACACTTGTTGTTATTCATTTTCAATCGAGACAGGAACAAAGAAAATGCAGCCAAGGCTCGTCGCGATATTTGTGTTGTGTACGGAGAAAATGCTTTATCAGAAAGAACGGCTCAATGGTTGTTTTCACGTTTCAAAAACGATCATTTCAATCTTAATGGCGAAGAACGTACTGGTCGCCACATTAAGTTGGATGAAGATCGATTGAACGACCTTCTTCATGAAAATCCTCATCAATCGGCTAGAGAATTGGCTGTACAATTGGCGTGTGATCGGAAAACTGTAGTGAATCACCTTCATTCGATGGGGAAAGTTCAAAAACTCGGTGCATGGGTTCCGCACGCTTTGAGCGAAAGCAACAAACTTCAACGCTCCACGATTGCCGCAAGTTTGCTTGCTCATCACAAGGCTACTCTTGGATATAAGGACAGATTTCTTCACCGCATCATCACTGGCGACGAAAAGTGATGTGTTTATGTCAACATGAACCATCGAAAACAATGGCTTAGCCCCAATCAAAAAACACTTCGGCGATTAAAGCAAGGACCTCATCCACGAAAGACGATGCTGTTTGTGTGGTGGGATTGTGAAGGCATCATTCTTTATGAGCTCCTTGCGAACAACGAGATTGTCAATGCAGAACTCTACGTTCAACAAATGTATCGACTCGCCGAAGCTATTCGTGAAAAGCGACCTCATCGAGGTTATGGAGTCCTTCTGCAACACGACAATGCTCTTCCTCACATTTCCAATAGGACAAAAGACGCCATCTAAACGCTTAATTGGGAAATCCTGCCACATCGTCCATATTTGCCAGCCTTGGCTCCATCGGATTTCCATCTGTTTCGATTGCTCTCCAACAATTTGCGCGGTGTTTCGTTCAATACTGATGTGGAATTAAGAACCTGGTTAGACGAATTCTTCGAGTCAAAATCCAGAGATTTTTATTGCCAAGGCATCGAAAAACTAGTTGAACGTTGGGAAGAAGTCGTAAATAACAACGGAGAATACATTATTGATTAAATTGCATATTGTTATCAATTAAAAATGAAGTTTTTCTACAATTGTTAATGGTAGTGAATAAATTTGATGAAACCGCAAGAACTTATTCCTCAATCCAATAGATAAATGCTTTATCTCGTATTTATAACCATTTCGCACTCGCCCTTTGAAGGCAAGAACTATTGAAATAAAACAGATTCGTTACCCGGCTTATGGAATTACAAGCGGGGTAAAAATGAGCTATAGCGTTTCTTTAAATATTAACATATTAAAATTTGACTTTTTTAGGAGCTCCCTCACTCTTTCATTGCCACAATTATTTTCCATAACCGACAAAGCTTTAAGTATTCACATGATTTGATAGGGCCATGTGTTCTGATGAAACCACACCCATTACTTAACCTACCCAGTCAAAATGCATCCAAATAGTAAGAGTACCAAACATGTAACCATTATATTAAGAGTTAAGCCTCCTATGTCTAGCCCATAAGTACTGTTTGCCATACAAAGTCACTGACACCGCGTAGATGGAAGAGGCTAAACTGTTTCACCTACTATCTCTTACAAAATATAAAAAATCAGCTGCTTCGTAAGAGGTTGGCCTATTCTGGTAAGGAAGCTCTCTCCCGGAAACTCTGTGTCTGAGTCTAAATGTAGAATCTGAAGGAGAAAACTTGACCCCACATTGTCTCCGGAAGTGAAGTTGCTCCTCAGGTAGCTGCTCAACTTCGTTAAGTTCAAGTTCCCTCCTCGACAATAAAATAATTTAGGAAAGGATGCCCGCTCATCAAAACCGAAAACTCTGGGTTGCAAATTACCCCTACTTTTCCTCAAAATATAACCCATGCATGCTCTGTATCTAACTCGAGAAACCGACAAATGGAATACACATTAAAGGAGAGGAGGAGGGTAATTGAATTGGCCAAATGGCTCGATGCCTCAATTACTCGACATTATTACCAAATTAGCTCGCACAACACAACAGATGGAGTTTATTTTCCTGAAAGGAAAAGCATGAAGGGGGGGGGGGAAGTCTTGCACTAGAGTATTATTGATTCGGGCTGCTTAGAAGGGGTTTCACAAACATTCTTCAGCCCGATCCACTTACGCTAAGCTAGAAAAGACCAGTAACTGACTCATACCCGCCATCACCACCTTCACCCCCTCTTCAGATCTCGGGTCAAGTGTTTTTGCATTTTTGACGGGCTCCTTGTTCATATGGCGGTTCAACTCAGGCATAAATTAGGGAAGGATTTATGTCTATGTTTGGAAAAAAACAAGCCTCTTATCATCAATTAATAATAATAATACCCCCTTTGTCCATATTTATATATATATATATATATATATATATATATATATATATATATATATATATATATATATATATATATATATATATATATATATATATATATGTATATATATGTATATATATGTATATATATATATATATATATATATATATATATATATATATATATATATATATATATATATATATATATATATATATATATATATATATATGTATATATATATATATATATATATATATATATATATATATATATATATATATAATATATATATATATATATATATATATATATACATATATATATATGGGAAA
This sequence comes from Ceratothoa steindachneri, assembly GCA_963969495.1. Taxonomy (NCBI): domain Eukaryota; kingdom Metazoa; phylum Arthropoda; class Malacostraca; order Isopoda; family Cymothoidae; genus Ceratothoa; species Ceratothoa steindachneri. The sequence goes on along the minus strand of OZ018324.1, from coordinate 39,499,264 downwards.
TTTTGGAGATATCTCGAGACAAATTGGTGGGGTTAGTAGATAGCAAAAGTTGAAGTTGAAAGCCCACACTGCATCAGGTCTTGGGGGCGGAGCCCGGCCAGCGTTCCTCGCTAGGTAGGTGACATTCAGGGAGCCGCTCTAATACACCCTAAAAAGATGCATTTCAAGAGGTTTCCTTATAATCTCCTAGTTTACCGTCACAGAAAATGGAAAAGTTAAGATTATTTTCCATTATTTTGCTCATATATTTTAAAAAAGGTTAAATTTCGAGAGTTACGAGGGGCGGTCAGTAACTTTTGCAATTCGGATATAAGGAAACGAGATATGAGGAAAAGTGTTTTATTATTTTTCAATAGATATTACAAGTTCTCGCTCGATTTCTTCGACCTTCACTCGTCGATTTTCGAGGATCCTCCTCTCCACACGGGCCACATTGTCCTCGTTGGTCACGTCTGACGGGCGTCCTGGACGGGGGTCATCTTCAAGAGACTTACGACCATGGCGGAACTCCCTATTCCAGCGAGCAATGGTTGTATAGGAAGGGGCGGTATCGGTGTGCACTGCAACCATGCATTCATGGATCTCTTTTGCATTCTTGCCTTCCTCGGTCAAAAATTTGATCACTGCGCGGTGCTCAACCTTCTCCATTGTTGAAAAATTTGTGACTGACGATCTGCGATCAGCTACTACTTCTTAAATAGACGAGGCAGGAGCGTGCGGCTGCAGGTCCTGACTTGTCATAACTTGTCCTAACATCCCCCTTCCTCTGTTTTGCCCTACCGATTCGCAAAACCCATTGACCGCCCATCGTATCGAGACACATTGTGCAGTTAATTGATTATTTATTCTTTTGTATTTATATTCTTCCTTTTTTTATCCTGTTTTCGTTCTCGTTCTTGCTTGGCTATTCCTACATGGCTACCCAAAGGATCTTGCTGATGGCAGATATGTATTGGAATTCTACTAGTCTTGTAGTCTGAACAGGTTAGTGAAAGCACCACGTGGGAGAGTTTTCCTTAGGCTATGCCAGATGTCGTTGTTTCGAGCGCGTAGGGAGGTGTTGACCGGTTCGATGCCCGTTCGCTCATGAAGTTCTCTTTGGGTTATGTAGTCCTTCCATTTGACGTTGTGAAGCATAGGGTCTAGTTTTGAATCCTCTGCAATCTGCATTTTCTCATGTTACTTTTTGAAGAGGCTTTGAGATTAACCGCTGGGTAGAGCAGCTTGGTTCTCACTAGTGCCATATATAGTTGTTTTTTTTGTGTGTGTGTGAAAACTGAGGTTACGATATCTGTGAAGTTTATCTAGTTCAAGTTTAGCAATCAGAATCAGGATCGCCAAACTTTGCGATCCTGAAGCCAGTATGTTGACACTTGGAGTATGATACGATCGTACCCGCAACTACGGTAAACCTTGCTTGGTTAGTTTTTATTTTTCATTTTTCTTCGAACCTGGAGATCCGTTTAGCCTTGGTGGCAGTCGTCCTCGACATCATCATCCCAGAAATGGTCTGAAGAGTCGCGCTCTGAGTGCTGTCTTCTGCCTTCCGAAGGAGCAGCCGCTTCGAAATCTTACTAGTGTACATTACAAAGAGGGTGGGTGCTTATAGATCTTCCTTGGGGAACTCTAGATCGAAGATCGAACGGAATCGTTGTGTGACTCTCGAATGCTACTACCGTTCGCATGTTGGTAAGTTATCTGTGAAAGATTTCCTGAAATGAGGGGCAAACCCGTTTCTAGAAACCTTGTGTTTTAGTCTGTCAACCCAACCTTGTCGTAGGTTTTATTTACGCCCCGACAGACTACATCTACCATGCAGCTAGAAGCAAGCACCCTGGCCACGTGCTGGTATGATAGCGAGATATCTGTCTATGTGTACCTTTTATTGTGAACGCTACGCTATTCGGCGTTCTGCAGAGAGTGAGTTACATAAAAACATAAGGAAATGAGTCTGCAAAAGGCGAATCAATGACCTTATACGAGGCAGCCTGTTAAGAAAACTTTTCGAAGACCTTCCCAATTGTCTCAAGTAGATCGGCTTGTAGTCCATTACTTGTTCTTTAGGTTTCTCTTGTTTTGGAATAAAGATCATTTTGGATGTCTCCAGGCTATCTGGGAAGTATCCTGCTGCCTATGCCACGTTGAAAAATTCAACCGTTTGATTTTTATCCTCTTGGACATTAGACATAGAGTTGACAAATTATAGAAGATTATATATAGTAAAAGTGTATAAAGGAGAAGAATTTTAGAGTTTGAACATTTTTAGGTCCCAGGTGAAAGGGTAGCTCTGGGATAAAACATATTTAGTGAAAAGATTAGGCTTAGGTTATTAGAAAAGATCCCTGGTAAAAGGGTAGTTTAGGTAATGTACGTTAAGTTCTTGCCTTGACTTTTCACTCAATGGCGTTCAAGCTGTTGTAGCAGCGGTGATATTTTCGCCACTCCGATAGGTCGTATTCTGTTTGTCGTAATATGGTTGATTAGGTTAAAATGGTTGTTTTTCGAGTTTGTAGTTGGGTCTTTTTTAATCCCTGAAAATCTTTGGAAAGGATGACTTATTTATTACCAAAGATACAAGGATTACAAAGGAGAGAATTGAAAAAGTCTAGGAAGAAGAAGAAGGAGCAGAAAAAGGACATGACTCGAATGAGGATAACTCCGAAGCAAGATGAAGCGTAAAAAACACAGGAAAGCAAACAAGATATACGAAAAGTGAATCAAAGATCCCAAGCCCAATAAGAAATGAGAGAAACCCAAGAAATAAAACTAATATGAAAACTAAAAACAAACCTAACCTAAACAAAACACAGAGAAGAAATCAGAGATAATCTACTTAATTTACTATACACACAGCCGGATACTAAGTATTAACACCAATAGATAGACTAGCAATATAACAACATATCCCAACTCTGGATGCGGACATTATACTCATCTCCGAACACGGCGATAACACAAATGGAGAAGGGGTAAAAATCCGGAATCATGACGTATTAACAATCAATCACACTCAAGAATGATACGACGGAGCGTCCATAGTAGGAAAAGGGGGTAAATTACCCACAAATACGAGGATTTAAGGAATCCTATATATCAAAAGAACTCGAGATGGACCAGGGAAAGATGGTGGACGCGCCTTGTTAACAACCTCAGGCGCGCAAATACTTACCTATCCAGACACTCATGCCCATATTTAACCGAAGGTTATCCACCATACTAATGAGTGACTTAAATCCAAAGTGAGAATAATCCGGTTACCTAAATTCCAATGGTAAGCAGAGGTGTCTCAATAAGCTGCTGAACAGGAATATCGTCCTGTACCTTTGTCCCGTTTCATTCGAGAAAGGATAGCCGCCAAGCCAGATATACTCGTATGCTTGCCAAATTCCCTCTTCCCATACAACTACAACATGGAACAAGTCTAAATTCCTCGTAGTAACCATATCAGTGTTCCAATGAACATCAACAGAAACCCGATACAAATACCATCACCACTGAGGAAGAACTACAATAGGAAGAACTGAGAAAAATACGAGCGTTTGCTACAGGATTACGCGCCATGAAATCTAGGGGACGCAAAGCTCGACGAGATTGTCGACGAAATATAGCGACTAAATAAAAAAAATATCAAAAACTCACGAAGAATCAATCCTCAAAACCGCTTATAGCCAATTTCCACATATGAATGGATTGAATAAATAAGAGATTTACACCGTGAAATTGAAAGAATATATCAGAGATGTATCGGAGCGGGGGCGACCCAGAATGTTACTCAACGAATAAGAGAGATCAATATGGAATCGAGTAAACTGATAATCAAGCAACAATGGCAGATATGGAAAGAAACAATAGAAGAATTCGATAATAATGAGACCTCACTCAAAGAATCCTGGGAAAAAGTAAAAGATAAAGAGTCACCTCCAAGAAAGATGCGGAAGAATATATAAAAAAGTGGGGGATGCGAAATAGAAGCAATCTTTAAAGAGTACTCTAGGAAAAGATTTTGAAAATAAGCAATGAATAGAATGTATATTACAAGTTTGAACATTCTATTATAATAGACGAGCTAAATGACCTTATGGAACTGAAGCACCTGAACCTCCAAGTTGAACAGAGAGAAGGCAATAAGGATGAAATCACTATGGAGAGTTGCAGAGCACCCACCATTCAAACCTAACCAAGCTAAACTTGATGAAACCGTGACAATGCATGCTATATGGGATGCTAAACATCTTCAATGCCTTTATGAGCACAGAATATTTCCATGAGATTTGGTTATTCAACCATAATCAATACAGCTTCAGGGAAAACGGAGCACACAATTGGCAATCTGCATAATGAAAGAGAAAATTGCCCAAGCGAAAAGAGTCGGGAACTTTTTGGAAACATTGTGTGCAGGGACGTATCGAAATCATTCAGTAGAGTATGACAGTAATAATAAATTACAATCTAGAAAAATCTGCGATTACCAATTAGAGAGGAAAACATATCAGTACAGGGGGTACTAACGAGCTGAAATTCGATCTTCAGGCCAGCCTACCGTAAAGAGGTTGCCTTAGGCCTACCATGTACTCGATATACACAACAGATATCCTAAAACCAAGCAGCTGCAAGCCGCACTAGCCTTAACATACAGTTCATCGATGATCTAAACCAGCTAATTCAAAGCCCGTACAAGAATGTGAACATGCAAGCCTAGATGAGTGCCCTTACAAATCAGAAACATAAGCGAGTACAAAACAAAATGGAAAATACTATCCAATTATGTCAAATTTAAAGTAGTCACATGAATAAGGAAACTGTCTAATGCTAACGTGTGAGAAAAGAGATACACAAGGAGGCCCATAAATCCCACGACACTCCACGTACAACTTTTATATAAATATGTTATTAATGGAAAACAAATATAATTTTTTTTAGTAATTGTTGTCTAATCGGGCTACATATTAATACAAAAATTAATAAAAAAGTTGCATTCGTTTTCCGTTAATAACATATTTATACAAAAGTTGTACGTCGTGTGTTTTGGGCCTCATGGGCCACCCTGTACTTACACCAGTGAGTGCAATGATTTCGGGATGAAAATTATAACTTCTGGGTACAGGAAGCACGTCACAGAACGGATCCAGTGAAAAAATATGGCAGTCCTTCTACAGTCTACACTCTACTGTCCGTTCAAAGCACAAAAATGACGCTACAAAGAGTAAAAAACTAGAGCATGTACGTATTTATAAATCCCCGGAAGCAATTGCTCTCGGAAATTAGTAACTTCCCCTGAGTCCGCCCCAAATGCTTGTGTTTTTCCACACAGTTTCCTTCGTTTTTATTTTGTTTGGTATTTTGTTCGCCTTATATATACTGGGTTTCGTGCTTGGCTATTTTCATTACTTAGTTGAAAATGACAATTATAACTTGGCCAATACTAGTTCTGTGATTATAAATGAATCTTGATTCAAATATTGTGGTTTACTATTATCTTATCATATATATATATATATATATATATATATATATATATAGCTTCAAGGAAGAGCAGTTGACGCCTGTTGGGATATATTTAAACACACAGTCTAACTCCAATGAAATCCTGCCAAGCGCAAGAAAAGCAAACAGAGGGACAGGTATACTCAGAGCTGGCCCTAGCCACTAATCATCTCTGGCAGGCAGCTTAATTTACCTCCCCTTCACCTCTGGCTACCTACTTCTCCGCCCTTTTATCACCTGGATCCAACCTGCCTATACGTGTATAGCTTCGTTCGTAATTTTATTAACACATTTTGTAACATATATAAACTGAATACTTTGTAATAATTCCCCATTGTAACTCTGAAGATGATAGTCGATGTATCGAAACGCGTCAGTTAAATTAAAGAAAGTGCTAAATTATATTAATTTACTTCTACCTTTGGCAAAATAACAAGCATCACTCCCCGACAAATCGAGAAGATTGAAAAAAAATTACTAATTCGAAACTAGCGGTCGCTTTTAATAAAACATGCTATAATGAAAATATACTGCCCAAATTCACACGTATATATATATATATATATATATATATATATATATATATATATATATATATATATATATATATATATATATATATATTAGGGTGTTTCATATTTTGTGAAGTGCAATAATTTTATCATCACGGGTTTGCCTTTGGACCTTTCCTATAAAAAGTGATTCGTGCAAAATCTTAGCAAAATCTAACCATGTTAACAGGTCGCACACTTTTATCTTTTTTTGTGGTGTCCGGTGAGAGCGAGGGGAGTTTCATGGTGAGGGTATTAACTTTCCCTTTTAAATGACATCTTGACGTTTTTTCTAGATTATGTCTTCCACACGAAGCAAGAACTTTCTCTGTCTCCTGTAGAAGTCATCGAATCCCGGTTTCTTGGGAACTCGCCTGCCCTCATGGGAAGATGTCCTTCTGGTCTTTTTTCACCACCATAAAGTGCAGAGGAAAACCCCCCGGAGGAGGCCAAGAGCACCTCTCTCAAGTGAACCTCACTGTCAAGGCGAAGCAGGTGATCAGCGTAACATCAGGAACCTTCACAACAAGTACGTGAGCCTCAAGAAGGAAGCCAGGTGGAAGACACCTGCCACCGTGACAAAGAGGGAGATTTGGAAGGGTGACCTGCAGGATGTCTTCAATATCGCGAGCGGTAAGATCGCGGAGGCCAACGTCCCAGAAAGAGATTTTGCCTTTCTGGAAATGCAGAGGGAAGACAGACAGTCCTGTTCAATGGGGAGTGTCGATAAACTCCATGCGTCTACTGTCACCCAGAAGGCTGACGAAATGAAGAAGGGGCAGATGAGGAAAAGGAAGCAAGAGGCTGAAGTAGAGAAGTTGTTGAAAAAAGGTTGCCCTGGAAGACACTTCCGATTCATCCTTTGTTTCTTCTGGATCATTTGTGTCGGATGAGGACTTCCAAGGCTGCCTTCTCCGCAAAAAGCCCACAGAGGAGAAGGCCGTCCAAGAACCCAATCACCCCAGCCCTGACCACGATTTGGGACCGAGAAAATCTTTCATGTCGTCAAGCCACTGCGTCCTTCGTTGCTGCAGCCTCAAGCTCGGAGCATGATGTCTGGGAGATCTCCTCCTCTGCCTCCACGGTGCATCAGATGAGGAGAAAGAACTGATAAACTGAATCAAATCGCATTGAAAAAGAAGCCTTCCGTGATCCGCCTCCCCTTGTTCTCCAATGGGATGGCAAACTTATTCAAAGTGCTGCCACATCTCAGATCTGACAGAAGAGGATTGCTGTTGTGCTTAGTGGGACCAACTTCGAGGAGCTTCTTGAAGTATCTATCGCCATTGATGGGACGAGAGAAGTAGCAATTACTGTCCTTTGGCTGTTGGAAAGGTATTAGATTGCTGACAAGATCATCGCTCTCTCCGTTGATACGACTGCGTCCAAGAATGGCATGATTAGCGGAGCCTGTACCATAATTGAACAGTCCCTTGGAAGACCTCTTCTTTGGCTGGCATTCCTGCATCACATTTACGAGGTGGTACTGAAGGACACCTAAGAACTCCTCTTCGGCCCTCCCTCAAGTCCCAAAATCCCCCTGTTCAAGCGATTCCGAGAAAGATGGGACTTCTTGGACAAGACATCCGTCGGTACCCTCAACGACGAAGAACCCCTGGATGAGTCGAGCGAATCACAGAGGCTCATAATCATAGACTGCCTCAGGGTAGTCATCCGTGACAGAGCCCACCCAAGGGGAGGAAAATCTCGAACTCCTTCAGCTCTCTCTTGTCTACCTGGCAGGATAGAGCGGGGTCTGGCTCGATTCAGGCCACCTGGAGCATACCATCAGGCGAGATACGGGCAAAGGCTATTTACATTCTGAAGATTGCCCTGTTTTCTCAACAACTGGAGATAACGAGGTCGGAAAATCGTGGAGTCCAACGACTGGCCAGTTTCGTCAGTCTCATTTCCGTCAGATTCTGGCATGAGGCAGCCGTCCCGAACTGTGCACCGAAGAATGACCTGGGGTTCTTGGTGACTCTCTCGGTCTTTGTGGATAGAGAACTCAGGTCAACGCCAGAGAAGGCCATCCGAAGGCACCTCTGGTACCTTTCGGAGCAAGGAGCGGCCCTAGTGTTCTTCGATACACGAGTGTCTCCCGATGAACGAGCGTCCATGGTCATGAACCTAAGCCGTCCAGCAACCTAGAAAGCATTCAAGACACATGAAAAGAAGAACTTCACTTTCTTTAACAAGCTTCCCGAATTGGTGACAAGGCGAACCTTAGAAGCTATTGGGGTCTTAGCTGAGACGAAGGTCACTACCCAGAAAGTAGATCATGTTCTGAAAGATCTACGAACTCGAGCCACCGCCCGAGGCTTTCATGTCGCCAATGATGCAGCAGAAAGAGGAGTGGCACTGATCCAAAGACTCCAAGCCCGAACCAAAGACGAGCAACAGAAGCAGTTCCTCCTCAAAGTTTTCATCATGACCGCAAGACCGTCCAGAGAACTTAGGCCGGAGTGGTCGCTAAGTTCCCTCCTACTCCTTGAGCCCCATCCACCAACGACTTGATTTCCCTGCTCTACTTACATAATTGTTCTGCATTTCTGGTGCCCCCTTGGAACTTTTCACAACTTTGTTTGATAATTTACAGTTGAATACCATCGTGCAATTGTTTTTCTTCGTCTCCAATTGATTTTTTCGAAGTTTTGCTTGAAATGTGGAATCTTGTTAATCTGTGCGACCAGAAAATATTGACGAATCAAACCCAATTTTTGTATTAAAGTATTTATGGGACATAAGAAACAAAGGGAGACCCGTGCTGACAACTTTCAACACATTTCATTTTTTTTACCCCCCAGGAGTGAAACACCCATATATATATATATATATATATATATATATATATATATATATATATATATATATATATATATATATATATATATATGTAAAAACTACGAGGTAACACGTGATAAGTATAAATATTTGTATATACCGCGTAAGGAACAGGAAAGATTGATTGGAGTTAGTACACCCAACCTGCGTTTGCCCAAATCAGCCGATTCCCCCCGCCCAAGACCCGCGGATAAATTAATCCTCCGCCAGACAGGAGCCTCAAGTCAACCCCCTGCCTCGAGGCCAGAATTGGCGCAAGACGAGCATCTTTTAAAACTCTTATCTGAACAGAGCTAATCCGTTCGGCGCCAGGTTTTTCCTTGAGACAACAGCTGTGCCCGGAGCACTTTTAGCGACTTAGCTGGCTGAGTATATATATATATATATATATATATATATATATATATATATATATATATATATATATATATATATATTCATAGGCCCCCGTTACTCTACAGAGAGTACAGCTCACGTCCCTCAAAGATACGTCCCCCTTTTGTCTCAAGTTGAGCCCCTGAAGTTTGCAGGTCTCGTCGGCTAGATCAATGGTTCCCAACCGATTTTGGCTCATGGCCCCCTTAGGAACCTTATTTTTTCCTGTGGCCCATAACCATTATTTTTAGTAGGTTATATGCAGTTTAACTCTACTTTAAAGAATAAAAAATATTAAAACAGCTATTTGTATTCAGGTACAATTATATTTGTCACATATATAGGACTATAAACATATAAAAAATTAATCAGTAGTTAACAAAAATGTAATACTCTTTTAACATAAATAATTAGTCTTACAAAAAATAAAATCCTTTAGCAAAATGCAATAAATATATCATCAACTCTTTATTCATTCAATGCGATCCTTGTGCTTCATGCAATTTCACAAGTTTTTCAATATCAGAGTCTATAGTTGTTAGAGACAGACGAAGATCACCTCTTCTTACTATTTCTAAGTGGCTGCGAGCTTTTGATAGGAGGTGTGACGTTTTACTCAAACCCGACTCAACCAGATAAGAAGTAGGAAAAGCAAAAAAATATAATTTTACTTCGTCCCAAAGCAAAGGGTATTTCATAGCAATTTCATGACTTGTCCATAAGTTCCTGACACCATGTTTAAATCTCGCCAGAGAAGTTTGATCACTCTGTAACTCAATGAGACTTTCTTGTAATCTGATATCATCATCAGCTGCATTAATTCCAAATGGGTCTACCACCCAACCTGGAATGTCCAGTTGTAGAAGATCTCTGAACCTAACTTTCATATCACTATGCAATTTCTCCAAATGATCAATGTATACTAAAGTATCATCTTCTTTCAGCTCATTCTCAATAGTGCGGATGGTTGGAAACTGTATCAACTCTTTTCGCCCCATATTTGTCTTGAACAGCTTAATTTTCCCCATAAATGCACAAATAGACCCTTTGAAAGTTAAAATATTTGCCTTTTTACCTTGTAGCTGTTTGTTCAAGATATTTAGCTTTGAAAATATATCTGTAAGGTAGAATATGTCACATTTGGCAGCACTGATTCTTACTCCGAGCTGCTTACCATCCAGAAATAACACAACACTATCCCAAAGTGCAATGAAGCGATTCAGACAATTGCCCTTAGAAATCCATCGCACCTCTGTATGCAAAAGTAGGCGCTCAAACCCTTCTTCATTGGTAGCACAGAGTTGTAGGAAGAGACGCTCTTGAAGTGGATTTGACTTAATAAGGTTGACTGTCTTGATTAAACTATCAAGTGAATCTTTCAGACGTCCTCCTATGTTTTTTGCAATCAGATGTTGACGGTGGACAACACAGTGTATGCAAAAAACTTTAGGTACAGCCTTTTTTAAATGTGCAATAAATCCCCTATATCTACCTACCATAGCAGCGGCGCCATCAGTTGCACAAGCCATAATATTGCAAATGGGAATATCATTTTCTTTGAAATAGGTCACTACTTCTTTGAAAATTGTTTCACCTTTAGTATCTGTTACAAGGCTGCGGGAAAGGAAGCATTTCTGTTCTTAGTTGATCTTTATCCCAAAACCTAACATATGTCATGAGAAGGGCTTCGTCATCACGTAATAACGTTTCATCAATTTGTAATGCAAAGGTCTTTACTTGTAAATATTTAACGAGTTTTTCCTCTACATCCTTTGCCATTCGTCAATACGTCTTGATACTGTATTGTTGCTCAGCGGAATGACTTCAGTGATTTTGGGGTGATTTTGTTGTATGACAGTTGAAATAACCACAGATACTGAAGGCAAAATCAATTATTCGCCAATAGTATGAGGTTTCCCGATTTCGCTATTAGCTTGGAAATCTCATAAGATGCAATTAAACCTTTGTCTAGTTTTGCCGCTGATTTTCTAAATTTATTTTTAATAGTGCTCCTTGCTTGGAAATCATCCCGCAGCTTTTTAAAGTAATCTAATGTTTTGTCTTTTTTGTCCTTGTGCTTATTTTCCAAATATATTTTAAGCTTACTTCGTCGCATACTATCATAAGAAAGTGTAGCAATACATAAAAGACACAATAGCCGTGTTATATTGTCTGGTGAATGTATACAACCATAAGCTAAATACTCACTGGAGTATTGTGGACATTTTTTCTTCCTCGCCGTAGCCATGGGTAATCTGTGCAGAAGAAATTTAATATATTAATGATATATATATTACATTTTAGAGCCGAAGCTCACCGCAACAGAATGAAAAGCGCCTATCTCAGCGGCGAAAAAGGAAGAGTATTTCTGAGAAAAGACCCAGAAACAACCTCCATTCCCTGTGTAGAGCACCGAGTCTGTGCCCAACACCAACTCCTATTACAGTCAGCCACGAAAGTTTCAGACATGTCCAATAAATAAAATCGCTCATAAAAATAGCTGCATTGGAAATTTTGTTTTCCTTTTTTTGTGCTAAATACTTGCCCCTGATGACAAATATTTGACACCATTAAAAGAACCGCAAAACAATGCAACTATTTTTATGAGCGTTTCTATTAATTGGACATGTCCAAAATTTTCGTTGTTGATTGTACATCCTGGTACTCTGTACCTGTACCTAAATGCAAACCAGCAGAAATTTACTCCCTCAAGGGGGTAGATCTGCATTAATTTTAGTAATATATTATATATACATATATATTACTCAAATTAATGCAGATACAAAACGATAAGTACAATTATCAGAATCTAAGATTAAATGCTAATCTCGTAAATAAGCCCTAAGGGAAACCGAATTGAAAAAAAATAATTTGGTGTAGGCCTAGCAATGGCACACTTTACTTACAAACCAAAATGTTCAGTTATTTACTTATAAAAGTCTTATATTATTGTTCTTGTGGCAATCTATTATAATTTTAAAAACTAGTAACATTACTACAACTTCGCAGTATTAGGGTAAACAAATAAAAGCTACTTACATACTATAACACCGAACCACTTGATAAACAGACTGTATGGATTTAAAGTTCCACCTGAAGTATTTTCAGCAAGCCAACAACGGTGCCAGGCGCATAACGATCAAGAGCACAATGGACGGCGCCGCAGAATAAGCTTGTAAGATGCAAAATATTTATTTACAGATTAATGTAAATCCTATTATGCTAATAAAATATTTTTAAAAAAGGGAAAATATATGTATTAATATTTTAAAAATGTAATTCAACTGCATAAATTAAAATTAGGTACTGCCCTAACTATAATTCAGGTTTCAATAGATTGAGTCCTGTGGCCCCCTTCATGGATCTGTGGCCCCTCTAAAGCTTAAAATTTTCCTGTAGCCCCGTTCAGATGTGCTTTGGCCCCGCGGCGGGGAAACCCTGGGCTAGATCACCACCGTGAACTTTTGACCATTCTCTATAGGCAAGTTCGCGAAGCGGTTTCTTCGAAGAGTTCGTGCAACATACTCCTCTAATCCCGTTCACGAAAGTACGTCGCCCGTTCGAGTGCACTCCCCCACGCCTAAGTGTATCTCGCTACTCCGCCCACGAGTAATTCATCTTGCTCCAACCTCACCTCGCTCTTCCTTGGGGTACTCGACTCCCATTGCAAGATCTCATCAACGCGCTGCAAGATCTTCTCATCCCGTGCAATCAGAGTCTTGGTTCCGTCACCACCTCCCCCCCTCCCCATTCTCCGAGAAGCTAGTCCGCAAGGTAAAGGTCCTGCCGCCCGTTTTTTTTTTACTCTCCCATGGAGGTTATTCCCCGCTGTCCATAATTTATTAATTACCAAGTCTCATTTTCATTAACCTATTTTATTAGTCCATGTCCGATCTGCTCATTGCAATGGCATAATACCTCATTCTTGACCCGTGTATATATTTTTGTGATTACCCTTTTTTTGTAATAAAATTATTTATTTGGGGATAGTCTCTTTAAATAACCTTGAATGAATCCCGGCATTTTACGAACCCTTAATTTAAGGCCAACCTCACGCACTCGCTTACGCCCCTTTTTGTGTGAGCCTCCCATTGGACCGGAGCGAGGCCTACCTCCCAACTCTTCATTCACGCGCGGCCTCTCAACTTTCAGCCGCCTATTTATGCGTGTACGGACCCACAGACTAGGTTGTACACCCATAGTTCCTCGACACAGGGTATACTATATATTACATTATTATCGTTCCTTGGGCTGTGTTTTGTTGAAATATTTTTTAATGTATAATTGTATTTAAAAAGTACACTTATATAAAGTTGTTTTAACATTGGTAATGCATACAAAAAATTATCATGGTAAAGTAAAAGTAATATATTGTATAAAGGTCCTGTTTTCCCTAACTTGGGGTTATAGAATGTTTTTTTTAGCTTTATTCATGAAGTTTTCCAAAGAATATTTCGGGGAACATAGATTAAAGGCAATCTCTTGAATTTTTGTTTAATTCTTGGTCTATATAGTCAGGACTACATATTCTGATCGCCCTAAGATACATGGAAGAAAATACCGATGTTTTATTATTTTTAGAATGAACTGAGTAAAAATGGACACAGGATAAATTATTTGTCGGTTTCCTGAAAATAAAAAACTTAAACCTGTCTGATTGTCTAATTATTAGAACATCTAGGAAAGGAAGGCTATTATTTTCTTCTTTTGCTAAAGTAAATTTAATTGATAGAACCAATGAATTAATAAATAAAAGAAAACGATCGAGATCAAAATCTTCCTTTAGAGTTCATAAGACATCGTCTACATAGCGGTACCAAACAATTTGACTGGACCAAACCGGTGGAATCAGCCTCGTTTCAAAACTTGCCATTGAAACTAAATTTACATTTTTGAATACATAAACAAATAAAATAAGTTGGATGATCGAGTTGAACGGTAAATGCAAATCATAAGAGTTTAGAATACAAGCTAGGAAATCCAATAAAGAATCAACTGGCACATTAGTGAATAATGAGGTAACATCCAAACTGACTAATCTCAGGTCTGATGTTACATTCATATTGTCTAACTTATTGCAAAGATCAACTGAATTTTTTATATGTGAAGGTGATATGGATCCTAAGATCGGAGAAAGTAAATTTACTAAATATTTTGAGACTTTATATTGGATTGACCCAGTTGCACTGATGATTGGTCTTATTGGATTGCCTGGCTTATGGGTTTTTATTAGGCCATACAAATAAGATAATGATGAACCACTAGAAGAAACTGAGTCAATAATTGATTTGTGTTTTTTTTAATATTTTTTATGTCTATTAAGATTCTTAATTACATCATTAAGGGATCGCTTCTTAACGGTACGTATGTAGTAGTATCAGATAACAAAGTGGCCATTTTTTCTAAATATATTGTTTTATTCATTATTACATACATATTGGATTTATCAGTCACCCTCACATAAAAAAATCAGCGGTCAAAAGTTAAGGGTTACTTAGATAAACTATGTAAAATAGAACAAAAACAAAAAAGAAACCTTTAGTATCAATATTTTGTCAACATCCTTTTACTAGCAATGACCTCCCTACATCTGTTATCACAGGACTGGATTAATTTCTTGCAAAATGATGGGCTAATATTGTTTCATTCGTTTTTCAATAATTTCAAGAGTTCATCCTGATTCTTTGGATTTCTCATTCGTGCCCCATCTACAATAATCTTCCAAACGTTTTCTATAGGGTTGAGATCTGGACTTTGAGGTGGTCAGTCCATGAGATCAACCCCTTTATCAATTAAAAAATCTTTGACTCTCTTCGCAGTGTGGCAGGGAGCGTTGTCCTGCACGAAGATAGGAGGTTAAACTGACGAGGATCGGAGATGTGGAAGGGCATGCTGTCTAAGAATCTGTTTGTAGATTTCAACATTGACAGTCCTTTGTAGGAGAATAAGTGGACCAGGACCAGCAGCAGAGATTACTTCACATACCATTACACTGCCTCCTCCATATTTCACCCTCTTCTTCACACATGCACGAAATGACCTTTCGCCACATCTTCGTCTGACGTACATCCCGCTATCGAAGCCATCACATTAAACTTCAATTCATCACTAAAATGAACATACGACCACTCTTCTTCTGCCCAAACGACATTTTTGTGAGCGTAACGAAGACGGGCTCTTTGATTATTCTTGGAGATCATAGGTTTCTTTGCCGGTGACCGAGCAAGCGACCCAGAACGTCGTAACCTCCGGGAAACTGTTTTGCGCGATACGTTGACATCGGAGGTGGAGCTGAGCTCGCGGGATATCTCAGCAGTACTCGTAAACCTATCCTTCAGTGGCATTCTAACCATAATACGATCCTGTCTTGGTGACGTTTTACGAGGTCTACCGGTTTTGGGTTTAACATCTGTTGATCCTGATGACTTAAAACGAACTACAATTCGTTGCACAGCACTTGTATGCCTTCCTACAGTAGTTGACATCACAGAATTTGACTTGCCCTCTTGATGAAGGCACACAATACCGGTCGTCTCTTACAAGCCGCCATGTTGACAGTCGAATGTTCCAATAATATATGATCATAAGAAGTAACTGTTAACCCATCAACAGTCTCTCTCCTAAACACAAATACCTCGGTTGGTAGTTAATTTTTTCTAAGTGACCCTGAAGTTTTGGCCGCTGCAATTTGGAAGATAGTTTGTTTATTTCCTCATAACTTACGAAATATTTAATCTATTCACTTGAAATTTTCACGAAAGATAGATATTAGATATACAAGTATCTAAATATCTGTATAATATATAGTCTCAACGTTTTGTTAAGTTTTTATAATAAATATTTAAATAATACACTTGTTCTTACTGACCCTTATATTATGGTCACTACTATATATATATATATATATATATATATATATATATATATATATATATATATATATATATATATATATATATATTATTGAAGACCTCTAACCCCGACCTATAAAGGCACCAAAGATCGACTCCTAGTTTATTATTCGCTACCACCCAACTGATATAACGTAAAGGTTACAAGCCCTAATAGAAAAACGTAAGAAATTCTCCGTCTAAAGATTCCTGAAGCATGGGGAAAGCTCACTGCCAAATTTATAATCAGCTGTAATTAAGTCCAACTAAAATGGACATTCCGAAACTAATTTTCCATCTCCAACCAGAAATTAAAAACTACATTCGCAAATTATAATGTAAACGAAATTGGTAGAGGCGAAATACAACTTGATTTTCAATAAAACATGTATACGAGAGAAGCTTCTTCCATCATATCATATATATATGTATATGTCTAGGTCAGGTTAGATCTCCTGACCTCCGTTTGCTTTCCGTGTCCCGAAAAGGATAGCGGATAGCACGCGAAGCAACTCAGCAATTGGGTCTTTACCCCAAATGGTACAATTTAACTATGGGTTGCAATGAAACTCGTAAGAGTGACTAGTTTCCTTATGACAACAGCTACACTTGGCAGAATTAAATCGACTATCTAGGAGGTTCTGGATATCAAACTGGGCGAAACAAAATAATCTTTACTAACTGTACAAACAAAAATAAAATTCTGGACATGAAAAACAAATGTAAAGGAATATCAAGGCGAATAGGTTTAGAATGTTGGCTCCAGATGGGAGCCGTAAATATACACAAGCGGCCACACGCCACCGACAAAGGAAACTCCAATTCCGAGGTTATCATCATTTTGCTGTTCGAGAAGAGCAGTGGTATGCTCCTGGATTAATCTTAATAACAACAAGGGACTTAATATAGGCCCCAGTGAGAACAAAAACCAGACTGTTAAATCTTTTCATTGCGGCATTAGCAGCAGGATATTTCCCAGATGGCCTGAAGACATCCAAAATTATCTTTATTCACAAACCAGTGAAGACCAGTAATCAAGTGATAAATTATCTCACTTCTCAAGATAATTTGAACAGTATTAGAAAATATCCTAAGCAACAGACTGGTCTCCCATCTGAAGCTGCATTTACTGAAGAACGCAAACAACATGGCTTTCGCAAGAAAAGGAGCTCGGAGAATGCAATCGCTTTAACATACCAGCATGCGGCTAAGCGGCTTGCCTCCGTCTGCATTGTGGATGTCGTTTGCCGGGAGATGAAAAAGCATTTGACAAGGTGTGGATCGATGGACTCAAGTACAAGATCTCAAGACTCGGGATGTCACCTCATTTCGAAAAAATCCTCCACAGCTACCTCTCCGACAGGAGAACGGTAATAGTATTTGGGAACCACGTGGGAGCCCTATTTGACTTGCTATCTGGAGTCGCTCAAGGAGAGTGTTTGAGTCCCACCCTCTTTACGGTCTATATCAGAGACATTCCAAAACCGCTGCTCATCCTAATTCTCAACGTAAAATACGTCGACATCACCCATATTCTGACTCGCCAAACTACATCTAGAAGCATGATGTCAAGGGCGAATGCAGCCGAGTCCTATAAAATCTCCATGTACAAAGACAAGTAGAAGATCCAAACAAACTGAGTGAAATTCACTGCAGTCGCGATTGGCAGACGAAAGAAGGAGCCTATTCGATTGGAAAACTCGACCATTAATTATTCCCGAGCGCGAGCATCCTGGGCTTAAGGATCTCAAAACACGGCATAGGAAGCCATATCAACTCAAAAAGTTCAAGTTGAGAAAATAGAACTCGAAAAACTCCATAGATTTCCTAACCTAAGCATAAAAAATAAGAAGAAAGGGTATACTGACCTTGTAAGAACCAAAATGATATACCCGTCAGTTCCTTTAAACATATTCTCAAGAAGCCGGATGATTAAGATGCAAGAGGGTGCAAAATCGGGCCCTACGCTTCATTCACAACCTGAAATGGGACGACTATATCTCATCAATGGAGCTGCACAGGAGAACGGGAATAGAGACAGTGAATGTCTTCTTGCATTCACGAAGCACCGCCATCTGGGATAGTATGGAGGTAACTCTTCCACCAGGTACTGTAGATAACTTGTTCAGACTCAATTGCCGGGAAAGATACAAGTCCGTCATGCATGCTTCCAGCGAGGTAGGTAGCCACACCGGCTATCTACAGGTGACTCTGCAAATAACTCAATTTTTAACTAAAAATTGAATCAACAAAAGTGAACAGAAGTGAGTAAATAACGAAAATGTGCCATAGTAACTGTGATAGAACGGTCTTAGGCCGCCATGCTTCAGCCCCTATCACATGTCGAAACGCATGCTCCCCACTTGCATCTTGCGAGAGAGAGTAGAAGGCGCCTTATCGCCCACCATTCCCAAGTTTAATCAAGCAGGTTTAATCTCCCGTTTGCCTTCATGCGTCGATCTCGCCAGATTGAATTAGGCTTATGGGAAGATAAGATATTTTCCCAAGCGCCACCGGGACATTCCATCGAAGTCGTCCCCCCCCTTGTCCCCTACGCCGAGGGGCTGGCTCCGGCTATTTATGCGATAGCATTTCGCGTTTGAACCAGATCCCGATTATCTTCGCAAGGCACCACGCCGATCCGGTCTCCCTTGTGCACCTAGGAACTCTACCACGAGAAACCCCTTATTGTCCAGAAGAGGACAATATCCCTTGAGTGACAAGGTTCATGCCCCTCAATATGCCAAGTCAACAGGGCCCCTCTGTTGTTCAGAAAGAGAACAACTTTAGAACAGTCATTGTTCTTCGAGCCCGTTCGACAAGAAACGGTTCTCACCCCCCCTCCACCCCCCCGTTGTTCAGAAAAGAACAACATTAGAACAGCCATTGTTCTTCAAGCCGCTCGGCAAGAAACAGTTCTCACTCACCTGTTGTTCAGAAAGAGAACAACTTTAGAACAGTCATTGTTCTTCGAGCCCGTTCAACAAGAAACGGTTCTCGTTCCCAAGAAATCACGTCAGTGGTAATTTAATTCTCCTCTTTTTAACGTTCTTCAAGAGAACGCTTAGTTACACCAATAACCTCCATTGTTCATCTAGAACATCTCTGATATCCTGTCTCAAGGATCGCTCGTACTTCCGAGCCCCACTTCGCTCTCACTCCTCGAAGTCAGTCCTTCCCCCTCGTTAAGGGGGAAGGAACAATTTATTTAGAATGTATTATATTACCACTGACATGGCCCGATCCCCGGGCACACTTTCTACTTCCCCCTGTACTAAGTTTCACCACTCTTCCTCTCTACCCCTGTTCCCCAATCCAAGAAAATGAGGAGGTTGCTTTTTCACCAAATTTATATATGAACAAAGAATACTGAAGACGTTTAGGCGACTCAACCACTCTACATAGCAACGAGGCTAGATATCTTGGAGAATAGGAATCGAAACAAAGTAACGTTTCACTTATTAAGATTCATATATGTTAAGACTGAATACTGACATCAGAGAAGAAAGAAAACACAGCAGACGTAAAAACAATCATTAATAGCAGATTTAAATTTCATTATCAGCCATGGCAAATCCATCATTTCGTGAAATAATAGTGAGGACAGGGAAAAGAGGAATCAGCACTGGAATAATAAAAAAATAAGCGTAAAAATAGAGGATCATTACTACTTATAAGGATCGTAATGGTGAATTGCGAATCTTCTAGAAATTAGCTTCATGCAGAAAGCTATTAACACTCAAAAAGTATGTGCTTGATCCCCTCTTTTAAATTACAAAGCTGAAAAAAGAATCTAAGAGTGCGAAGAATCAAATACATGTTGGTGACTTGAAGGTGAATCCCCAAAATTCCATGAACAGTACAACTAGAAAAACCCCAACAGAAGTGTTTAACGGAGTTATCTTTCGAGGGTTACACCTATGTATATACAAGCCCATTAATTCAAATAAGGACGTACCATTTCCAAACACTGCAAAGTTAACTGGGGTTATTGATAGATGCTGCTGCTGAAAATTGATTTCATAGCACTCTAGAATCATGGAAGAGGAAATCATTAGAGAACCACTGCATATTATTCTAATTAGAATGAAGATCAATAGCGTGAATTAAGTTAACACAAAATCATCTATAATCAAAAACTCAGTTGGAAGGATGGGGAAATGGACAAACAAATTATAATAAGGAATTAAAAGGGCAGTAGTACTAAAAAAGTGTTATGATCAGTAGTACTTGCAAAAATAGACTGTGGAGGAATGAGCAGGTTTCCTAGTCCCTTAATATAAACATAGGAGGGTGTGAGAGCCTTTAGAATGGAAATCTTACTGCCTAAGCCTTTTTGCGCAGAAAATCTATGAACAGGCTGACTGTCCCCTCCGTTTGTTTATGTCTATTTTCGCCAAATAGACGAAATCTTACCTTCCCCGTGCACAAACCTGAAGGGGCGAAGTGTCACCGCGTTGGAAAATTATGCCCTAGGAGAGAGGCTTAACTGTGGGCTAGTGAGGGTTCGCCCTTCCTAACCTCTCTCGTCTCCCATCCCCCCAGGGGATAATCGACGTATATATAGTTTGATCTTGAGACTCTGACCGCATACCGATATGCCTTATCATATCCACATCTCCCATACTCATACCCACACTACCTCTCTTCGACTACAAAAACACGAACTGGGGAGAGTTCAAGAGACACATAACAGATAACACGCCACAAAACCTCGACCTGGACCACACCAATCCAGACATGTAAGACGAGCACTGGTGCTCAATCTTAAACACTATAACCACAGCATGCGACCTACACAAACCACATAAAACCTACACATGCATAAAACATTTTACATATTCCATACACACTCAGAGACTCATCACACAGTAGAAAAATCCCTACACTAGAGGCCCACGATAACACAACATCAATCACCTACCTGCCCGCATCCTACAGTGCGTGCAGCTTGATAGGAACTGGCAGTGGCGAGAGGTCGTCCGCATTGTGGACGACACCCGTTGCACTAACCTCTCTTTCTTCTGGCAGGACGTAAAAAGGTTGCTAAGCACTTATCCACCCAAACCCATCACCCTCCAAGTAAACTACCAAACACTCACAGACCCTAACGCCATCCTCAACGCATTTAGGTCCCACTGGGACACAGTACATACACACAACCCACCTAAACCACACGTGCGAGAGCACTTCCAGGAAGTCCAGGAGTGGTGTCGGGCCCACGCTCACAACCTAAGGCCTGCTTCCCCTGATACGAATGGAGCTGCTCGACTACACATCTACACTGACCACTCCCATCACCATGGAGGAAACAAAAAACTACATTAAAACAACACGGAAACCTGCACCCGGCCCCTCCGGGCTACCAGCCACACTAATACACAACCTCCCCGCAGACATATACCCAACACTTACACACCTATTCAACGCCTCACTAGCCTCAGGCCACTTCCCCAAAATATTCAAAGCCTCTCACAACATACTTCTACACAAAACGAACAAAGACCCCAAACACCCAAACAATTACAGGCCTATTGCTCTATTAGAGCACATAGGCAAAATACTTGAACGCATGATCAACTGCCGCCTACGGGACTACCTGGAAGAGAGGGACTGGTTCGCCCCCCACCAATATGGGTTCAGGAGGAGCCGGTCCACTCAGGCGTCTGTGACCATCGATCATGACAAAATACAGAAAAACGCCAGATACATCAAAAGAAACTCTCCATCAGCAAGGACGTGGAGAAGGCTTTTGATAAAGTGTGGCACAAGGGACTCCATTGAAACTCGCCAACAATACGGAGTTAACTCTCTGCACCAGAAGGCTTCTCTCGCACTACCTCACTGGACGGAGATGTCACATAAAATACAACAATACCCTCTCACAACCCTTCAAACCACGCTCAGGCATTCCCCAAGGAAGCCTACTGGCACCCATACTATACATCATGTACACAAACGACACCCCACGCCTACCCTACATACACAGTGCCCTACGCCAATGACGAGACCATTCTCATGAGTGGCCGTGGACCAAACGAGATCGCACTCCACGCACAAATAATACTAGACGCTAAGACATATTACGAGGATAAATGGCTGATTGCTACGAATCCTCAGAAGACACAGATGACACTCTTCGGCGCAAGAGATCACTTCATGCATAACCTACAAATCTTCTCACACACACCAGATATGAACCATCTAAACCCAACAAGGCTCGAATACACACAACATACAAAAATCCTTGGGGTAATTTTTGACAAGACTCTTAGGTTCAATATACACCAGAACATAACACAAGCAAGAGCCTCACGTACAAACACATCGCTGCACAGGTTCTACGCTGCGGGCAAAAAACTTTAGTTACACCTATACAAAACACTTGTTGGACCTCTTCTCGCGTACGCCCCACTGTCACTAGTAGCCGCAAGTGACACGTGGCAGTAAAAGGCTCGGCGAATTCATAACTTTGCTCTGAAGCGCGCTTGCCGCTCTCCCTTGTACACGAGAATGTCTACACTACACGACAACAATAAATTAGCACCCCTCAACACATACGCTCACACCAGAGATGGCCCCGCGATATCCCGCGGCCCATGACCACCCGCAACCCATACCGTTCTTCGTATAAGCTAAAAGTATCATGAATAATGCGTTTCCGACTAAGTAGACACGCTCTCCTTCCTGACCACCCTCCAACCTTCGTCCAATCACGAACACCTCGAGACCCACCCAACCACACCACGCATCGGTGTCTAAAAGCATCATGAATAATGCGTTTCCGACTAAGTAGACACGCTCTCTTTCCTGACCACCCTCCAACCTTCGTCCAATCACGAACACCTCGAGACCCACCCAACCACACCACGCATCGGTGTCTAGCCGTGGACCAAACGAGATCGCACTCCACGCACAAATAATACTAGACGCTAAGACATATTACGAGGATAAATGGCTGATTGCTACGAATCCTCAGAAGACACAGATGACACTCTTCGGCGCAAGCGATCACTTCATGCATAACCTACAAATCTTCTCACACACACCAGATATGAACCATCTAAACATAACAAGGCTCGAATACACACAACATACAAAAATCCTTGGGGTAATTTTTGACAAGACTCTTAGGTTCAATATACACCAGAACATAACACAAGCAAGAGCCTCACGTACAAACACATCGCTGCACAGGTTCTACGCTGCGGGCAAAAAACTTTAGTTACACCTATACAAAACACTTGTTGGACCTCTTCTCGCGTACGCCCCACTGTCACTAGTAGCCGCAAGTGACACGTGGCAGCAGAAGGCTCGGCGAATTCATAGCTTTACTCTGAAGCGCGCTTGCCGCTCTCCCTTGTACACGAGAATGTCTACACTACACGAAAACAATAAATTAGCACCCCTCAACACATACGCTCACACCAGACATGGCACTGCGATACCCCGCGGCCCATGACCACCCGCAACCCATACCGTTCTTCGTATAAGCTAAAAGTATCATGAATAATGCGTTTCCGACTAAGTAGACACGCTCTCCTTCCTGACCACCCTCCAACCTTCGTCCAATTCCGAACACCTCAAGACCCACCCAACCACACCACCCATCGGTGTCTAAAAGCATCATGAATAATGCGTTTCCGACTGAGTAGACACGCTCTCTTTCCTGACCACCCTCCAACCTTTGTCCAATCACGAACACCTCGAGACCCACCCAACCACACCACGCATCGGTGTCTAGCCGTGGACCAAACGAGATCGCACTCCACGCACAAATAATACTAGACGCTAAGACATATTACGAGAATAAATGGCTGATTGCTACAAATCCTCAGAAGACACAGATGACACTCTTCGGCGCAAGAGATCACTTCATGCATAACCTACAAATCTTCTCACACACACCAGATATGAACCATCTAAACCCAACAAGGCTCGAATACACACAACATACAAAAATCCTTGGGGTAATTTTTGACAAGACTCTTAGGTTCAATATACACCAGAACATAACACAAGGAAGAGCCTCACGTACAAACACATCGCTGCACAGGTTCTACGCTGCGGGCAAAAAACTTTAGTTACACCTATACAAAACACTTGTTGGACCTCTTCTCGCGTACGCCCCACTGTCACTAGTAGTTACAAGTGACACGTGGCAGTAGAAGGCTCGGCGAATTCATAGCTTTGCTCTGAAGCGCGCTTGCCGCTCTCCCTTGTACACGAGAATGTCTACACTACACGACAACAATAAATTAGCACCCCTCAACACATACGCTCACACCAGACATGGCACCGCGATACCCCGCGGCCCATGACCACCCGCAACCCATACCGTTCTTCGTATAAGCTAAAAGTATCATGAATAATGCGTTTCCGACTAAGTAGACACGCTCTCCTTCCTGACCACCCTCCAACCTTCGTCCAATCACGAACACCTCGAGACCCACCCAACCACACCACGCATCGGTGTCTAGCCGTGGACCAAACGAGATCGCACTCCACGCACAAATAATACTAGACGTTAAGACATATTACGAGGATAAATGGCTGATTGCCACGAATCCTCAGAAGACACAGATGACACTCTTCGGCGCAAGAGATCACTTCATGCATAACCTTCAAATCTTCTCACACACACCAGATATGAACCATCTAAACCCAACAAGGCTCGAATACACACAACATACAAAAATCCTTGGGGTAATTTTTGACAAGACTCTTAGGTTCAAAATACACCAGAACATAACACAAGCAAGAGCCTCACGTACAAACACATCGCTGCACAGGTTCTACGCTGCGGGCAAAAAACTTTAGTTACACCTATACAAAACACTTGTTGGACCTCTTCTCGCGTACGCCCCACTGTCACTAGTAGCCGCAAGTGACACGTGGCAGCAGAAGGCTCGGCGAATTCATAGCTTTGCTCTGAGCGCGCTTGCCGCTCTCCCTTGTACACGAGAATGTCTACACTACACGTCAACAATAAATTAGCACCCCTCAACACATACGCTCACACCAGACATGGCACCGCGATACCCCGCGGCCCATGACCACCCGCAACCCATACCGTTCTTCGTATAAGCTAAAAGCGTCATGAATAATGCGTTTCCGACTAAGTAGACACGCTCTCCTTCCTGACCACCCTCCAACCTTCGTCCAATCACGAACACCTCAAGACCCACCCAACCACACCACCCATCGGTGTCTAAAAGCATCATGAATAATGCGTTTCCGACTAAGTAGACACGCTCTCTTTCCTGACCACCCTCCAACCTTCGTCCAATCACGAACACCTCGAGACCCACCTAACCACACCACGCATCGGTGTCTAGCCGTGGACCAAACGAGATCGCACTCCACGCACAAATAATACTAGACGCTAAGACATATTACGAGGATAAATGGCTGATTGCTACGAATCCTCAGAAGACACAGATGACACTCTTCGGCGCAAGAGATCACTTCATGCATAACCTTCAAATCTTCTCACACACACCAGATATGAACCATCTAAACCCAACAAGGCTCGAATACACACAACATACAAAAATCCTTGGGGTAATTTTTGACAAGACTCTTAGGTTCAATATACACCAGAACATGACACAAGCAAGAGCCTCACGTACAAACACATCGCTGCACAGGTTCTACGCTGCGGGCAAAAAACTTTAGTTACACCTATACAAAACACTTGTTGGACCTCTTCTCGCGTACGCCCCACTGTCACTAGTAGCCGCAAGTGACACGTGGCAGCAGAAGGCTCGGCGAATTCATAGCTTTGCTCTGAAGCGCGCTTGCCGCTCTCCCTTGTACACGAGAATGTCTACACTACACGACAACAATAAATTAGCACCCCTCAACACATACGCTCACACCAGACATGGCACCGCGATACCCCGCGGCCCATGACCACCCGCAACCCATACCGTTCTTCGTATAAGCTAAAAGCGTCATGAATAATGCGTTTCCGACTAAGTAGACACGCTCTCCTTCCTGACCACCCTCCAACCTTCGTCCAATCACGAACACCTCAAGACCCACCCAACCACACCACCCATCGGTGTCTACAAGCATCATGAATAATGCGTTTCCGACTAAGTAGACACGCTCTCTTTCCTGACCACCCTCCAACCTTCGTCCAATCACGAACACCTCGAGACCCACCCAACCACACCACGCATCGGTGTCTAGCCGTGGACCAAACGAGATCGCACTCCACGCACAAATAATACTAGACGCTAAGACATATTACGAGGATAAATGGCTGATTGCTACGAATCCTCAGAAGACACAGATGACACTCTTCGGCGCAAGAGATCACTTCATGCATAACCTACAAATCTTCTCACACACACCAGATATGAACCATCTAAACCCAACAAGGCTCGAATACACACAACATACAAAAATTCTTGGGGTAATTTTCGACAAGACTCTTAGGTTCAATATACACCAGAACATAACACAAGCAAGAGCCTCACGTACAAACACATCGCTGCACAGGTTCTACGCTGCGGGCAAAAAACTTTAGTTACACCTATACAAAACACTTGTTGGACCTCTTCTCGCGTACGCCCCACTGTCACTAGTAGCCGCAAGTGACACGTGGCAGCAGAAGTCTCGGCGAATTCATAACTTTGCTCTGAAGCGCGCTTGCCGCTCTCCCTTGTACACGAGAATGTCTACACTACACGACAACAATAAATTTGCACCCCTCAACACATACGCTCACACCAGACATGGCACCGCGATACCCCGCGGCCCATGACCACCCGCAAACCATACCGTTCTTCGTATAAGCTAAAAGCATCCTGAATAATGCGTTTCCGACTAAGTAGACACGCTCTCCTTCCTGACCACCCTCCAACCTTCGTCCAATTCCGAACACCTCGAGACCCACCCAACCACACCACGCATCGGTGTCTAGCCACCGACCTATCAACTCTTCCTATCCCTTCTCAAGTTATTTCCCCACGCTTTTCATCTACGACTGCCTGTTCTCCTGTGTTACACAGTGATCCCTCTCTGTCCTTTATATACACATCAGATCAGAAATTTAATGCGAAGCCGTGTCGCTATCGAGAGAAGAAGACGAATTCCTGAGTCAAACAGGGGAATCAAGAAGATAGGTTGGAACCGAGTGGGACTTACCCTCCCGAGACCGTTCCTTTGGTCGCTTAGAAGAGCATACCAGTGGTATCGAGACCCACTCTCATACGATTCTTGCCCAGAGAAAAATCCCTTATCTCAGTTTTCTGAAAAACAATAGAGATACCCCCTCACCATTGAGGAATACCAACGTGAATTCCCAGTCGAGAAAAGATTCACCTCTTGTTTAAGTCTTATCATCTAGAAGCCCGAATTGGTAACACAGGGATCGGGATAACTTCCGTTCATCCAAGCTCCCCTCATTTGCACCTTTAAGTCAAGAAGCCTCGCCACGCGCCTACACCTACCCAGTGAGAAGCATCAGCTGTTTTCCCCACCCTCCTCGTTGAAGGGAGTCAGCCTCCAGTCCAACTCACCTCAAATCACCAAAGCGAGTAGACTCACTTTCAAGGTCACCCAACTGACGACTCCCTCTGAGTTAAAGGTAAAACGAATTCAAAATTTATTCATTTTTTTGTTATTACCCATTCCTTGCGAAAGTATATTTCAAGATTTAATATTTCATTCTTTTATGTAATTAAAAGTATATTTTTGTCTGAGTTGTTTAATTAGATCCTCGAACGCTGCAAATGCAATAGATATATCATAATACGAATACTTCCTGGTCAAAGAACTAAATTAAAGCACTCTTCGCGAAAAATGGAACAGAGTTATTCATGTACATAACAAACGTACATATGTACTTGGCTGTAAACCACGACACAGACTAATTCTCCAAACTGGCTCAAAGAATGTCTATTTTCAGTTTTACAAAAAAGTTCGCATAAACAAGTATATGAAGATAAAACAATGTTATCGAGAACTTCCCTGCACGGCCCCAAGTTACAGAAAATCCATTACTTTTTCTTAACCATTGCGAGTTTGCTTCACCGAAATAAACCGGAACTTTAAAAACATAAATTTAATCCCAAATCCCAATTAAATAAACCTTAAAAAGAACGCACCACGAATCAAAGGTTATCCTGCACTCCATCCATACTTCATCCACGTAGTACAGTGAAAACCAGTGTGTTGGAATTATTTCTTTGATTTTTTCTAGACGGGTTAATGACCACATTTACATTATCTCCTTTATACGATGAAAGTCTTGCAATCTTCTGGAGGCAATTTAATTGATTAATTGATTTTCTTTCCTACAGAAATGCAGTATTTCAAGCGACTGAGTTGGGAGTGATTCCCTTTGTTGAGTCAGTTGTTAGATAACTAATCGGGCTCATGGGAAACAGGGGGGGGGGAGATTCCTTGCTCAATTCTAACACGATTTGCTTACACGACTTATAGCAAAAATGTTCTAGGAGAGTATCATTTAAATTTCTTTTCAGCGCCCATCAACCAGGGTATATAAGAAGTTTAGATATCTATTTTTTTGGAAAGGATAGTTTGAAATTTTAAAAAATACTGAGAAAGAAAATGAAAACTTATTGAAAAGAACTAATTACAAACGAAGATAACAAGGAATAACAAACACTGGAGTTCTCTTAAATAATGGGGCTCCAAGGGTTCATATCGAAGACTACTTTAAATAAAAGTAAACTACCACTTTTAGGAGATGTGGCGGGTGTGCAAGGAGTAGGGTCTGCTCAAGGGTTGAGAAGGAACAGAAATGGTGATTCGGCTGGTCTCCGCCGCACGGTTGACCCCATCTAGAAATGAAGTTGGAAGTAAATTAATGTTGGTACGCACACTCGGAATATGAGAGCGACTTCGCATAAACAAAACAGCATAAACACATTAAGGTAATCAGGAAGGCGGTCACCCCCGCAATTGTTCCAGGGCCACCTGGCGACAGGATTGAGGGCGCATCTCGTTTCTGATTAGCTTAATGGGTTTCGCTTCGGGTAAGTGAACTCACCGTCTTCCATAGCACTTCTAAAAGAATACAGGGATAGTGACTCACTTAAGAGGCCACTCTCTTTGCAAATGACCTTACTTTATATCTACGCTGCGTCCATTTTGTGACATTTGTGCTTTGCATTCCTCATAACTCATTTCTTAAGTGGGATATCACAGAAAGGTGAAGAGACATTGTGAGTATTTTTTTCTATTTGATTATCCTTTGTTTTCGAAATTCTTTGCTTAGGTCGTGGATTGTTTTAGATTCCCCACTTAAGTAATCATAAAATAATAATAATTCTACTATTTCGGGAAAATTGTTTTAAATATTTTCGCGGGCAGTTGCAAATTTGACACTACGCTATATTCTCCTTTGTTCAAAGCTGGTAATAATGGGCAGGCATCTCGACTCTTTTGATTCGCTCAATCTACTTCATTAGTGGTTATCGCCTATCGATTCCAGAGTACCAGTGGTTAGGGTCGGTGAGGGAGGACTCACTCATATTTCCAATTTTGTGCTCTTGGCGATAATTGCTTTCCAAGTACGGCCCTGATAACATCATTATTACACGATTACGCCCCTAAAAATAGAAAATTCAATTCAACCTTATTATTACCTAGTACGCCTCTGTCGTCAAAAATGACAACCATTTTCAGTTTTATTTAAAACACTACAGATAAATAGCAATAAAATATTTCTTTTCTGCACATTATTTCAATTTATCGGGAAATAATTTACATCGTACGCCCGTCAAAACCGTTGAAAATTTTGATGTACACTGTAGATATTGACACAAGTCAGACTGCTACGACATAACACTTAATTGACTAACGACTCTGATGGACAGTGCCACTTAAGACCTAAGAGATTTGAGGTTATCATCACTTTCCTCCGGCACACATTTCTCTCTCTTGCTCTGCTCCGTCTCTTGCTGTGACTCGGAAACTCCATCGCCGAGAATGTAAGTTAGAAAGCAATAACCATTAATCATTAAAACTTTTATATCAACAAATCTGTACAGTGTCACGGCTTGTCTTATTCTCCCTGAGCATCCCACGTTCCTGGTGCTCCAGTCTTTTCGCGAACACTCGATGCGCGAACAATAATCAGAACTCGGTGACCAAAAGTAAATCCTGTTCTCAAATCTTCGTTTGACCACTCATCAAACATGAAGCAACCTATACAACCATACCAGGAGCATCAATCAACACTAGTACGCCCTACGATGCAACAGAGAGATGGTTTTAAGCAGTAACTTTATTCAACCCACAATTCGTATTTGTACGCAACGGACAGGGTTTGGTCAAATTCCAACAAACACTTACTTCACCACACCAACTGATCTAACACGAACCCGATTTGCACCTCATTCCCGTTGGCCTACCTCACTGAGAGATTCCTGCGGGAACGACTCGTTTGATCACGGTTAAGTGTAAGAGATTTGGTCTTTATGAGTCAGGATTCCAAAATTCTTTGACTATATTCATCATTATTGCTGACAATTACTTTAATATTGCCAATAGAACATTGTCTGACATTGCATTGCATGAGTTCTAATAACAGAATGTTCCTTCCTAGATAAATTTCTATCAGTGCAATAGCTGATTCTCATCTGAGAACAAAAGCTCACTTTCAATGAAAGAACCGTACTGTCAATATAGGTTCTTTGATGACAACAAGGACAAGTAAATGAATAAATAATACGGCGGTTCATCTCAGGAGGAAGTTTGTCTTTTGAGGTAAAGAAATTGCCAATGGAAAGGATGTTGACAAAGGTGATTTTGAAGTTAGTAAAACAATATTTTTTTAGTAACTTATGCAGTGTCTAGTGAATAAGTTATTGAAAGGTTCCATTTAACTAACTACATAGAATTATAAACTTTTTCGAAACCTCATATGATAGAAAAGGTGGAAAGTAAATTTTGTTCAGTAAATTATTTATTAATTTATCAACCAAAGGAAAGGGATAGTAATTACTTAAAAAATAAGATATCAGAGTTTAGAATTTTTTATACATCAAAGAATGAGTAGAAAAGAGATGGAAATTATATATTAGGGATTTTACTACGCAGTTTGTTTGACATGCTACAATGGCTGAAAAGAGTGATTCCGATACCACTAGAGGTACATTTTCTGGATATTGAGGTAGTTAACTTGTCGTTTTTTTCTATAATAACATCAAAGAATGGAAGTTTTTTTGTTGCTCTTTAATTCAATAGTTAGTATATTTAAGGTTGGGTTGAAACGAGTTTATAAAATTTAAAAATTGGTCGGTTTGATCTAAATTATTAAAAATAGTAAAAGAATCATCTACATATGGATTAAAATCAAAAGGACATCGTTTCATAATGTTGTTTTAAGGATGAATGATGAAAATATTAGGTGTTATTAGGATCCCATCCTTATTTCGTCAGTGTTGATACTTAAGATCTGTCATTAAATACAAAATGATTCACATAAAAAATCAATTCTCAAGTAGTCTTGCAATTTTGACGAGAGAAGTTGCGAAAAGGGCCAGTTTTGTTAAAAAAAAAAATATCTTTCACAATAATGCCAATGATTTCATTGACAGGAACTTTCCAAAAGAGTGAGAGGGCAAAGTTATGTTACATTAATTCATTAATAAAGGATTAAGTTTTTTATAGTGTATTGGCTAAAAGCAGTATCTTGGGAGTAAATTCGCATATATTTAGATGGTTCGAAGGTAGCAAGGCCCTAAGAAGCTAAAATTGGCCGGAAAGGAACATCATTTTTGTTGGTCTATAAATTTAGAGGATTTAAGATTGAACGAAAGCCTGTTTACTTTGTATTCTAGTTTTAGAGCTATTTTTTCTAGATGTTTCATACCACTTATCTTATCCTATTTTTTATTCTTTTATGATTTTAGAAACGCCACTGGACCCCAGACTTGTGGACATTCAGCTCGCCCAGGTGCAACTCTGAAGATTATTTCGTGATGAAAAGGATGTTAACAAGGCTGTCACAAGACTTTAAGATTTCTGAAGGCCGCCATTGTGGTGGTAATATCATCCATTGATAAGGATTCTCTAACGAGAGCATTCAACCAGTTCAGATGTTGGCTATTTTGAATGACTTCGCAAATAAATATATGAATTCTAATGAATTCACACAAAACCTCACCTGAAACCACCTCATATATGTATATATATATATATATATATATATATATATATATATATATATATATATATATATATATATATATATATATATATATATATATATATAAATAAACTTATCCAAAGAAGTACAGTAACGTACATGTAAATGCAGGAAAGAAACTAGTATTAGGATCAATTTACGAGTATTTGCGAAACCAAGTTTCGACGGAGACCTCCGTCATATTCAATCACTAGTAAACTAATGAATACAGAGAACATGCATACACAAACGACCTACACAGGCGTACATGACATGCTCGAGGACTAGGGAGGCTTCAGACCTAACTTTGAGATCGCTGTGAGAAAGAAAGAGAGAAGAAAACCTCATCTATGTATTCGGCAGATAGGAACATTGCTAACTCCCTTCCGGTTCTAACAGAAGCAACTTGCCCCGAGAAAGCGAATCTTTTCCAAGGAGGGGACACGCTATACTCCTTCAATTTGGAGAGAATGAAAGTAGCTTGTCAAGTTCATCGGAAAAGCAGTGGGTCAGAATTTAAATAATAGAGTAACACATAAAATATGAACTTAGTCACTTCAATGGTAATTGCTACTGATAAATAAATCGGTATTATTGAACTTAATTTATTCGCGTCACTTTAGGCACTATAAAGTTAATATAATTATATATGAATTAATAATTATGCTTTTAAACGTATCTTAACGATTGTGAACTCGCGAAGTGAATTAATTGGTATTTGAGTTCGGTAAAGTTAAAATAAAAATGCGAATGGAAAACTTGTCGAGCCATGGAGAGAGTAGGCGTCGATTCGAGGTCGCTCATAGATGCAGAAAGAAGTGACGCTAAACAGTGACCTGCGCGTTGAATGAGGAGAGGTGTGAAGAGTCGATTGGCGCCATTAGCTGAACACCATTACCATGGATACCAGCGAAAGATCAGAACGTCTGAGAAGGCATGCGTTACTTCTAGTCTTCTTGACGTCTTGAAAATTGCATGAAACCTCCAGCATGAAAAATCTGACTGATCTAAAATTAGAAAGAGAGAGTGTGGCGTTTTTCATGTTGGGGATAGAAAGTATCTTATCTGCAAAATTTCTCGTAAACTACGATGTGTCCTCGTTATTCACGAACATCCTAGTTAATCAAACCATAGATATTGTTTTAGAATCTGCATTTCACAATTGCAACATTTTTCACAACTTTACAAGAGACAAATCCAAACAACTTTTACTAATAGTGCTTAAATAAGGTATATTTTCGTTAAAGGAAAAAATTATAGACAGATCGATGGTGTAGCAATGGATTCGCTCATTGCCCCCATTGCCGCAGATATCTTTATAAAAGATTATGAGAATACCCTATTTCAAGCTTTTCCTTCGTCACTCAAGCCATTATTCTACAAAAGATCTGTAGACGACTGCTGTGTAGTATTTGATAGCAAGGAGCAGGCGTACCAGTTTTTTAATTATCTCAATTTCATTCATCCTAACATTAAATACACTATGGAAACAGAAAAGGAAATTGTCTCCCCTTTTTAGACATTTTAATTAAAAAATCAAATCAAGACTTAACAACATTCATATATAGAAAAGCTCCGTTCACTAATGTGGGTACAAACTTCTATAGTTTTTGTGATTTATCATATAAACTGAGCTTCATCAAGAAACTCATCTGTCGTGGCATCCACCTATCATCTTCATTCTCTCTAATCCATATAGAATTTGAATTCCTAAGATCCTATTTCCAGAATAATTGCTATCCCCTCTCAGTAGTAAATACTTTCATTGGCAAATTTTGAAATTCCCAATATTTACCTCTCAATCATTCCTTCGATGTCCCTAAAGACTCAATATTCTATTCTTCCTGAAATGGGTCCCCTTAATAGAGAATTCAAAAGAAAGTTTTCTAAATTATTTAAACGCTATTTTTACTATACAAATTTCAAATTAGTATTTGTTAACAAACTCAATATTGCCAGTTGGTTCAGCCAGAATGATAAACCCCCTCTAGAGATGCTCAGTAGTGTTGTATAAGAGTCTACTCGTCCTCGGTGTATCCAAGAATGATACAGAGGCAGCGCGATTTGATCTCTGAGAGCAAGGTTCTCCTCACACAAGGGGCATCAGCGTTCGTACTGGAAACCCACTTAATCGCAAAAAACTATCCCCAATCAGAGCACATGCGACCAAATGCGACGCGGATATAACTATCAATAATTCGTCAAGATAATAATG
Source organism: Ceratothoa steindachneri (assembly GCA_963969495.1). Taxonomy (NCBI): domain Eukaryota; kingdom Metazoa; phylum Arthropoda; class Malacostraca; order Isopoda; family Cymothoidae; genus Ceratothoa; species Ceratothoa steindachneri. The sequence goes on along the minus strand of OZ018324.1, from coordinate 39,464,734 downwards.
AGCAAGGCCTAAGAATACTAGAATACCTTTAAATATTAAATCTCGTGCCCATACTTTTAATTGCGACACTTCTGCTGCTCCACTTCTTATGACATAACTCTACAACCAATACAATCTTACCTATACCCACTTCAATCCCCCCTCCCTACTACTTTCTGTAGTCAGACCAACATTAGTGAGTGTTTGATGGTTCTCCCTTGTAGCCCTCTAGGATTTTTAATATTCTAATTCATTGTAAATTTTGTAGTTTTACAGAATTAAAATCCCTCCCGCATTCAATTTCAATAACTCCCTTGTTTTACCGTTTTATGATGCCTTTTCCTTTCTTCCCCGTCTCTTGAAATGTTTAAACATTTCAGTCATATTTAAGTATGAGTCTACGATGTACAAAATTTTGGTTTAAAATAATAGCAAGAATAAAGGGGGATGGGTGGGTGATAGAATTACCTGAGGCTGCCGTGCCTCGCTTCTATCACATATTGGTACTCATGTTTCCCACGTGTATCCTGCCCTAACATTTCCCGAGTCTTATCTTCACCCCGCCCAAGTTTAATCAAGGAGGTTCAATCCCCCGTTTGCCTGCAGGCGTCGATTAGGCCAGATTGAGTTAGGCTTATGGGAATATAAGAGTGTTCGAAGCGCTAGCAGGACATTCCATGGAAGTCCCCCATTGCCCCATAGCCCGAGGGGTTGGCTCAAGCTATTTATGCGATAGAATTTCGCATTTGAATCAGATCCCGATTATCTTCGTCAGGCATCACGCCGATCCGGTCTCCCTTGTGCACCTAGGAACTCTACCTCGAGAACCCTCTTATTGTCCAGAAGAGGACAATATCCTTGAGTGCCAAGGTTCGTGCCCCTCAAGACGCCAAGTCAACAGGGCCCCCTTGTTGCTCAATTGTTCAGAAGAGAACAACTTTAGAACAGTCATTGTTCTCCAAGCCCGTTCGACAAGAAACGGTTCTCGCTCCCCTGATATCACGTCAGTGGTAATTTGATTTCCCCCTTTTAACGTTCTTCAAGAGAATGCTTGGTTACCACGATAACCTCAATTGTTTATCCAGAACATCTCCGGTATCCTGTCTCAAGGATCGCTCGTACTTTCGAGCCCCACTTTGCTCCCACCTCTCGAAGTCTGTCCTTCCCCCCTCGTTAAGGACAACCCCCCTAAAAAACCCTCCTCCTGGGAAGGAAATCGCCAGTCGGACCGAAGCCATTCCTTCAAATCGCCTTCATCTGCACGCCGACCTTATAAATACGTAAGCTACGAGTTGCATTTAATTATTTAACTTTGTTGCCAACGTGACTCCGTGCTTTAACCCGGATTTAGTCAACCCTTTCCCTTCTTGTTTGTTTTGTCATTTGAAATCCCTCCAAATATTAATCCACCGCTTAGTCAAATTTATCCTATGACCTTTTCATTTCATGTGCATCTCCCATTTAATCCCCGGTCATGTAAATATTTTCCACGTGTTATTTTTGTTAGTTTAATTAATAAAATTCTATTATATTAATGCTTGCATTATTATTTATCCTTGGACTCCGTTCCACTTTTTAAGTATATTGAAGATAAATAAGCCCTCTCCAGGCCTATTTATTAACGTAGAATAATACTCGGCCATCTGATTAAACCCCGCACTCGAATATAGAATAATCCCCACAAAGAATAGTAAATAGTATATCGTCGGGAGCCTTTTTTAATTCATTGTAAATTATGTAGTTTTACGGAATTGAAATCCCTCCCGCATTCAATTTCAAGAACTCCCTTGTTTTACCGTTTTATGGTGCCCTTTCCTTTCTTCCCCATCTCTTGAAATGTTTCAACATTTCAGTCATATTTAAGTATGAATCTACGATGTACAAAATCTTGGTTCAAAATAATAGCAAGAATATAGGTAGGGATGGGGTAGAGGTATTCTGTCGATTGTGCAGTTTGCACAAAGCAATACCTCGGGCAAATGGGAAAATCATTAAATGTTAGTTTGACCCAACACAAATACAATATTAGAAGAGGTGAAAGCAATAGTTCTTTCAATGTTCACTTATCTGAAAATAGTCATCTTATGAATTGGAATTCGGCTAAATTTATTTACAACTCAGATGACTATGTTAAAAGAAATATTGTTGAATGCTCCTTCATTAATTCCTCTCCTAAACTGGCCTCTGTCATTAGAAAGCTTATTTTAAACGAAATTGTCCATTTTAAATATAAGCCCCTAGATTTATTAAATTTGTTATATTTCTTTGGTTTATTGAACAATATATTTATAATTGCATATATATGTATTCATAGTTATGTGACTTATATATCTACATTTCACACACACTCTCTTACACGTGGATATTTTAGAAGAGATCTTCTCTATATGTCTTTCCCCTTTGACAATTGTATTTAACCCCACTTTTCTGATAATTTATTTATATTTTTCACGCCTACTCTGTTGTGTATCCTTTTTTGTACGTAGTGGAGCGTCGCTTAGTTTTCTCCTATATATACCATTCTTGTAAAGTAATTCTTTACAAGAATGCATAGTTATGCTGTGACCTAAGCGAAGCACTTCAGTGGAATAAACACAGAGTATTAAATGCGATGATTATCATCTGTTTCTCTAAGTATACATTTTTCTAAGTGAATCCCTTTTTTTTCTACAACTTAATTCGTCAATTTGTAAAACATTCTTGGGTTACCTACCAAACGACGCGTTTTCTATAACAAATAGAAACTATAGGAGTGACATATCTAAAAGATGTTGCTATTTTTTATGTTTTTTTGATAAGTATCAAAAAACTACAATTATTATTCTAGTAATTAAAATATTTCACACAATTCATTTGCTTTGAAACTAAAACTCTCGAAATAAATTCTAGCAATGATTCAGCAGACTTCTTTCTGTCCAATCATTTCCCAGATCGCAGAAAATGGGGTCTGGAAATAAAAATACCGCTAATCCTATGATTGGTTTAAATTGTATATTGTACATAGCTGCATGAGCTGACACAATCATATGGATGCATTTTATGGGCAGGTTTTGACAGATGCGGATGACCTTTAAGAACATAAGAAAAGAAGGAGACTGCAAAAGACCATTCATGGCCTACACTTGGCAGCTCCTGTTCCAGTCAACACACAAAAGATTTCTTACCAGAGAAAAGTCATCAACATTGTCACCCTTTACAGGAGTTCGTCAGATCTAATCTACAATATACATAAAATGCATCCAGAGGATTATGTCCATTCATGCAACCGCAAAATATAATCTCCCCACTCCTTAGAAAAATATATACATATGTACATAAAAAAAGTCAGTCCCATCTAGCAGCTTCATCCATATATTTATCTAATCTATTCTTAAAACTACCCAGAGAGGAGGCTTCTATCACATGTCTAGTGAGCCTATTCCATTCATCTACCACACGATTTGTAAACCAATTCCTCCCAATCTCCTTCCTAAACCTATACTTATCAAGCTTAAACCCATTGCTACGTGTCCTGTCATGTTCACTAAGTATAAGAACCTCACCCAGATCCCCTTTATTATATCCTTTTACCCATTTGAAGACTTCAATCAATTTCCCTCTGACTCTTCTCCTTTCCAATGTATGTAGATTTAGTTTTCTGAGCCTTTCACCATAAGGTAAGTTCCTTAGCAGCTTCAACCATATATTTATCTAATCTATTCTTAAAACTACCCAGAGAGGAGGCTTCTATCACATGTCTAGTGAGCCTATTCTATTCATCTACCACACGATTTGTAAACCAATTCCTCCCAATCTCCTTCCTAAACCTATACTTATCAAGCTTAAACCCATTGCTACGTGTCCTGTCATGTTCACTAAGTATAAGAACCTTACCCAGATCCCCTTTATTATATCCTTTTACCCATTTGAAGACTTCAATCAATTACCCTCTGACTCTTCTCCTTTCCAATGTATGTAGATTTAGTTTTTTTGAGCCTTTCACCATAAGGTAAGTTCCTTAGCCCACCAATCATCTTTGTCATCCTTCTCTGCACAGACTCAAGCAAATCAATATCCTTCCTATAATATGGTGACCAAAATTGTACTGCATAGTCTAGATGAAGCCTAACTAGCGCCAGATACAGTTTTAGAATGACTTCAGCACTCTTATTGCTTACACTCCTCCTAATGAATCCCAATATCCTATTAGCTTTATTCTTAGCATTTAGGCATTGCTTTCTAGGACGAAGGTCTGAACTTACCAAAATACCCAAGTCCCTCTCACAATCGGTCCTCCCTAAAATTCTCCCCTTTAATTTATAACTATTCAATGGATTATTTCTACCTATACTAAGTACACTACATTTGTCTATGTTAAACTTCATTTGCCATTTCTCGGCCCAATTGGACAGAATGGTCAATTCCTCCTGCATTACAACAGCATCAGAATCAGCCCTAATGGCCCTACCTAGCTTAGTATCATCAGCAAATTTACTCAGGTCCCTACTTATACCTATGTCAAGATCATTAATATATATTAAGAATAACAAGGGACCCAAAACAGATCCTTGCGGAACTCCACTGCTAACACACCCCCACTCAGGTCCTTGTGGCTTTTGTCATTCGTGAAATTATGTTATGTTATGTTTTGACTTTTAACGGAAAACAGTCTAAAATAGCTTATTTTACTCAAATTACGAAAGCAATATTTTATTTCACTATTCAGGATAAACCTTCAAACAATGATTCATCCAACTTTTTCGCTTTGTTTATTTCTTTCGCCGTTTCATAATTCCACTGAGAAGTTTAGTTTGCTTCTAGAGTCAGTGGTTTGTGATTTTTATTTCTAGAAGCATTGTGGCTGCTTTCTACCAACGAGCCTACGGGAATCCTGTTAATTCCGCCGGCGTTTCTGAGCTATAATGTTTCCCTATTGAAGGTGGTGAACTGCTCCCTGTTTAATTTGATTATTTGGGAGTGAAGAGATAATTATTAATACAACTAAATTTTGTTGATGCTTCAGATACATTTATTTAAAGCTCACTCATTTCAACTGTATTGTTAATATTTATGTGGGATGAACACCAACAGCCTTAACTCAGTGTTTTTATCTAAAGATTTAGCTTACCTAGAGAAACATAATAAAGACAAGGCTGTTGTTTATTAAGAATAATATTACTTGAAAGGACGCTAATCCTTTGTTGTTTATGCGTTGATTCGAATAATTGTTGAGACCTAAAATGGAGAAACGGAGAAGTGGATAAATATGAAACACCGAATGGAATATCGAACAAGCTTTTTATTGGAAGCAGAGTCGAATTCTATGGATATGAAACGGGATAATTCATGCAAATAACTTGAGAATGGAGGTTACAAGAGAAGAGCTTTGAAAATCAAAGAAGCACAAGAGGGAAGTTTGCGGCAGAGAAAGGTGAATAAATAAAGTAAAGGTAGAGATCATACAGGGTGTCCACAAAGTCTGGGTACATAGGGGATAAATACATACCTTTAGAACGTAACAATTTTATTTAATTATAATGTTAAGAAATTATATTTTCAATATGATTTCCATTATTTGCAATGCATAGTTCGATGCGCCTTGCTAAATTCTGGTGAACTCGATTGAATAGGTGTACATTGCCGTCGATTTCAGCACACTGACTGATAATGCGTTTTCTCAAGTGGTTTAGATTTGCAATCTTCATTGAGTAAACTTTCTCTTTTAACATACCCCAGAAAAAGAAATCAAGGGGAGAAAGGTCTGGTGAACGAGGGGAACACTCCACATGACCTCTTCTTCCAATCCAGTGAGGAAAAGTGCCGTTCAGCTAATCTCTAACATTTGTAGCAAAATGGGCAGGGGCTCCATCCTGCTGAAACCAGTCCGGAAGTCCCTCGCCTAGGCGCTCAATTTGAGGCATTAATTTGTCTCTCAACATGTTCAGATAAGTCTCACCGATTACATGTTCATCAAAGAAGAAGGGTCCTAGCACATGAGCTTTCCATAAACCGCACCACACCATCACCGTTTGGCAGCCTTACTGTTTGGATGGATCCATCCAATGTGGATTGTCTTGAGACCAGTATCGAAGATTCTGTCTGTTGACTTCACCATTAACATAAAACAAAGCTCCATCACTTAACAACAAAAGGTCTTTAGTAAAATTGATATTTTCATCCAATTTATCTGAAAACCATTCGCACATCTGCATTCGTCTATCGGGGTCGTCTTCATTTAAGTGATGCAATATCTGTAATTTGTACGGATGGAACTTCTGCTCTACCAGGATTTTGTGGATAGTTGACCTTGGAACACCCAACTCCATGGATGTCCGACAACGTGATTTCTTTGGGCTAGCAGCAATCTTGGCCATGACAACCTCTTTCGTTTCGTCTGAAGTCTTTGGTCGCCCGGAACGGGGTTTGTCCAAGACACTGCCTGTTTCTTTAAACTTCGTGACCAATTTCCCGTCGGCAGTAAAATAAATAGGTTGCCGATTAGGGTGTCGAAGGTTAAATTCATCGGCGATTTTGTGATAAGACCATCCTTCTTGTCCACTTAAGAGTACCAACTCGATTCTTTCTTCTTTAGACAGAGCCATCATTCGATTTGAGGAGGAAAAATAACATAAATAAATAAAATATTAAAATTCCTATGTACCCAGACTTTGTGGACACCTATATTATTAGAGCCGTCGTTTCCAACATCAACCCAATTCGGGGGCGTTTCAAATTTAGATACTTAGAAAAAATTGATTCAGCATAACTTCTTTTTCCTTCATTGCACTTGGGTTAATTTATGGACGCATTAATCACTAAAGAGATTTGTAAAATTAAAAAGTGCCTCATTCTTTGCAAAAAAGAAACTTCCTCAAATCCTTTTTGATAAAAATAATGATCTTGCGTTTACAATTTGTGCAACCAAATAACCTAATGCTTTAGAACAGTATTCTGGGGGCAATCCTATTGATGCTATATTTGGAGATGATGGGTGATTCTTACATAGCTTTTTTGTCTCGGATGACTTCTGATAGGCCCTTGTGGCTTTTGGCATCCGTTTAATTGTTATGTTATGTTAACCTCGTCAGGAAAACGCAATTTTGAGAAATGACTACCATTCACTGTATTCGTGTTCTCGCCATTTGAGGGAAGAAATTTCTTCATGGAGTCTAAATTTCGGGCTGTTGAAGGTCGCTAATGCAGACTTTCTCACCCTTGGTATTTTACTCTATTCCTCTTTTTGTTTTCATTCCCTCTCTATACTTGAGGGCCAGAAGGTACTGCCATGTTTATACCATCGTTTTTCTTCTTTTTTGTTTGAAAATTCAACTCTACAATTTCTTATCAATTTCCTACAATTTCCTCATATCGTTGTTTGGCTGATAAATTATTTTTTTAGTGATTGAATATGATTTACATTGAAATGTATATGTTTGAGTAAAATAGATTTTGAAAAACAAAGATGATGGATGATGAAAGAATAGAATCGAGAAGATGCTTGCATTTATTGGTTGGAGACTGTTATTGACTCACAAGCAAGCAATGCGTACAATAATCGAAAGTGAGTGAGAGCAGACCGAAGGATGACGTGGTTGCTTTGGTTGTTTGTCTGTTTAAATTGATTGGTTGCGCAAATATTCTGAAGTAGAAGGTCCGATTGTGGTCTGCTTCTGGATATTTTCTTAAGCTGGACATAGTCAAACAGAAATAACTTACATCCATATAAAAAGGAGACGTAGTACTATTTCCCTCGGGCGAAAATATCTATTCAATGGTTGGAAACTGTTGTTGTAGTTTTGACAAGTTGGTAAGGCATAATATCACGTCTCATGAATGATGTAACATTTTCATAATATATGGTTTGCTCCAGCGGCATTTAATTCCCATCAACTGGAGCCCATACTTATGATGAGTGTCGTGCAAAAAAATGGTACTGACGATTCGTTCTGACGGAATCATTTGCTTCCCAGAAGCCGTCGGATCATTTTAAGTGCGGTGTAACTCCATATCATGGTTTGAGTATAAGAAAAATTATGAATGCTGCTGAAATCTGGCAGAATTTGACTGTGATGGTCAAGAAGAATTAATATTTTCTCCCGTTTACTTGTTTATCAGCTCACAAGGTTTCATAAAATATCTTTGACCATCCTTTTTAAAGTTTAAAACATTTTAGCATTTCTCTGGATATTTCAGGTAGATCTGGGCATCACACATTCTTGTGCTTTATGACCGCAGCGAAATTATCTGCTTTGACAGGTGTCACCATTTTATTCTCTTATCTTTTCGCCCAACCCCCATCCCCACCCTGGTTGTCCTTCATTTTAAGGTTAAAACATTCTCACATCACTGGTTGAACTGGAAAAGGAAATGTTTGCCTTTTGTCTTGCCAAAGACTTGAAGAAAACCAATACCCCAGAGTAGCAATTGCTACTTCTGAATATAACTCCTAATGGAAAAGGTTTAAGGTTTGTCAAAGAAGAAAAAGAGTATGCAATATCCAAACATTCAACCAGCTATTCGCCCAGTGCCCCATAGGGAAGGAATGACAGTTCCCGATGCACCAGAAGCCTTTCCCACCGCCAAAAGAGTTAGCTGATTTATATGTGAATCCCCCGTGTATGTTTGTCTGTTTTACGGATGTCGATTAAATCTTGAATGGGAGTAAATATTTGGGAACATATTCAGATTGAGATTTTGGGATAGTTATTCTCTTTCTTTACCATTGCGAGATAAGGCATCTTCTGACATTTGGCGCAGGTTTGCGTCTTTAATTGCTTTCAAATTCTTAATTACGTCAAGTGAGGATCAAAAAGAAGGTTTACTCCGCGCTATCGATGTTACAAGACCCAAATTTAAGCCATTTTCCTCCTCTAAACTGAACTCAAAATTAAAGATGGACTGCAAGACCTTGTCAAGTATTCGGTGCTTCTAAAGGATAAGGCAGAGCTGTTATGCTCTAAGCCAGTGCTTCTCATCATTTTTTTAGCCATGGCCTCTTTAAGGACATAATTTGGACACACGACCCCCTTCCCTACTTACTTTATTTACAGCATTGTTCTTGCTTCCATGTGACACTTGAGCTTGATGTTTACTTGATAACTCTTTAATTTTAGGATTGATGCTACTTAATTGGATTCTGATATCACGCCTTGCACAGATGTCCATTTGGTTTCTTTTAATGCTCAAAATTTTGTTCACGGCACTGAGTCAAATTTCTACCAAAAGTATCCTAACCATTTCAGAATACTTTTGTGGACAGATAACTTTAGTGCTTTTTCGTTCACACAATTCATAATTGCCCCCTTTTTATATCTCTATTCAGCTTCTTTATCACATTTAAGTTTAATCAGTACTTAAATTTGTTCATCAACACAATCGACATCAAAGGTAAAAAGATCTATCATCCACTGCTTTACTTCAAAACTAAATATTTAAAAATCTGTTATTTATGTCCTGTTTTTAAGAGCGCATGTGAGAATATTAATTCTTAAGATATTCTATAGCTAAATCTGAGATATTATTAAATTCTTTGTCCTGAAAATTTATTTGAAATAGGTCAAGTTGTGGGGAAGCTGGGTGTGTGTGTGTCTGTAGGGCCATTCTCCCACCCCCCTTTACATATATCTTTCCCTACCCCTGTGTGAGTGTGTGGGTATAATTTGCCTTCTGATTTTTTATTATGAATACAAATAATAACTGATTGTACTCTCTTTTCAGAGATATAATTTTCTAAACATAAATATAAGAGTAAATATTTAGAGAGTTAAGTTAAATTTATTTGTCCAGCGCATTGGGATATTACCCTAGGTAAGATTGTTTTTGTTAATAAAATACTAATAGGCTCAACATTAATTTTAACAACGAGAGATAGCAAAGTTCATCACCAGATTTTTCTTTGGAAACGCTATACCAAAATTTCTCTGGCTCTTTTTAATATCGCGTCCGGTGTCTTCAAAGAGTGAAGCTTCAGCGGACTGTGAGAGAAATCCTCAAGGCGAGTGCTCCGCCCAGCCCAGCCCTGAAACGGAGGGCGTTACCTGCATTGGCTGACGAGCCTGTGCCCCTTCTTATTGGACAAATACTACTACCACCATCACCCCAGCCTTCAAGTGATAGTCCGTGCCCCTTCTTGTTCGGGTGTTGTTTTGATTGATTTGTTGTGTGGACCTTGTTTGGGTTGTTGAAATTTGTTCTCTGCGCCTGTCATATTTTATTTTTGTTTTCGGTTGGGAAAATTGCAATTTGTATGGAATATTTATTATGAATGCGCACCAGTATTTATTTATTTTGTTTGTAAATACAAACTGTAATTGTAACTGTATTTTTTTGTAAAGTAAAGGACTGTATATCAAATCGTATCAATTCTTCCTCGGGGTTCTCAAGGTCCATAAATCCTAGGATAAAGTTGGAATGCAGATTTAGTGTTGCTTTCGGCCCGCTACATTTTGCGCCCTAATAGGGACCTTGAGATCTCGAAACCGGAGGAATTTGATTTGATTGCAGTTCATCTGTATATTGGTAAAGTAGTTGGATTGATTTTTCCCTCCTCCTATCATTTGTTACTAACTTGGGAACAATGGCTTTGGCTGAAACTTTGAATGAAGAAGTAGTGCGATTGAGACTGGAGTTGAGGAAGAAAGAAGAGCAGTGCGAAATGTTGCGGGGAATGATTGAAGGAATGAAGAATGAGATGAAAAAGATGAATGAAAAGACTGATAGGATGAAGAAGGAAATGGGAGACCAACAGGATCAGACTGACCGACGGATGCAGGACCTATATAATATGATGACAGGGGTTGGACCAGCCCCAGGACCTACGACCCTGACCCCTGCTCCTACTGAAGGGACTCCGCTAAATGGAATGGATGGCATTGTGATTGAGTCCAAAGAAGATACTGTGAGTGGTAGGAAAAAGGGTGAATGAAAGAGAGTGGAAAGTGAGAGGAAGGATGCATAGTTCTAAGGTTGAGGAGAAGAAGGCGAGAGGGAAGAGTGTGGATTTGCTATACTCAGATGAGGAAGAGAGTGATGATATGATTGGAATGAGTCAACCGAGAGAAGCTCTTCGGAGAGTGAAGTGAATGGAGGGAAAGAAAGTTTGATTAGGGAAGTGCCTAGGATTGATAAGTTTAGATTACATGGGGAAAAGAGTATGGATGAGTTCTTCGGGGATTTTGAGCGGTACTGCAAGCTCAAGTACCCACAGAACAAGGGTCACTGGGTAAGTGTTCTGGGAGATTGTTTGGATGGGAAAGTGTTGGAGTTCTTTCGAGTGATAATGAGTGTGGGAGAGCCAATGTACGATGTAGTGAAGAAGCGGATGATTGAAAAGGTGAAACAAATGAAAGAGAGTGAATGAATTTTAGAAGGCGCGTATATGTAAGAACGAATTGGTGAATATGTATGCACATAGGCTTGAGAGTATGACAAGAACGAGGTATGGTGATGATGATGTAAATGAATGTAAACCACTGATGAGGAAGTTTCTGGACACGATCCTGCAAAAGGTGAGTAAATGGCTAAGTGGAAAGAGAAAGGAGAGAGTGAGACTGACAGGTGAACGGTTGATGTGGGAGGATGTGTTGAAGCTGTTGGAAGATGGACGATTTGATGATGAAAGCGATCTAGAAGAGGATGGATGGTAAAGTGTGAATATAGGGGGTAAGAGGCCCAGAAGCTTTCCTCCACCCCAGCAGTTTGTCAGCTACAGGGATGCCCGGAAGGCTGCACCAGCTGAAGTGATGTCGAGCTTCCTGGGCCACAAGAATGGATGGGTAAATGGAGGGTGGTCGAATGGAAAAGGACAGATAAATGTCAAGCGTGGGAATGGGTATATGAGAGAGAAGCCGAGGTATGTCCCAGCAAATGAGAGACCGAATGATGTGAGAAAGATTGTGGAATGTCGTCGGTGTGGAAGGAAGGGTCATATGTTATCCGAATGTAGGTGGACGTCTGGTGCATGTTTTGGGTGTGGTAAGAAGGGGCATATGATAAAGGATTGCCAGGAAAGTGTGAAAAAATGCTTCAAGTGTAAAGATAGAGGCCATTTGAAGAAAGATTGTCCTATGTTGAATGGTGGAGCAACTGCAGGGGAAAGTATGAAGTATGCGTGTGGTAATTGTGGAAAGGCTGGTGATTATGCAAGGGTTTGTTATGACCAGAGGAATGTATGTAGCTATTGTGCGATGGAAGGACATTCGAGTGAAAAGTGTTGGATTAGAATGAAAGCGCAAGGTGTGAATGGAAAGTCTGAAGCGGGAAACTGAATTGTAAGAGGGTACCTGCTGAAGTATCCTCTGGGTGCATGAGTGTGAGTAATGTGTTGGTAAGTCTGTCTAGTGTGAAAGTGCTGTCTGGTAGGAATTATGAGTGTCTGAGTGTGAAGGTGGAATTGAATAAAATTGAGTGTTTGGCTTTAATAGATTCTGGATGCGAGGTGAGCTTGGTGTATAAAGATGTGTATGACAAGGTTAGCGAGAAAGCCCTCTTGTCTGAGTGTAAGGGTAGTTTAGTAGGTATTGGTAGTAGGAGAGTGCCTGTGATTGGAATGATAAGGTCACCTGTTCGAATGCATGGTATATTGATGAATGAATGTGATTTCTCTGTGATTGATAAGGTGAGTAGTGAGTATGGTGTGATTTGGGGCTATGATTTTATGAAAATGAATCGTATGGTTGTGCATCCTGCAAGTGATCAGATTGAGAGAAAGATTGGTAAAAATGGGGTGTATAAGTTATATGTAAAGAAAGATGGCAGTGTTTTGAGGAGTGTGTTTACTGGTATTAAAGTGACTGCTATGGAGAATGTAAGGCTTGTGAAGGGTGAAAAGGTGCCCGTTAGAGTGAGTTGGAGTAAGGATGTTAGTTTGAATGTGGGTGGGAACACTGTGATATTGGATGGAAAGGATGCGTGTTATAAGGTAAGGCGTGTTGCTTGTGTGTTTGATGGCTTAATGAGAATGAATTAGCCGTTTGTATGTGTGCAGGCGGACCCCAGGGTGAAAGGACAGGTGAGGGGTATCCAAATCGGAGATGTACTAGGACACCTCTCCACTGTCAATGAGGTAGGTATGGATGATAGCACGGATATCAGGGTGAATGTTGCGAATGAAAAGACATGTGAATGGATGTATAATGAAGTGAAGGGCATGGTAAAATTGGATGGATGTTTGACTGAGTATGAAAGGGAGGATGTGTATCGAATGATATTTGAACGAAAGGGAACCCTCAGTAAGGGTGATCTGGATTTCGGGGTTGCAAAGCTCCCGGAATTTAAGATTTTCCTGAAGGAGGACTCCCCAATCTAGCAGCGGCCGAGGCATTTCCCACGTCCGGTTGCTGATGAGATTGAGGAGCAGTGTTTGGAATTGGAGCAATTGATGGTGATTGAAGAGAGCGAGAGTGCATGGAATAGTCGAATTGTGCCTGTGCGTAAGCCGGATGGAAGATTGCGTATGTGTGTGGATTATCGAAAGGTGAATGGAAGGACTGTAGAAGAAAGGTTTCCGATGTGTGTGGTATCTGAGTGTTTGTATATTATGCATGGGGTGGAGTCGTTTACGAAGCTGGATCTGGTACGGGGCTATTACCAGATGCCCATTGCTGAGGAGAGCCGGCCGGTAACTGCCTTCTCTTCCACAAAGAGGCATCATCAGTTCCTGAACCTCAGTTTTGGGTTGGCTAATGCTCCTGGAGCCTTCCAGCTGGCAATGAATGTTGTGCTGAGTACGTTTGCGAGTAAGAATGTGATTGCGTTTATAGATATTTTGATTATAACTGAGACTTTTGAGGAGCATATAAGATTGGTGAATGATGTGTTGAGAACGTTGAAGAGTGTTGGTGTGAAGGTGAAAGTGGCGAAGTGTGAATGGTTTGCGAAAGAAGTGGAATTCCTTGGGCATATAATGAGTGAGAATGGGTTACAAAAGTCGCCGAAGTATGTTGAGAAGGTGCGAATGTTTCCGAAACCGGTGACTGTGAAGCAACTGAAGTCGTTTTAAGGTTTGACTGAGTTCCAGCGAAAGTTTATACGTGATTGTCCTGGTGTGAGTAAGCCTCTGACTGAGTAGATGGGCAAGAAAGGTAGTACGGTTGTCAGGTGGAATGATAAGATGAATGAGGCGTATGAGAAACTGAAAGAGGCAGTGGTTGAAGATGTTGAATTGGCGTATCCAGATTATAGTGTGAATGATAAAATGCTTGAATTGTATACAGATGCGAGTGGGTATTGTATGGGAGGTTTTCTGATGCAAGAGCAGCGTTTGAATTGAGAGAATGTCAGGCGAATAATTGGGTATGTATCCAAGGCTATGAATGGGGCAGAGCGAAAGTATTCGACTGTGGAACGAAAGTTGGCTGCGATAAGTTATTGTTTAAAAGTGTTGCGTCCGTTTTTGTATGGTGTCAGATTTGTGATCAAAACTGACCACCAACCTCTTGTGTGTCTGCAGCGTATGAAGTGGGCTGATAGTAGGATTGCAAGGACTTTGGAAGATTTAAGTGACTTTGACTATGTGACTGGTGAACGGAATGGAGTGGCTGATTTGATGCCAAGGTATCCTGGTACGAATGATGAAAATGTGTGTGGAGTGAGTGATCCTGAGTGATCCTGAGTATTTGCCAAAAGCGATTATGAATGGAAAGGAGAGTAAGGGTGGTGCTGATTCCTTGTTTGAGAGTGTATAGAATGGTTTGCAAGATTTGAGTAGTAATGGAGTAGATGTGAGAGTGCCCGATAGTGTAGATGACTTAAGGAAGGAGGTAATGAGTGAATTATGTAGGAAGCCTGAAAGCATTGGTATGTCAAGGGTGCAGAACTTCATGAAAGAATTGAGAGCGATGTGTATGCAAGGGGTCCTGCCATTTCAGGAAGTGTTGATTGTAGTGAGTCGTTTGTATGGAGTGATTGTTTGTGTGCACTTTGGTGATGAGAGGCCGATTGTGTACAAAGATGAGAAGATGAAGGGTTTGAATCCTAATGTGGTACATCTGCAATGTTTGAGCGGTGTGCACTATAATTGGGTGATTGAAAAGTGTTCATATATGAGAGAGAAGAATGATTGTCTGGATGAAGATGAGTGTGTGGTGAATGATGATATGGGAGTTGATGACAGTGTGGATATTAGTGCTGATGTTGGTGTGCTTGTTCCTTCTGTGTATTGCGAACATGGTGGACCTGATATGATGGAAGTGAGAGTGAAAGTTGGTGGAAGGTTGTTCTGTGGTTTGATTGATACTGGAGCGCAAGTGTCTTTAGTTAATGAGAGGATTCTGAGTAAGTATGATGAGTTTAAATGTTGCGAGCATAAACCTGTGAAGTTACGGATAAGTGGATTAGGGAATGGCATGATAGTGGTATGGGAACAGGTTAGTCTGAAAGTGAGTTTGGGTAATCGTGTGAATGTGAAGCATGACTTTGTGATTCTGAAAGATGAGCAAATGCTGTGTTGTTTCTTGCTTGGTGTAGACTTTATGAGATTGAATGATTTATCTTTGGATGCTGATAAGGATTGACTTATGAAAGGCGAATGTGAGGTAATGAGGTTGAATGAGTGTGCAAAGAATGTTGTCAAGTTTTGCGGTATGATTGAATTGGTCATGGATGATGAGAATGAAATTTTAAGTGATGATGAAATTGTATATTTTGTGAGGTATGTGAAGGGTGGTGATGATATGTATGTACCTGTGATGTCCTTGATTGCTATGATTGGTCTGGTGAAGGTTATGCATGATAATTATGGGCATATGGGTAAGTTTAAGCTGTGGGAGTGTATGAAGGAGCGT
The DNA here is from genome assembly GCA_963969495.1 of Ceratothoa steindachneri. Classification (NCBI taxonomy): domain Eukaryota; kingdom Metazoa; phylum Arthropoda; class Malacostraca; order Isopoda; family Cymothoidae; genus Ceratothoa; species Ceratothoa steindachneri. The sequence continues at coordinate 39,448,994 of OZ018324.1, read as the reverse complement.
GTGTTCCATCCGTTTCTGAGAACTGTTGTGAATGATGTTGCAACTACGTGTGAAAGATCTCAGAAGCGAAAGGTGCAAGGTGTGCAAGTGAAAACACCGATGTTGAAAGTTGATGCGAAAGAACCGTTTGAATGGGTAGTGATTGATTGTGTCTCTTTGCCGCGTACGAGTGCTGGGAATGTTGGTATGGTTGTTATGGTTTATAATAAAAGTAAGTTTGTGTATGCAGCGCCTGTGAGAGATAAAAGGAGTGTGACTGTTGCGCGTGTGGTTGAGCAGTTGTTTTTTCCTATGCGTGTATGGAAGCCTAGAAGATGTCTGAGTGATAATGGACCTGAATTTGTAGGAGAAGTGTTTGAGCAAATGTTGAGAGAGAATGGTGGGGAGTATGTGAGAACAACTCCGTATGTACCGTCTTCAAATGGATTGGCTGAACGTACGATAAGAACCTTGTGTGAGATGTTGAGAATGATGAGTACGACAGTGAATGACTGGGATGTATGGTTGGGAAGAGTGTTGTGGGCGTATAATTCGACTGTGCATAGTGCAACTGGAATGTCCCCATGTCAGTTTGTGATGAATTTTGAAAGGGGAGTGAAAGATAGGTTTCGTTTGAGTGAAAGTGAGCAGAGTGTATAGCGTGAGGCACATGAAAAGTTCCGTTCATTTGAATTAGGTGCGAAAGTATTGAAGGTAAAAGAAGTGAAGGGTGGGTTGAATGTGTCAAAGATGAGTGAGAAGTTTGATGGACCTTATAGAGTTGTGAGGGTTTGGGAAAATGGAGTGACGTATGTTTTGGAAAGTTTGAATGACGGTATGACTGAGAGATTGCGGGCTCATCAGAGTCAGTTAAGGAGATGGAGAGAACCTCCTGACCACCTGGTGAGCCATCCGGTGTATGAACTGTGCAGAAAGAAAGGTAAATTGCATGATGATGAGATTGAATGTGATAGTATGGATCTCTCTAGGAAAGAGGTAGTCCTAGTCTGGAGTAGAAAGCGTACAAAGAAGAGTGTAAGGAAGAATGCATGTACGAATGAAAGTAAGTCTGAGCAGAGTGTTTCTGGTATGGGGGAGCTTGAAAGAGAGATGAGTGTTTGCAAAACAGGTGAGTGATTTGGCTGGTATAAGTTTACGAGTGAGTAAACTGCCTGTGCCTGATTTTTCTGGTTTTGGGAACAGTATGAATGATAGTGTGTTTGGGCAGAATGAACCTAGTGTGTCTGATTTTTCGGGTTTTACAAATGGTAATAGTAGGGGTGAGTTTGATGTAGTGAATGATGAAGTGGCTGATTTTTCAGGTTTCTGGTGGGAACCAGTCGATGGGGTTTCTGGTATGCCTGTTGAGAATACAGGGGATGTGAGTTACCTGTTTGTTTCGCAAGAGTGTGCTTTGAGTTTGATGTGGTCTGTGAGTGAGGAGATGATGAATGGAAGTATGAAGAGTGAAGGTTCTGAACAAAAAAGTATGAAAGATTTCTATCGAGAGATGAGCGAGTTAGTAATGAGAGCGAAGAGTATGGTGTATGACATGATTGATTTTGACCAGGAGACCGAGACTGACAAGACAACTGACAAACAACCCCGAACGATTGCTACGCGTAGCCAGGGACCAGTAAAAGAGTGTGAATGGGTGCAGAAGGGTGCGATTGAGCACAAGTGGTACCGTGAAGAGTGATGGAAAAGGTATTGCGTGTGACTGTGGTCGAATGGCTTAAGGAAGGAGGGGTGTGGGGGAGCGGTGTGTGTGTGTGTGTGTGTGTGTGTAGGGCCATTCTCCCACCCCACTTTACATATATCTTTCCCTACCCCTGTGTGAGTGTGTGGGTATAATTTGCCTTCCGATTTTTTATTATGAATACAAATAATAACTGATTGTACTCTCTTTTCAGAGATATAATTTTCTAAACATAAATATAGGAGTAAATATTTAGAGAGTTAAGTTAAATTTATTTGTCCAGCGCATTGGGATATTACCCTAGGTAAGATTGTTTTTGTTAATAAAATACTAATAGGCTCAACATTAATTTTAACAACGAGAGATAGCAAAGTTCATCACCAGATTTTTCTTTGGAAACGCTATACCAAAATTTCTCTGGCTCTTTTTAATATCGCGTCCGGTGTCTTCAAAGAGTGAAGCTTCAGCGGACTGTGAGAGAAATCCTCGAGGAGAGTGCTCCGCCCAGCCCAGCCCTGAAACGGAGGGCGTTACCTGCATTGGCTGACGAGCCTGTGCCCCTTCTTATTGGACAAATACTACTACCACCATCACCCCAGCCTTCAAGTGATAGTCCGTGCCCCTTCTTGTTCGGGTGTTGTTTTGATTGATTTGTTGTGTGGACCTTGTTTGGGTTGTTGAAATTTGTTCTCTGCGCCTGTCATATTTTATTTTTGTTTTCGGTTGGGAAAATTGCAATTTGTATGGAATATTTATTATGAATGCGCACCAGTATTTATTTATTTTGTTTGTAAATATAAACTGTATTTTTTTTTAAAGTAAAGGACTGCATATCAAATCGTATAAATTCTTCCTCGGGGTTCTCAAGGTCCATAAATCCTAGGATAAGGTTGGAACGCGGGTTTAGTGTTGCTTTCGGCCCGCTACAAAGTTGAATCTGCAAAGGCTTTCAACACACATTTGCAGTCAATCATAGTGATAAGCTTGCCTTGAATTTGAAGTGACACATCATTCAGTTTTCGAAGTATCTATGCAAGATTATATATGTTATTTTTATGTTTATCAATGTTTCCTGCCAAACACAATTCTATCATAGAGAACAACAAATCTTGATAAGCAATTTTCTTTAGAAAGCCATCCGACTACGTAATGGTGAGGAAGCCTAATGTTACTTTCCTTGTTTTTAATGCAAAATTTTCTAAATAGGCGATCGTATTTGAGGTTACATTTGATTTTAATTATGTTTTTATCCCCACATTTAAAGACTGATAAAAAACTCAATTAATATTTCTGCCCACCAAATGGTGCTGGTGAACAATACAATGGACCGTAAAAAAAATCAAGGTACGCTTTCCTTAGATGAATGCCAACCATTGAAGCAGCTCCGTCACCGTCAATAGCACAGGATACAAAGTTTTCTAAGAGAATCTCTTTCTCATCAAACCAACTTTTTAATACAGCAAATATTGAAGCCCTGTCGTGTCCGTTTCTAAAAACATTGTAAATAACATCTCTTCCTCGCATTTACACTCATTATCAAAATTACGAACATATGTTATTAGAAGAGCTTTGTTATTTGTAACAGTAGAGTATTATTTAATTCTTCAATTAAATGAAGACCCGATTCGGATGGACTTCGTGGAGGCTACCATACGCTGTAGATACCCGTGTTATCTATTTATTTATCTATATCTATATTATACAAACAATTTCGTCTTTTTTATAAGACCAAACAACGATAAACATAGAGTATGAAAGAAGAAAGAGACATAAATAACAAACGAAGTAAAATAATAGAAATTCTTTTACCCGTTAGAAAAAGTGAAAAAAAAAACAGCTTGCATTTGCGGAGTGGCCTGAAAAGCGAAGAGCGCGCAATGATATAGGTTCGAACCCGACTCATTTTCACTTTCTTTAAAGAGTAAAAGAGTTGATATTAATTTATTACGTTTCCTTATTTCTTTTTTTATACTGTATAATTTATCCTTGTTTGGTTTTATAAAAAGACGAAATCGCTTGTGTATCATATTTCATCATTTCCTATGGGTTAATGACATCTTCTGTGTCACATGTTATCATATATATATATATATATATATATATATATATATATATATATATATATATATATATATATATATATATATATATATATATATATATATAATATATATATATAATATATATATATATATATATATATATATATATATATATATATATATATATATATATATATATATATATATATATATATATATATATATATATATATATATATATATATATATATATACACGAGGGGTGGTCAATAAGTTTTGCAATTCGGATATAAGGAAATGAGATATGAGGAAAAGTGTTTTATTATTTTTTAATATAACTACCCTCGACTTCAATGCACTTGCGCCACTTGTCCCTGAGGCTTCGAATTCCCGACAACCAGAAATCTCCCGACTGCTGTTCAATCCACTTCTGGACGGCGAGATCGACATCTTCATCGTCCTCAAACCGGCGTCCACGCAGTGCAGCCTTGAGCTGGCGGAATAAAAAGGAGTCGCTAGGGGCCAGATCTGGACTGTAGGGGGGGGGGGGTGAGCTCCTCGAATCCGCACTCGCACAGAGCAGCTTGTGCAACTATGGCCTTGTGGACTTTGACGACGTTGAAGTCGACCATGGGGCGTGAGGTTTCTAGGGACCCAACGGGCACAGACCTTGGTCATAGCCAAATTGTCGTGGATGATGTTGATAACACTTCCATGTGATATTCCAAGTTCTCGCTCGAGTTCTTCGATCTTCACCCGTCGATTTTCGAGGATCATCCTCTCCACTCTTGCCACATTGTCCTCGTTGTTCATGTCTGACGGGCGTCCTGGACGGGGGTCATCTTCAAGGGACTCATAACTATGGCGGAACTCCCTATTCCAGCGAGCAACGGTTGCATAGGAAGGGGCGGTGTTGGTGTACACTGCGACCATGTATTCATGGATCTCTTTTGCATTCTTGCCTTCCTTGGTCAAAAATTTGATCACTGCGCGGTGCTCAACCTTCTCCATTGTTGAAAAATTTGCAACTGACGATCTGCGATGAGCTACTGCTTCTTAAATAGACGAGGCAGGAGCGTGCGGCTGCAGGTCCTGACTTGCCATAACTTGTCCTAACATCCCCACAAACAGCCATCCCCCTTCCTGCTTTGCCCTACCGATTCGCAAAAATTATTGACCGCCCCTCGTATATATATATATATATATATATATATATATATATATATATATATATATATATATATATATATATATATATATATATATATATATATATATATATATATATTTATATATTTATTTTATATATATATAGTTCGAAAATGCTTGGATTCATCTTTTCATTTTCCTGTGGGTTAATTTACATATTATTGCTTTTCTCACGTGCTTTTTTATTATATATATATATATATATATATATATATATATATATATATATATATATATATATATATATAATTACTATAGTTTATTTTTATTAAATATACATGGCATAAAAATGGCGAAACATGTATCTTGTTAGCAATTTTACATTATCATCTTATACATAATAAGAAAAATGTAATGTAAAAAGTTAGATATGTCGAAAACAAAAGCCAAACAACTCACATAAACTGAGAAGCTGCGGATTGCGAGTGCAGCGAGTCTCCAAGTGACCAGGATTATGTTTTTAGTCGAAGACAACCATGCGAAAATTAATTGTGAGATAAAGAGGGACAAAACCTTTAGAAAGATCACAGATAAATTGAAAGATTTGAGGAAGGTAAAACAATCGTTTGAAAGCGCCCGAAAAGATCATCTTGCGAAGAAACTAATTCCGGTTTGTATAGTCGATATTTAGCTTACGTTTCATAAGTTATGACAAAAAAGGAAGGAAAAAATATTGAAATGTACGAAATCCTGATATTAGTCAAAATGTCTTCATATAACAGTAAATATCTTTTTATTAATCTGATATTACACGTCGAGAGGATGGGATAATGATCGTCGTTGTCTTCGTCGGCTGCTGTTTGTGTGGGAGAGTGGGCCTTAAGAGAGAGAGAAGGGCGACGCCATTCGCTGACGAATTGGTTTCGGGCGATCGTGGCTGCCCGACGGCCACACGCCTCTACTTGGCCCGCAGCGCGGCCACTGCGGCTCAAAACATTGAGACGCGTTGCATCGGGCTGCGGGTTCTCGGTCTATCAAGGCCCGCCTTTGTCGCGCCTGCCCTCTTCCGCCGGAGCCAAACATAGGGATCTTATATGCCCCGTGTCTACTTGATCCGCCCCTGAGGTAACTATAGGGTGGAGGCCCCGCCGGTGGGTACCCAGTGTAGCCTATTACACTTGGGGGAATTGCACGTCCTCTAGACCTGTCACTGGGTTGACGTGAACCCTGCGATGAGGCCTGGGAAAGTTGTTGGTGCGCTTTCCACTCGCCTTATCTCAGAACCACCCTACCTTTTTACTATTAGTATTAATTTTTTTATTATTAATAGCATTATTATAATTGTTATCAACATTCTTCTTCTTATTTATTACTATTATTTAGTAGTAGTATTTATCAGTGTATTTATTATGATTATTATTTTTATATCATTTTATTTATTTTTAATTATTGTTCTTTATTTTCAATATTATTTGTAGTATTTTATTAGTAGTAGTATTTTTATTAGTAGTATTTATATTATTTGTAATAGTATTTTGTAGTAGTAGTAGTATTTTTAGTAGTATGTTTAATTGGCATTACTATTTTTATTAGTTTTAGCAGTATTTTTTATTAGTATTAGTAATATTGTATTATTAGTACTAGTATTTTTATTATTAGTAGTAGTATTATGCTATTAGTATTTTTTCATTAGTATTTTATTTGCATTTTATTAGTATTTTTAATTAGCATTTTTATAAGTATTTTTAATTGTATTTTTTACTATTATAATTTATTATTTTGTAGTATTTTGTTTTATTAGTATTTTTTATTAATTTATTTTTTAGTATTTATTTCTTTTTTATTTTTATCATTTATTTCCTCTTTATTATTCTTATTACGGCTATCCCCTCAACCTTTTATACCCGCACTTTGTACCAGGAGGACTGTTTCCACCTGGACAGAGAGAGTTCAGTCCAGTAGCCATGATGCCTTGGTGCATGGATGTCATCCTGGGATCACCTAACACCAGGCTATGATAATAATAGGCCGTTACGCACCTTACTCGTTAGTGGAGCCGCCTATCGCTGTATTACCTACCCTCCTGCCTCCTTCCAAACTTGCTCTTCTATCCCCAAGAGGTTGTGGTTGCTCGGCGCACTTTCGTCTTCTTATGAGCCTTAGTCGAATATACCGTGAAGTCCCTACCTGCTGCGAGGGCCGAAAGCCCGCTGGCTATGGCATGTATTAAGTACGAAGTGTGTTATGTCGTTGACTCCGCTCACTTTCTTCCAGTACACATAGAAGGAGGTTACTCCTGCGCCATCCTTTATGGTGAAAGCTAGAGGTCAATGTCGCCTTAATGGCGAGCCGGGTTCTCAAAGCCCACCAACGCTGAACCGGGACCGAGTATGTGTAAATGATCACATTCTGGAATTTTTTTATCCAATTGAGACTTTTCTCTTAACTTCCCCACTCATTGGGGGGTCATATTTCCATGTGTGATTTTTTTTTTCTCTATCTATGTTTACAATAGAAGGCAATATTAGGAATGCACATGGGGATCCGCCTTCAAGCACGGCTTCGGCCTCCCTAGGTATTCGACCGGTGGATGGGGTTCACCTCTCACCATCCGCATGTAGCAAATGCGCTATCCATTTGCCATCTATGGAAGCTCCACCTCTGAAAAGTAGGTACATCCCCCCCCCCATGGTGCTTTCTCAAGAGCCCCTCCAATCCTCTTCTACCGGAGATGAGGTTTACTCCTCTCCTATCCTTACAAGTGCGAGTGTTTCGTCCCTGACGCTCTTCTGTGAAATCGCTCATAGAGGACTCCATCTTTTGACTAACGGTATTCCCCCCCTTTTCTATTACAAGGGACTGCCAAGAAAGTAGGCAGGCGGCCCAAAATAACCCACTTCCTGTGGGATTGAATCGATAACGCCAACCCCCTTACTGAGGTTTTGGAAAGCGGTGCACTCATGTATTTTGACATTGCGGGTGGTCAGCGTCCTTTCCCCCCTCTTTTCCCCAATGGAGGTCGGTTCACCAACAATAGACTTAGGTCTGATTTAAGGTAGCTTGAATGGAATCTGTGATGCCTTGTGGGGGTAGGGGTATGGCAACATGGAGGACTTCCTGATCTAGATATGATCATGAAGGTAGCCCAGCGAGAGATGGCAGGATCTTCCATAGAAGCGAACCTGGGCTCTGTGTCAAACACTGAACCTGAATCCGCCCTCGGCTGATTCCCCTTTGGCAGTGGAGAGAAGCATATTCATTCCCCACCATCCTATCCCCAAAAGTATCTGTGGAGACTCCGGGAACTGACGGGTCCGCTGCTATTTTGGCAAGCGATCAGGCAAAGTCCTGCACCTCCTGCCCAAGGGTAACTCCATGTAGGGATCCCATACCAAGACCAAAGTTGCAAGTGCGCTGAGCGGAACCTTGATTACGTCGGGCCACCTCATTGAAAAACTACCTGTGGTTTTCGAGCCCGCTGGTTTCAAACGTTTTTGGCTATTCGCTCCAATGATGGCAGAATGTTGACCAGAGGTAATGCATGATCCATCATTTGAGAGCATTAGCTAGTTTGACTGGTAGAGAACAGAAGGTGACCCATTTCTCGGACTGAAGACTTCTGGCGAATGCGTCGGACCCCTCCGAGTTGGTCATGATTAATTCCCTTCGGACATGTCATAGCTCGCCGGTGAGTGTGACGCCGAGCTCTACCAAGAACTTCGTGAAAGGAGTAATTTATGGAAGGGAACTCATGGACTACTCCATAGAAGACATCACTTTGAAGCTGACCGACCAAGGGGTGGTCAAGGTTGAACGTGTAAAAAGAAAACAGGAAGGGGACTCGAAACCAAACCCTACACTCTTCAATCGTTTGACCGTGGCAGGCTCTCTGAGTCGGTGGGTGCTAGTTGGTATAGATACCGGGTGAAGACATTAATGCTACTGCTGCGCCGGTGCTTCTCCTGCCAACGCTTTGGCCATATTAATCGCTCATATAGACGTGCAAAGCCGGTGTCGTGGTATGACATTATATTACATCAATACCATATTATATCTATGGGGGAGGGACAGATAACTTACAAGTGAACCGACGAAGGGACGGAACACCGCTAGTTTAGACGGGCTGAAATGCGAAATGAGAGTGCAACGAGGTCAATTAAATTATGGGCAATGGCAAAGCTCAAGGTTATTTAAAGAGGCATGTACAAAAATATAATTTTATTTACATAAAAATAATGAGAGAATTGATGGGTAAAATTACCTCAGAGAATTAACGGACAAAATCACATCAGTAAACGAAGGGAAGGATTGTAGTTATAAATCAGACTATGCAGTTAAAATTAATGTGTTACGGGAGGAGACTATTCAAATGAGAAGGGGGAATTAACGCAAATGGGTTGCTGAAGGGGGAGAGGGGTTGGCTTACGGAGGATTCCGGGTGAGACGTCAGGGTAAGGCTTCACGGATGTCTTCTGCACGTGAAACGAGGCCACTCAAAGCTTCTGGGCGAGATGTTAACGTGATGACGGTTCTCCAAAAAAAAGGGGGAGGCGGTAACGTCCGGTCCAGGGGAGAGTATTTCGGCCACCCGAAAACGAGGGGCGAACGAAGAAAGGCTTCGACAGGAGTTGATGAGAAAAGTCCGGAAAATCACTCGGTGGCGATCGTTAAGTGGAATTACCTCACTGGCTGGGGCTAATTTCAAATACACAAAATAGTTCAGCTGTAACTTTGCTTTGTTGTTAGCACCTGAATTGGAACTATGGGGAATCTTCTGGGGTCCGGGCGAGACTTCTCAACTCTGTGTCTCTTCATGGGAGTCGAGCGCTATTTATGTCCGAGGCTCTCCTCGAGGTTGGGGGGCAGTAAGTGGGGAACAGCTCTACTCTCGAATGGCTTCGAATCTTCTTGCAGAGGCTATTCTGCCCGTGTAAATGTGAATCGTGTTGGACACGGTTTGAGGCTACCGCTTGTGGAAGGAAGGGGGGGAGGGTGTAGGCTTAACAATTTAGGCCTAACCGGGCCCTCGGCAGTGCATGGGAGTTCCGTTCTACTCAAGAGAGTCCACGTGGGGTTCTCGAACAGTCGGGTTTACCCTAAGTCTATGTAAGTTATTCCAAGAAAGTACACGACAATTCCCTATCGTTTATGACCAAGTGTGTCAATTGCGGAGAGCCACACCCCGCTTCTTCGAAGCAATGTAGTGCGTATCTGCTGGAGAAGAAAATTCTGGCCGTTCAGGCTACAGATCTTCTCTCATTTTGCCAGGCTATTGACTTGGCCCTGCCGCTCACGGCGCTTCCTGCGACGTCGAATGCCTCAATTTTTAAAGGGAGGGACCCACTGCTCCTATTCCATTAGAAATCCTACTGCACGTTCTACTCAACCAGGGTCCTCCTCTGGTCGAGATGGTGGCAAAAAGGATTCACACCCACCCTCGGCTAAAACCAGGTTTCCTCCCCTCCTCCCCCAGCGTGACGAAACGGCCGCGCGCTTCCACCGAATCGTTAGACTCAGAAAAGGCAATACCGTCTTCCGGGATTCCTAAAGCTCCCCTCACCTCCCGAGAAGAAGACACCACCAAACGAGATTTGACTACTACGCCCCAACCCAAGAAATGATTGGGCGACTCAGGGACGGGGATTCATCCAAAGGAAGGGCCCCCAACTCCAAAGTCGTCCCGCCCACCAAAGGTTATGAGGCGGAGGGAGGAAAAGACTCTCATAGCGAGCCCAATTCCGGCTATAAGTCCTCGAAGAAGAAACGCCTTTTTCGGTCAAAAGTGCACGGATTTCTGCCTCCAGGAAGTGTACGGACATTCCCGTGAGGGTCTTCTCTTCGAAGAGGGCCCCCGAATCTCCTCTGAGCTAGGCCAACTAGGCAGAACTACGGAAGGTGGTCTCCTCCCGTTCCCAGTTAGCTATCTTTCTGCACGAGACCATCCTGGGTGGATGGCCCCTACCCACCCTCCTGGGGTATAAGTGTTTTGCAACCCCACCAACATGGGATGATGGCGTGTAGGAAGATGTGAAATTTACACATGACATGATGTCTCTTTTCTTCTTTTTGTTTTAAATACCTCCTTCCAGCAGTAGCAGTGCAGCTACACCTGGATAGGAGGTTTATTGTCATTTATGCATACCCTCCAACGTCAGCCCACTTCGACCGCATCATAGCTTAGTTTGCGAGGTTTTTATGCTCCTCGGGGATTTAAACGGTGACACCCCCTCTGGGAAGACTTCTGGATCAATCCCAGGGGTAAGGTTCTTGCCGACATGATCGACGAGTTGGAGATAAGTGTCCTAAATTCAGATGAGTATACACATCACTGGTCGAGAATCGCTTCATTTTCCTGCCTTAATCTGATTTTTGGTGGGAGGTATTCGATGACCCCTATAGCAGTGATCATTTTTACAATCAAATATCATTTTCTAGGCAGCTTCCGCCTGAAAGACTTTACCTCTACGCTGGTCCTTAGTTAGCCATTTAACCTTTACTCCGATACAATACCTCTTTGTCAAAGTATTTATTTATTTACTGACTTTTAGCGAGCCAGTCTGACACCACTTAGGAAGGAAAATAATTCCTCTATTGGCTGAGTAGACTCCGGATTCATCTAAAGGAGTCTAATTACTGAATTAGCAGAGTACCACAGCGTTTAATCAGTTTTAAGGAAAGAGCTGGTCAACACGTAAAGATCCAATAAAACACCAAGAATTAACCAAAAATATATATCTTTTAATTTATCAATTAACTCAAATATTTATATTTACACAAAATTCTCTCAGTTTAACATGGTTCGCACTATTCGAATATTGGCCTACTCCTGACGAGAGCTCTGATACAATACCTCTTTGTCAAAGTATTTATTTATTTCCTGACTTTTAGCGTAAGAACTAAAGACCATCGAGGAGAAATAGTGGGACGGTCGTCGGTGCCTCTCCTTGAGAAACAGACCTGGGCTACGCGGTGTCCCTCCTCCTTCCCCCTCGCGCTACCCTCAGTGGCATTACCTTGTTGCCCTTAGCTGTGGCGGTCCCCGGGCTATAAATAAGCCTCGTAAGGAAGGAAGAAGGATCATTCTGTTAGAGACGATAGAGGACTAGATTCTTGAGATCAGTCCATCGCCCTGTTCTGGACTCGACTTCTAAGATTTAGAAGTTCGTCTCGTTTTCTTATCGGTGCCATACCGATTCATCCCTCACAGACTCAGCAAGAGGTCTGGCTGGATCAGAATTCCTAAGTGCCAAACAGGAATTTCGGGAGCAAGATAAAAGAAGTTATCAGCTCACCCTTGAGGGACTCTCAAGTCGATATCTCATTTTGAAAGAAGAAGAATTGGTTCCCAAGTAAGTTCCCTTTAATTACTTTCTGGATCACCCCATATACCAAAACCCAGTTTGGTAATCCTGCGAAGTAAACGAAGGTATAAGAAGAACTCGAGAGCTACAAAGAAGAGTACTCCTTGAGCCAGAGAGCACAACCCCTCTCTCCATATTTTAGACTTATAACCGGATCAATAAAATCATAAGAAGAGATCGACATCGGTTTCTACTGTCACCGTGACAACCCCACTCATTCCCCTTCATCGTGAAGTCTTGAGCCTCCCGAAGACTATATATATATATTTGTTTTGATTAATTAGGATTTTTAAAACTGTCCCAAGCTAACTAAGAGAGAAATAGTATTTCGTGACTTCTGTCATATTTTAGTTAGATTAGGGAGAATAAATGGTGGTTTAACTCTGTAAGTTAAAGGCCTCCAGAAATTAGCAATCTGGCAATTGGTTTGTTTACGTGGAGCCTACTATGTTTTGATCAGAGCTCTCGTCAGGAGTAGGCCAATATTCGAATCGTGCGAACCATGTTAATCTGAGAGAATTTCGTGTAAATATAAATATTTGAGTTAATTGATAAATTAAAAGATATATATTTTTGGTTAATTCTGAGTGTTTTATTGGATCCTTTCGTGTTGACCGGCTCTTTCCTTAAAACTGATTAAACGCTGTGGTACTCTGCTAATTCAGTAATTAGACTCCTTTAGATGAATCCGGAGTCCACTCAGCCAATAGAGGAATTATTTTCCTTCCTAAGTGGTGTCAGACTGGCTCGCTAAAAGTCAGTAAATAAATAAATACTTTTACAAAGAGGTATTGTATCGGAGTAAAGGTTAAACGGCTAACAGTTGAAGAATAATTCCTTGACAAAAGTGGGGAGACAATTTCTCGACAGCAATAAAACAAGAACAAAAACAATCGCTTTTGAATGCCATCGTTAAAATTTCTTGCATTTGAACGCTAAACTTTGAGGTCATTATTTTACAGGTAGCTGAGGGCAATTTTATGGACTTTTTTAATAGGTATATTAAAATAGCAACCAACGAGGGCAACTCCCGCATACGTAGTGAAGATATTAGGTTGAGGAATAAGTTCTTGCGTTTTTTTTAATGTTGTGTTGATTTCAGTTTTGTTGACGTGATTTGTGCACATATTAACAAACAATAATAAATAATGAGAGCAAAATTTGAAAGGTTAGGCTACGTCTCTTAACAGCGTAGACTATTAGGCTTTTGCTTAGGATACGCTTGAAGTTGGGTAATAAGTCATTGCGGTTTATTTATAAGTTGTGTTTAATTTAATTTTTGTTCTGTACCCTCAAAATGGAATGTCAAGTTGAAAGAAAGGCGCATTTTCGACACTTGTTGTTATTCATTTTCAATCGAGACGGGAACAATGCAAACGCAGCCAAAACTCGTCGCGATATTTGTGCTGTGTACGGAGAAAATGCATACCAGAAAGGACAGCTCAATGATGGTTTTCACGTTTCAAAAACGGTCATTTCAATCTTAATGACGAAGAACGTTCTGGTCGCCCCATTAAGTTGGATGAAGATCGATTGAACGACCTTCTTCATGAAAATCATCGTCAATCGACTAGAGTACTACAGAAAACTGTAGTGAATCACCTTCATTCGATGGGGAAAATTAAAAAACTCGGTGCATGGGTTCCGCACGCTTTGAGCGAAAGCAAAAAACTTCAACGCTCCCCGATTGCCGCAGGTTTGCTTGCTCGTCACAAGGCTACTCTTGGATATAAGGACAGATTTCTTCACCGCATCATCACTGGCGACGAAAAGTGATGTGTTTATGTCAACATGAACCATCGAAAACAATGGCTTAGCCCCAATCAAAAAACACTTCGGCGATTAAAGCAAGGACTTCATCCACGAAAGACGATGCTGTTTGTGTGGTGGGATTGTGAAGGCATCATTCTTTATGAGCTCCTTGCGAACAACGAGATTGTCAATGCAGAACTCTAGTTCAACAAATGTATCGACTCGCCGAAGCTATTCGTGAAAAGCGACCTCATCGACGTTATGGAGTCCTTCTGCAACACGACAGTGCTCGTCCTCATATTGCCACTATGACAAAAGACGCCATCCAAACGCTTAATTTGGAAATCCTGCCGCATCCTCCATAATCACTAGACTTGGCTCCATCGGATTTATATCTGTTCCGATCGCTCTCCAACAGTTTGCGCGGCGTTTCGTTCAATACTGATGTGGAATTAAGAACCTGGTTAGACAAATTCTTCGAGTCAAAATCCAGATATTTTTATTGCAGAGGAATCGAAAAACTAGTTGAACGTTGGGAAGAAGTCGTAAATAACAACGAAGAATACATTATTGATTAAATTGCATATTATTATCAATTAAAAATGAAGTTTTTCTAAAATTGTTAATGGTAATGAATAAATTTGATAAAACCGCAAGAACTTATTCCTCAACCCAATAGAAGAAGTGATTGTGTAGAAGATCTTCAGGAAATAGTCTGTGGACATTGGGGCTAGAAGCGCATACAATCCTCAGATAGCTGCAGTATGTTCCCCCTTGCTGTTTCTGACCTTCCCTTGCAGGGAACACAATGGGGACGGGAGTGCGTGTCATTCCTCCAGGTTTCAAGTGCTCATAGGGCTTAACCCCTGCCACACCATCCACACCGTTGAGGGGAATTTTTCGAGGGTGAGGTCCCCCGTTTTCGTACTAGTCCAAATCATTATTACACTTAAGGCCAGCTCTGGTTGGTCCTGCATAAGCAAACATGGGCCTTAATAGCGGGCAAGTTCGCAGAACTCGCAAAATAAATCTACAGCCGCGCATTTATATACTCCTAGGCTGCTTCTCTCTGTCAGTTTATGTGTAATTTTATAGGCCATCTTTCATGGGGCTTTCCCCAACACATTTTCAGAAGGCTGTAGAAAAGAGCCTTCATTAAAACTGTGGTATTCGTGTGGTATTCGTGAAGACTGGGCATTCGTGTGATATTCGTGAAGACTGTGGCATTCGTGTGATATTCATGAAGACTGGCATTCGTGTGATATTCATGAAGACTGTGGCATTCGTGTGATATTCATGAAGACTGGCATTCGTGCGATATTCATGAATACTGTGGCAATCGTGTGATATTCATTCCCTGGCTAACCTTGTGAAGACTTTGGCAATTATATAATTCAAAAGGGAATGTAAAACAAAATAAGAGTTTCAAATTTCGTTAGAATCTGCCGAATAGTTACAATGTTATTAACAAAACAAAACAAGAAAAAACGGGGATCGACCGACCGACATAGTGAGATCAAGTCAAACTCAGCAAGTAAGAAACCTTATTCCAGCGAAATGCTGAAGTCGTGCGGGTACTAAAATGTAATTAGCTCCTAAACCAAAGCTATGACGAACTGGCGACAAGGAAGCTCCACTTCGAGAACAACAGTTTATTAAGGAAGATAAATAGAGGATGCATGGGAGGAGGGGGAGGCGAATGGACTAATTCCAAACGAACGGTGTGAGGATTCATTGTCGCCAGTCAAGATTTCTTCTCGATATATTTAATCACAAATTTATGGCCTTAATAAAATGAAAGGGAAAGGGGTTTGTTTAGCCGCACAGCCGTCGCGTTCTGCGCTGCTTTTTAACTTTTTGAAACTTGTTGGATCCACAAATAAAACCTGACTGTGGACGTTTGATTTCTCTCTTTAAGGTGACTAATGATACACCGTGTTATTTTTTTAATATAATAAAATATGCCTCAGCAAACCTAAATAATTAGTGATCAGAATGAGCTTTATAAAAGATTCATTAGTGCAAACGTTACGAAAAACACGGACAAAATTAGCTCGTGTGAGATACAAAATAATTTGTGAGGAGGGAAGGGGGAGCAGAGGCTTAGAAATGAACGTGTAATTTGCACCGAACAGGCATGAACGCAGCCCCCCACGCCCCCACCTCCCGATGAAATGGCAATGCAATAAGAGAATCTAATTTGCCAGGTGACGCTACTGCTGGCGGTGTTGAGTCAGTGTTACTAGACAACCTGATTTACTAGCGAAACTAAACAACATGTAGTAGGATTTATTTCTGGTAGTGGGTAAAAAGGCCACGGTAAACTGTAGGTCCTCTCTGACCTAATTCCACAGATGGCATATGATAAGAGGTTAAATATATGTACCCTAAGGCAGAGGATAAATCAGAGAAATGGGCAAATCAAATGTAAGCAGCTTCATTCGCCATGTAAAGAATGCCGGGAGAACAGAAAATAAATAATAACAAGGATTATTAATGATTCAAACAAACGGCACCATTTCTTACAGGTCGGGGTGGGAAAGCGCAATGCACAAACCTCCATCATGGAATTCCAAGAGAAGTTACATTTAAAAGTGTGATCTCGAAACTTCACTGTGGTTACAATACTCACAAAATAACCGGAATCTACTAATGGCTACTATTGAATGGAAACGTTCAACCTCCAGCATTTGATTTCTAAAAACCAAGGAGACTGCTAATTACGGTAGAAACCCGTCCTATCCCTATTTATCCATTTGAATCTTATTAGGTGTGTTCGAGGCTACCCCAGAACTCGTTAGAATGTGCCTAACACAACCCACCGATGCGGAGAAACCTTCCATATAAGATAAACATGAACTGGAACACCATTAGACACGGTGCGATGGTGAATTTGTCCCCGTTGGCAACTCTAAATTCCACGCGTGCATGTTGATTGGCGTCGGTTACTTCTTCTTCATGTCTCAGTAGACTCAGTTATGCATCATCTGTGACGGAAGCAATAACATGGCTCAATTCAATCCTCAAAAAAATTAGAAAAAGTAACCTGTACTGATTGGTATTCAAACCGGGAGCTCCAATACGAAGATCTCCAAGTGCTTGGGTGTCAATCTGAGGACGGGGCAGAGGATAAGGAATGAGTTGAATGAGTCAGGCTGTGATTACCAGGGTAGGGCGGCTCGGAAAACTCACCCATAGCGTTCTTATACAAAAATATCCAGGCCATCATGGAGAAGGATACAAGCGGGTCAATAAGGTCCTTAGGTTAGAGACAAGTGAGAGTCAGAGTTTCTTATCAGCCTGGCACGCGGTAGCAAAGCTACCGATGGCTTCCTGTGGCCCCCAAAGATGCAACGAGAGTAATGAAGACCAAGTTCGCGGTCTACATCATGGTGTTTACGGTAGTTGGTAGCGAGGACCACGTTATGCCCCCGTTTATCTTCACGGATTTCCCTGGATCCAAGAGGTGGCCTTTGGAAAGCCGTACGTGTGGCAGCAGGGCTCTGCACCCTGCCACACAAGCAGGAGGACCCAGTCTTGGCTGTCAGACAATTTCTTTGACCAAATCACTCCGAACATCTGACCTCCGAACTTTTCAGAATGCAACCTTCGAGACTCTTATGTGTGGGGCGTGTTTGAGCGAGAGGGAGAGAAAGAGAGAGAGAGAGAGAGAGAGAGAGAGAGAGAGAGATAGAGACACACACACACACACACACAAGTCCACTTGCACCACAAAGCTGGACCTTAGGTCCAGGGTCACTCGTGCTTTCACCAGGTTAAATGGAAGGACCGTAGAGAAAGCCTGCAGCAAGTTCCGAGGAGGCCGTCTGGAGGAGGCCGACGGCGATTTCATTGAATAATAAAATGCAGCAAAATCCTCAATATTTCTGTGTAAATTGAATTCTGTCTTATTTTCCTTCAGGTTGAAGTTAGTCGACAAATTACCCACCAAACGCTTTACACAGTATTGATACTAACTGAACGCAAAGCGTTGGGGTGAAGGCAGATTCAGGAGAGTTGCGCACTCTCCCTAACATATAATATCATACAATATCATATGATATCAAATATTATATAATATTATGTAATATCATATAAAATACTTACAATGATTAAACGTTTCACCGCGCGTGCCCGGCAGTTTACGCGCACGCATAAATGAGCGTGAGCGAACAACGTTGTGGCCACAGAAACACAGATCGAGCGTCTTTAGATACAGATTTCATTTGATGGAGACATAAATCATATAAGGGAAAGAAAATTGCAGACGGGAAAAAGAAAAATACTGGTTCCAATCAATTTGGCTTAATTGACCAAGGCGGCTTCTTAAATTCAGATAAATTGACTCTAGAACTGGATACTGGCCAAATCAATTAGCTGGTGAGACCGGTCGGATCGCCATCCTTCCCAGAAGAGGTCCCACGGAACAACGAGACGACTCCGACCAATGGGCCACAGTTCGGAGTTGTGAACGAGGTCCTCCCACCGGCAAATAAAATTTACACAAAAATCAGGATGACAATCGTCGAAAACCAGAGTACAACGAGAGTCTGGCATTGTCGAGGGTGCGAAGGTGCAGGGAGATATGTGGTATTGTGTTTTGCCACCAACCAGAGAGCAGGAAACCCTTCCTGGCCCAAGGGAAACCACCCGTTCACGTCAGGGCATTTTTCCCCGGCAGAATTTAAAACGCAATAACAACGAGGATGTTTCACGTAGAAAGTTTGTAAGGAGAGATCTGGACAGAAATTGGTGAAGTTAGACGAAGTGAAAATGTATGGAACATACATATGTAGGCGCAGATCCTCATACGGCCATCGGGGCAGGGAGGGCACACCAGCCTTCAGATGTTACTCTCTCCCTTGCAGGTGTACCAGATGATAGATAAAGAAAAGATAGAGCAGGGAGGGGGGACGTGTTAACCTCTCCCCAATGGGAAGTTGTGAACCAGAACCCCTCACACACTCTAGGGAAGGTCAGGGATGAATGATTGGACGAAAGCTGGTTGGAGACTAGCCTACCATATTAGCTGCCGGCCAAGAAAATAAGCGAAAAGAAGCTTGGAAACCAAGGAGCGAGAAAAAAAGAGGCTTAAATGAAATGTTTATAAGGAATAAAGCCTAGGTAGTGACAATCTAGTTGGAATCTGCTGGATGCACTGGGCCTAGGATGCCATGGCGCTTTTCCAGCTACCAAGCGTAACAGTCTAGATGGGGTACCCCTTGGGTGTCCATGTGTGGGGAGTATGAAGCCCTTTTGACGGTTTCCATGGACGGAAGAGTGATGTGTTAGGATACAAAGAGACGAGGGAGGAAGAGACAGCGGTCGTGCGATTGGTTTTGTCTTTAATGTTGTATGTGACCGGAGCTGACTACATACACGCGCATGCGTCCAATGTTGAAGCGCCTTTTGGTTGCTAGCTTCCTCCAGTAGCGAGTCGTGGACCCTTAATTCACTAGCCTCGCGAGAACTCCCAGCTATCTCCTAGTAAGACCTAGTTTACATATCCTGCGCCCGCCGCTTCCTACCTTGGATCTTGTCACCCGCCGTTCGCTCTTCAATGGCCGCAGTTCCCAACTGAGGAACCAAGAGAGAGAGAGAGGGGCGACAGAATGGATTCCTTAAGTCAAGGATGGGCAATCATTTTAAGCAGCGGGACACATTGAAGCTTTGCGGGTCGCACTTAAATAGTGAGATGCAAATTTCGAATACAAATAAGTTAATTGCAATTGCTTTTGTGCATTTGTTTGCATATACTACATAGTTATAGATGGAGCTACACATTAATAACTAAGGGTAATCTTTTTGCATAGTTTTGCCACCCCTTTTAAACTGTTTCTACACATATCAGAGTGGAGACCTACAGCTTAACGTGGAATCCGAACCACGATTTACAATTCTGCATCCTGTGATCATTACTCGGGGCCCAGTCGTATCCCATCCAAGTACTAGCCACACTCAACGTAGGTTAACCCGCGAGCGAAAGAGAGCGTGTAGATAAGGGTAAAGAGAATAAGAATTTATAAATTATCGTATTTTTTAGAGATAATTTTATCTAGGAAAGAATTTTTTTTTTTTTAATGATGATTTAAGAATCGAACATTTACATAATAATTAATGAGATGGATAAGTACGTTTTGGGACATTAACTTCTCCATCGAAGTCAGGAGTCAGCTCAGACGTAGAAATTGTCAATATTGCCCGCCAAAAAAGTTCATCGCTCAGCCAACTCCTTAATTTTGATTTGTTGTTATTTATTATTGAAAACATCTGTTCGCAAAGGTCGGTTGAGCCAAAGAATCAATATTTGGGGGGCAAAATTTTTTAAGTTAAGAAACTTTTCTTCACTTAATGATTCATAAAATTTCAACATTGAAACTAAATTAAACAACTCCAAAAGACGCCTGTCGCTCTCAAGATCAATGACCTCAAGTCTTACGTTCTCTGGTGCCTCATGAGTAGGGGTCGCAAATTACCGACAATATATTTATCGATAAATTCTCGAGAAAATTTTTGATTACCGGTAAATTCCCGATAAATTTCTAGTTAAATTAACTGTATCAGAATTTTTTAAAATCCCGTGTATATAGAATTTTTTAATGAGACCCTTTGCCATTATGAGTTTTTATAACCAATAAAAGTGATTTATCTTTATTTAGAACGTATAGCATAAGACAGTAATATTTTCCTCATTTAAAAATAAATTATATTCCGAAAACATAAGACATTATTTAATTTTGTTTTTCATTCTTATTAAAAAATATATATAAGAAGCCTTACTTTTCCAAAACATAAGACGTTAATTTCATCCTTATCTAAAGAGTAAAATTTAAAAAACTTAAGACAAAAATTTAAATGACATCTTTTGAAATTATTAATATGGCAGCGATGCTTAGTTTTGCTTATTATGCTAATTTAAGAAGTAACATTTCAAGAAACATAAGCCATTAATAATGGTAGGAGAGAGACTGGATCGAAACTAAACATGGTCGTACTTCGTCTTTTAAACTAAAACGTTTTCTATCACAATTCACAATTAATTTCTTTCGTAAATACTAAAGAACATTGTTTATTGGGCGTAAACTTAAATAATCATAAAGTTACATTAAATTACCGATCAAAAGGTATCGGTAAATACGCGGTAATTAAATTTAATATATCGATAAATTACCGGTAATTTTTTAAGAACATAAGAACATAAGAAAAGAAGGAGACTGCAAAAGACCATTCATGGCCTACACTTGACAGCGACCCCTACTCATGAGCAACAAAGGTAAAAGGGAAGGTCAGTAAAGTTAGATCATTTTCAATGATTCTAAAATCCTCAAACTTAAGGGAAAAATTCGCAAGAAGATCCTTTAATCGAGAAATGTCGGCACTTAATTTATCATCAGACGTCAACACTTTCTTCAGGGAGGCAAAGGGGTAAATTTCTTCCTTTCCAATTATCGAGGAAATAATAATAATTTGTTCATGTGAAAGTTTTTAAAGGTTAAACATGACATGTTCAAATGCCTTTGCCTTTGCAGATATGTATTTGGTTGATTCGAATGAATGACTAAATCCACAGCAAAAGCAAAATTTGATATCCAATTTTCATCAAACAGTTGTGAAAAATCATTTGACTTTTCTTTGAACTAAAAAAAAATAGTCCAATTTCCATTCTTACATCCCATACTTTGTTTAATACTTTTCCTAGGTTTAGCCGAGTCACATTAGAATGCTATGAAACATCAGTGTATTATGCTTGAATTTTTTTCTAAAGAAAATTATAAACTGTCTTGGATTCAACCTTTGTTTTCTAATATAATTCACAACTTGTGTAACTCTGTCTACCACATGAGTAAGCTTTAAAACTTTGCCGCATAAAATTTCTTGATGAATAATACACTGTATTTCTAATATCACAGTGCAAAAAGAAATTATGCTTACAATATTTTCCATGAACTTTATCATTGATCTTTCTAAGAATCGACTTATGTTTGCCAGTTAGACTGGGACAACCATCCGTTGTTACCTTAACGAGCTTTGTCAAGCTTAAATCTTTCATTAAACATTTTTTAAGTCAAGAAACAACTCTTCGTCTTTTGTTGTATCTTTCATCGAATGCGATAAATACTTCCTCCTGTCACTTCAAACTTGCCATTTATGCCATGAATAAAAAAAAAGCAGTTGGGTTGTATCTCTGATATCACAGCTCTCGTCAAGTGCCATTGAAAAATACTCAAAGTTTGAACTTATTTTTCAGCTGTAATTGGATGTTTGTGGCGATTGCTTTTACGTGCCTCGAAATAGGTCGACGGAATAGGTTTAAACTTTTATATTGATCAATATTTTCGGGGTTTAGGACAGCAGCAGAATCAATCATGCATTCCTTTATAAATTCTTCTTCTGAAAAGGGCTTGTTAATTTTTGAAATTTTGTGGGAAATAAGATGGCTAACTTTGATCAGATGGTCATTACTAACAAAAAATTTTTCCTTTTCTTGCCTCATCAGAAAAACTAGCATATTGCTTGGCATGTTTAGTATCAAGGTGACCCCTTAGATTGTACTCTTTTAAAAACTGAAATTTCTTGTTGATATAATGTACATACATATTGCTTTACCTTTAAATTCAGTAAAATGATATTTCTATTTCAAGTCTTCGTTAAAAACGCGAGAGTCATTTTGTACTTTTCTTTTCCTACCTTTTTACACTCATTTCTAGACTATATTCACCCCAAAATATTTATATGTCAGTTTTGAGTTACAAATAAACTTCTGTAAAATAAAAATGTAATCAATATAATCCCTAATTTCGTACTGCCATACAAAATAAATAAATAAATAAACAAAATGATGAAATCAATTATATATTATTTCAATATAGTACAGTCGTAAAATGTATACCACAACCACGCGTTTAAGCAAATAAGCACATAACTGATGCATTCATTACGCAATATTGGCAAATTTGAATAATGACTGAAAATATAAAACTAGGCTGATGTGAAGTGAGTTTGTTGGGGGAATGCAAGCCATTAAAATTTCCAAGGCCTTCCACAATTTGACAGAATTCGCGTTTAAGGCGAGATTTGGGCTAAATGTCAAATTAATTTTCAATATTTTGTCGAATCCTGAAATGAAACTCGGGCCACATAAAATGTCTTGGCGGGCCCCAGTTTGCCCACCTCTGCCTTACTAGGTCGTACTAATCGCCGACAAGTTGGCCATGATATGACGATCTGTTGTGACAGAGCAATAGAGGGGAGCCGAGACTTTTAGTTGGCTTGGCAGCCACAAGGCAGTGAATCCAGCCCGTTACAAACAGTAGAGCCTTATGCAACCGAGAACGGCTACAGGGAGCTGGTCAACGGGGTCAAACTGATCATCCCAGTAATCGCGCCCAACGCCCAGAGCCCCTTCAAGTCCCAATCATTTGCAACTTTGGGGTATGAAGGCACGTTGTTTATATATTGGTTCTAAAGCCTCTCTTCAGACACGACATGAGGCAGCTGGTCAAGTACTTAAGCTAAGAGGAAAAAGAAAGGATACCCTTAGAAAAGGGTGGGTGCATAAAGGAAAAGGGGAAAGGCGCCTGCTTTTCCCAGTCTTACTCAAGAGTTCAAGTCAACCCAGTGGGCCAGGCCTTCCATTGGCACTCGGACCCGGAGGACGTGCCGCTCCTCCGGATACCAGGAGTAACAATCCATACAAGGTACCCCCCTTCCCCCTACAGGGACCAAGCTCAAGATGAAACGAAACAAATGATCGTCGTCTGTCAATCTTGTTCGTCGCCTTGTCGCTCCTCCCTCTCCTGTGGTTCAAACAGTACCCTGATATAATAGCGGGTGTTGCAAAAGTCCTGTTACACTCGTTACGACGCTCTCAAGAGAGATCACACTTATAGTTTTGATGCAGTTAGACACGTTTTAATTGTTTTAGCATATAAATATGTGTTTAAATTGTAATATTAATCTATGAGACCACCCTCGGAGGCGAGCACACGCTCCAGGCGAGACTTGAAGGCCGCGTACACGTTGCGGACGAAGTCCTTCCTCATGCTGGCCCAGGCACGGTTGACGGAGGGCTTCAGCTCGCCGACATTGCTGTGGCGGACCTTGAAAGCCTTGCCCTCGACATGCGCCCACACGCTGTAGTCGAGGGGGATTGAGGTCGGGCGACTACGGCGGCCAAAAGTCCTTGACCAGAAGTTCACGTTCGACCCCAGCCACGCTTGTACGGTCTTGGCCGTGTGGGCCGGGGCACCGTCCTACTTAAAGACGTAGTTCGCCTTCTTCCTGATCTTTCTCACCTAGGGCAGGACTTTCGCAGCCATGAAGTCCCTGCAATCTGCCTCAGTGAGCCTGTGACCAGCCACGAACCACACCGGCGGTATTTTCTCGCCATTCGAAGCCTCGACGTCGAGCATCATCATGGTGGCCGAGTTCTTTGTCGCAGTGGCGGATCCAGGATAAAAATTGGAGGGGGGGGTCGCTAACCTGAATTTTCATACAGGAGTGAGCACTAAATGTCTCATTTTCGAATTTTTCCACACATCGGAAAATTATGAATTGTAGCTTTTGAACGTCAACTAAGGTATAATACTGAATTTACTAATTATTTTTGAGATTTACCTGTATTTTAGACATGAATCATATATGATACATTCGATCGCAACAGGTAAAAAACCTTTTATATATATTCTATATTATTACATAACCTTGTTTTTCTGAATATCAGAATACAATATTGGCTTAGAAAAAGAAATATAAATATAAACGTGCCTGAAAATTTAGGGGGGGGGAGGTTCAGCCCCCTAGCCTCCCACCCCCCTTGCATCTGCGCTTGCTTGGTTGTGGACATGTAGCGGACCTCGAAGACGTTCTGCCTGAAGCTTACCACGTAGTTGTTCTGTTTGAGGGATTTTCATAAAAAAAAAATGAGGATCGTTGCTTCGATTGACTCTTCAAGTGGTTGAGAAGGCGACAACAGCTCCCCTGACTTTGTTCACGCATACGGTCGGTGATCAAAGGCCTTTATATGCACTTCAAGCTCTTGCTGCTCTCTTACTCAACAACCCCGGACACTGCAACTACCGAAATGTTCTTCATCGCGAGCACAGTCATTTTGAGTTTCGGAGCACTTTCGAAGGCCTTTCTCACAGCCAAACGGTTGACAACTTGAGGTCTTTCCGAACGAGGTCGATCTTTGAGGTCTTCCCCGTTCTTGAGCTTCTCCGCCTCTGTGGACGGTCATCCGGATGACGTTGAGCCGGCTCGCTTGGCGATTTCGCGCAGGAGAGCTGAGATCTCGATTTTTTTCACTTCCATCTTAACACACCTGTACACAATGTAAAAGACGTGTTAAGGAGACGTGCTGGAAAGGTAGAACTTAAAGTAGGTTTGAAGGAACCTTTTCTATCAGACACGTAAACCCCGAGCCTAACAGAACTTTTGTAAAACCCGGTCGAAGGCACATTTGGTTTTTATTCTAATCCATAGTTGATGCAAACAAGACATTATTCCAGTGGGAATTAAGGATGTGGTCGAGCAACAATAGTCGAGCGACGATATTTGTAATCTTGAACTTCAAACTCTCGCATTTGATTAGTGAAAGGGAAAAAATACTGACGATATCCGGCAGCGCAAAAGTTCATTGTGGCAAAAATAGAAAAAAAAAATAAACAAATGAAGAAATGAATAATTCATTCGTAGTGGTAAAATAATTTTAAGGTTAACCAAAATACAAAATCTCGTCAGCAAAAATAAATGGATTTGGAACACTTATTTTCAGACTTCCTTAAATGGGATCGTACTTAGACCATACACTTTAAATTAAGATATGGAATATCCCGAGGGGCACCTGCCTCCACTGCGGAATGGGGGCAATTTCAGGAGAGTTGCGTGCATCGCCGGTTCCCAACTGTACCAAATAGTCCCCTCTCATGCTTCTTGTTTCATCCACACTTTTTCCCTTCACCCAACTTCAGCATCAAGTAACGAGTAAACCATTTGTAATATAATCCTTCCTAAGGGGCAGGTAGCGCTCTTCGCCTGAATTACTTCCTATAGGCTACAAATGCTCCCTCCTGGCCTCAGGATTTTAGGGTGATGAGGCTCGTATAACAGCCCCCCCCCCCTTCCCCAACCTGCACCAGCGTTTCCGTTCTGGTCATGACAGCGACTTTATACGGTGAATTTCAGCTGCAAATTAATAAAAACAAAGATACGATTGTATTATGATTTCGAGTAATTTATGGATTTTTTTTTTAGGCATTCAATTTCAGTGTGCGTAAAACTCGGCGGTCTTTGAAGACGCAGCGTTTTCAGGGGTGGGCGAGAGGAATTCCCGATAGATATAAATAAAGGAGAAAACGGCGGTTTTGTTCCTTTGTTTGCGCGAAGACGATGCGAGTACGCGAAGCCCATTACACAAATGACGTTTGTTTTACGTGGGAGGACAAAATGCCTTTATTGTACAAAGTAGTAGTGCCTTTGTTTCGCGTTGCCCTCTTTGAGGAGTTCTGGGACTGAAGAAGAGGGGGGGATTAAAACAAGTTGTTATACCTGCCTGGCTGTGAATGTCGGGTGTATGGGATAATGGACTCATCTTTTTTACAGATTCGATCGGCGTTCTTGTCTGCGTCTAAGAGGCGTAAATAATAATAATAATAATAATAATGTTTTATATGGCGCCCATCAAGACCTTGAGCCCTTCCACCATCTAGGAATAGGCCTGACAAAAGAGGTGAGTTATCAGAGCCCCCTTGAAAATGCCAGACGAGGAAGAGGAGCATATGCCAGCAGGCAGATCCTTCCACAGCATAGGAGCAACTATAGAGAAGGTACGATCACTCAGGCAGCAGATACGAGTGAGAGGCACCGAGAGCACTTCCCTTTGTTGTCTTGGGCCTAGCTAGTGTGGAGGACAGATAAGAGGGAGTTGTTGTATTTAGAAGGAGGACTTAAAGGATTCGAAATTCAATGGGCCGCCAGTGCAGTTCGCAGCAGAGCAAGGTGGGGGAGGGGGGGCACGAAAGGTATATTTTGTTTCATTTGCACTGGATCAACTAAGCTTAATACCTGCTCGAGAAATAACACAACTTATCAGATTAAAAGTTCACTACAATTACTAGAAGTTAGTAATTCTAATCTTTTCGGCTTCTTCCCTCGAGGAGTCACCATTCGTGTCGGCCCAGTGGACAATTTAGAGAAAGCGCTGATCCGTCGTGATCTTAGTAGTTTCTTCTTTTAGTGGTTCGGGCTACGTGCCTTCCATACTTTTCCGCTTTACTTATCTTCACCAGTTTCTTTACGAACCTCTTTTCAAACACTTTATACCCAATATATACCCATTCGTATTCGCTTGTTTGTAGATTAATATATTTTATCATTTCCTCTAAACTTGTTGTTTATAGCTCGGCTGCAGATGTCATCTCTGCTCCCACCGAGCGCTTAAGAGATGAAGGGAGAAAGCTTTGATCCTACAGCCTACGTTGTAGGACCCCAACCCTTACCTCAATTAAGTGGGGCCAAGCCTTCTGTGAGGCTGTCTTGAGGGAGCAGTGAGAGTGGAAGGCGGCTGGTGCATGCTGTGGCAATTGTATAGCACCCCCCCCATCCCTGTTTTAGCTGTCCATGCAACAGCTAGGAAGTGGAAGTTGTGTTGCAAGTTACTCGTAACGTCACTTGGAATACATCCAGGAGGGGTGGTATAAACTCAATGATTGCATCCAGAAGGGGTGGTATATACTCAAAGATTGCATTCTAGTGGGTTGGTATAAACTCAATTATTGCATCCAGGTTAAATAGTATAAACTCAATGATTGCATCCAGGTGGGGGTAGTATACACTCAATGATTGCATCCAGGAGGGCTGGTATAAACCTAAGGATTGCATCCAGGAGGGGTGGTATGAACTCAAAGAATGCATTCAGTAGGAGTGGGATAAACTCAATAATTGCATTCAGGTGAATGGTATAAACTCAATGTTTGCATCCAGCTGGAGGGGGATAAACTCAATGATTGCATCCACGAGGGATGGTATAAATTCAATGATTGCATCCACGAGGGGTTGTTGAAACAGAATGATTTCATCCTGGTGGGGTGGGATAAACTCATTGATTATATCCAGAATGAGTGGTATAATCTCAATGATTGCTTCCAAGGGGGCGTATGAAATCAATGATTGCATTAAGGTAAAATGGTAAAACTCAATGATTGCATGCAGGAGGGGTGGTATAAATTCAATGATTGCATCCAGGAGGACTGGTATAAAATCAATGATTGCATTCAAGAGGGGTGATAGAAACACAATGATTGCATCCAGGTGGGGTGGTATAAACTCAATGATTGCATCCAGGAAGAGTTGTATAAACTCAATGATTGCATCCAGGTGGGTGGTATATACTCAGTGATTGCATCCAGGTGAGTGGTATAAACTCGATGAATGCATCCAGGTGAGTTGGTATAAACTCAATGATTGCATCCAGTTGGGGTGGTATAAACTCAGTGATTACATCCATGTGGGGTTCTAAAAATTCAATGATTGCATCCAGGAGGGGTAGTATAAACTCAGTTATGGCAATCAGGTTGAATGGTATAAATTCAATGATTGCATTCAGGTGGGATGGTATAAACTGAAAGATTGCATCCAGGAGCGGTGGTATAAAGTCAATGATAGCATCCAGGAGGGGTGGTATAAATTCAATGATTGCATCCAGGAGAACTGGTATAAACTCAATGATTGCATTCAAGAGGGGTGGTATAAACCCAATTATTGCCTCCAGGAGTCGGGGGATAAACCCAATGATTGCATCTAGGTGGGTGGCATGAACTCAATGATTTCACATAGCCTTTGTGGTATAAACTCAATGATTGCATCCAGGAGGGGTGGTATAAACCCAATTATTGCCTCCAGGTTGAGTGGGATAAACCCAATGATTGAATCCAGATGGGTGGCATAAACACAATGATTTCTTCCAGGTGACGTGGTATAACTCAATGATTGCATCAAGGAGCAGGATTATAAACTCAATGATTGCCTCCGGGATTAGTGATATAAACACAATGATTGCATCCAAGTGGGGTGGTATAAGCTCAATGATTGCTCCAGGACAGGTGGTATAAACTCAATGATTGCATCCAGGATGGGTGGTATAAACTTAATGATTTTAACCGGGTGGGGTGGTATATACTCAATGATTGCATCCAGGGTGGGGTGGTATAAACTCAATTATTGCATCCTGGTGGGGTAGTATAAAGTCAATCATTGCATCCAGGTGGGGTGGTATAAACTCAATGATTGCATCCAAGTGGGGTGGTATAAGCTTAATGGTTGCTCCAGGAGAGGTGGTATAAACTCAATGATTGCATCCAGGTGGGTGGTATAAACTCAATGATTGCATCCAGGTGAGGTGGTAAAACTCAATTATTACATCTAGGAGGGGTGGTATAAACTCAATGATTGCATACAGGATGGGTGGTATAAACTCAATTATTGCATCCAGGTGGGGTGGTATAAACTCAATGATTTCATCATGGTGAGTTGGTAGGAACTTACTGATTGCATCTAGGAGGGGTAATATAAACTCAATGATTACATCCAGGTGGGTTGGTATAAATTCAATGATTGCATCCAGGAGGGGTGGTATAAACTCAATGATTGCATCCATTAGGGGTGGTATGAACTCAATGATTGAATGCAAGAGGAATGGTATAAACTCAATGATTGCTTCTAGGGGGGTGGTATGAAATCAATGTTTGCATCTAGATGGGATCGTAAAAACTCAATTATTGCATCCAGGAGGGGTGATATAAATTCAGTGATTGCATCCAGGAGAATGGCATAAACACAATGATTGCATCCAGGTGGGGGTGGTATAAAGTCAATGATTACTTCCAGTTTGAGTCGTATAAACTCAATGATTGCATCCAGGGGGGTGGTATGAACTCAATGATTACATCCAGGGGTGTGGTATGAAATCAATGATTGGATCTAGGTGAGATAATATAAAATCAATGATTGCATCCAGGTGGGGGTGTTTACACTCAATGATTGCATCAAGGAGTGGCGTGATAAACTCAATGATTGCATCCACGAGGGGTGGTATAAACACAATGATTGCTTCCAGGTGGGGTGGTATAACTCAATGATTGCTGCCAGGAGCAGGAGTATAAACTCAATGATTGCCTCCAGAATGAGTGGTATAAACACAATGATTGTATCCAGGTGGGTGGTATAAACTCACTGATTGCATCTTGGTGGGGTGCTATAAACTCAATGATTGCATCCAGGATGAGTGAGATAAACTCATTGATTGTATCCAGGAGGGTTAGTATAAACTCAATAATTGCATCCAGGTGCGGTGGTATACACTCAATAATTGCATCCAATCGGGGGGGTATAAACATAATGATTGTATCCAGGAGGTGTGTTATAAACTCAATGATTGCATCCAGGTGTAGTGGTATAAACTCACTGATTACATCCAGTTGAGGTTGTATAAAGTTTATGCTTGCCTACTGGTGGGGTGGTATAAACTCAATGATTGCATCCAGGTGTAGTTGTATAAATTCAATGATTGCATCCATATGGGTGGTATAAACTCAATGATTGGATCCAGGAGAGATGATATATACTCAATGTTTATACCTAGATTTGGGTGGTATAAATTCAATCATTGCATCGAGGTGTGGTGCTATAAACTCAATGTCTGCATCCAGGAGGGGTGGTATAATCTCACTGATTGCATCTTGGTGGGGTGCTCAAACTCAATGATAGCATCCAGGTGGGATGCTTTAAACTCAATGTTTGCATCTAGGTGCAGTGGTATACACTCTATAATTGCATCCAGCAGTGGTGGTATAAACTTAAGGATTGCATCCAGAAAGGGTGGTATAAATTCAATGATTGCATCCAGGAGGGGTGGTATAAACTCAATGATTGCATCCATTTGGGGTAGTATAAACACAATTATTGCATCCCAGGAGGGGTGGTATAAACTCAATGATTGCATCCATGTGGGGTAGTATAAACACAATTATTGCATCCAGGTGAGGTGCTATAAACTCAATGATTGCATCCATTTATGGCGCTATAAACTCAATGAAGGCATCCATGAGTAAGGGTATAAATTCAATAATTGTATCCAGCTGGGGTGGTATAAAGTTAATGATTGCATCCAGTAGGGGTGGTATAAACTCAATGATTGCATCCAGGTGCGGTGGTATACACTCAATAATTGCATCCAGCAGGGGTGGTATAAACTTAAGAATGGCATCCAGGAGGGGTGGTATAAACACAATGATTGCATCCAGGATGAGTATGATAACCTCAATGATTGCATTCAGGTGAGTGGTATAAACTCAATTATTGCATCCAGGTGGGGGTGGTTTACACTCAATGATTGTATCCAGGATGAGCGGGTTAAACTCAATGATTGCATCCACAAGGGGTGGTATAAACACAATGATTGCATCCAGGTGGGGTGGTATATCCAAATGATTTCATCCAGGAGGAGTAGTATAAACCCAAGGATTGCATCCAGGATAAGTGGTATAAACACGATGATTGCATCCAGGTGG
This sequence comes from Ceratothoa steindachneri, assembly GCA_963969495.1. Lineage (NCBI taxonomy): Eukaryota > Metazoa > Arthropoda > Malacostraca > Isopoda > Cymothoidae > Ceratothoa > Ceratothoa steindachneri. The sequence goes on along the minus strand of OZ018324.1, from coordinate 39,417,445 downwards.
GTGGTATAAACCCAATGTCTGCATCCAGGAGGGGTGGTATAATCTCACTGATTGCATCTTGGTGGGGTGCTATAAACTCAATGATTGCATCCAGGATGAGTGGGATAAACTCATTGATTGTATCCAGGAGGGTTAGTATAAACTCAATAATTGCATCCAGGTGCGGTGGTATACACTCAATAATTGCATCCAGCAGGGGGGGTATAAACTTAAGAAAGAATCGCATCCAGGAGGGGTGGTATAAACTCAATGATTGCATCCAAGAAGAGTGGGATAAACTCAATGATTGCACCCAGGTGAAACGCTATAAACTCAATGATTGCATCCCGGTTGGTGGTATAAACTCAATGTCTGCATCCATGTGGGGTGGAATAAACACAATGATTGCATCCAGGAACGGTCGTATAAACTCGATGATCGCACCTAGATGAAGCCCTATAACCTTAATGATTGCATCCAAGAGGGGTGGTATAAACTCAATTATTGCATCCATTTGAGGTGGTATAAACACAATGATTGCATCCAGGTGAGGTACTATAAACTCAATGATTGCATCCAGGTGGGGTGGTATAAAGTCACTGATTGCATCCAGATGCGGTGGTATAAACACAATGATTGTATCCAGGAGGTGTGTTATAAACTCAATGATTGCATCTAGGTGGAGTGGTATAAACTCAAAGATAGCATCCAGGTTGGGTGGTATAAACTCACTGATTACATCCAGGTGGGGGGTATAAACTTAATGCTTGCCTCCTGGTGGGTGGTATAAACTCAATGATTGCATCCAGGTGTGGTTGTATAAACTCAATGATTGCATCCAGGTGGGAAGTATAAACTTAATGATTGCTACAAGGAGAGATGGTATATACTCAATGTTTACATCCAGGTTGGGTGGTATAAATTCAATAATTGCATCGAGGTGTGGTGATATAAACTCAATGTCTGCATCCAGGAGGGGTGGTATAATCTCACTGATTGCATCTTTTGGGGGGGGGGGGGTCTATAAACTCAATGATAGCAGCCAGGTGGGATGGTTTAAACTCAATGATTGCATCCAGGTGCAGTGGTATACACTCAATAATTGCATCCAGCAGTGGTGGTATAAACTTAAAGATTGCATCCAGGAGTGGTGGTATAAACTCAATGATTGCATCCAGGATGAGTGGGATAAACGTAATGATTTCATTCAAGTGGGTGGTATGAACTCAATGATTGCACCCAGGTGGAGCGTTATAAACTCAATGATTGCATCCCGGAGTGGTGGTATAAACTCAATGTCTGCATCTATGTGGGTTGGTATAAACACAATGATTCCATCCAGGAACGGTGTTATAAACTCGATGATTGCACCTAGGTGGAGCCCTATAAACTCAATGATTGCATCCAGGAGGGGTGGTATAAACTTAATTATTGCATCCATTTGAGGTGGTATAAACACAATGATTGCATCCAGGTGAGGTACTATAAACTCAATTATTGCATCCAGGTGGGGTGGTATAAAGTCACTGATTGCATCCAGAGGCGGTGGTATAAACACAATGATTGTATCCAGGAGGTGTGTTATAAACTCAATGATTGCATCTAGGTGGAGTGGTATAAACTCAAAGATAGCATCCAGGTTGGGTGCCATAAACTCACTGATTACATCCAGGTGGGGTGGTATAAACTTAATGCTTGCCTCCTGGTGAGTGGTATAAACTTAATTTTTGCATCCAGGTGTGGTTGTATAAACTAAATGATTGCATCCAGCTGGATGGTATAAACTCAATAATTGCATCCAGGAGAGATGGTATATACTCTATGTTTACGTCTAGGTTGAGTGGTATAAATTCAATCATTGCATCGAGGTGTGGTGATATAAACTCAATGTCTGCATCCAGGAGGGGTGGTATAATCTCACTGATCGCATCTTGGGGGAGTGCTATAAACTCAATGATAGCAGCCAGGTGGGATAGTTTAAACTCAATGATTGCATCCATGTGCAGTGGTATACACTCAATAATTGTATCCAGCAGTGGTGGTATAAACTTAAGGATTGCATCCAGGAGTGGTGGTATAAAATCAATGATTGCTCCTAGAATGAGTGGGATAAACTTAATGATTGCATTCAGGTGGGTGGTATAAACTCAATGATTGCACCCAGGTGGAGCGCTATATACTCAATGATTGCATCCCGGACGGGTGGTATATACTCAATGATTGCATCCATGTGTGGTGGTATAAACTCAATTATTGCATCCATGTGATATGGTTTAAACACAATTATTGCATCAAGGTGAGGTACTATAAACTCAATGATTGCATCCAGGAAGGGTGGTATAAACTCGATCATTGCACCGAGGTGGAGCACTATAAACTCAATGATTGCATCCAGAATGGGTGGTATAAACTCAATTATTGCATCCATGTGAGATGGTTTAAACACAATTATTGCATCCAGGTGAGGTACTATAAGCTCAATGATTGAATCCAGGTGGGGTGGTGTAAAGTAACTGATTGCATCCAGATGCGGTGGTATAAACACAATGATTGTATCCAGGAGGTGTGTTATAAACTCAATGATTGCATCCAGGTGGAGTGGTGTAAACTCAGAGATGGCATCCAGGTTGGGTGGTATAAACTCACTGATTACATCTACAGGTGGGGGGGTATAAACTTAATGATTGCCTCCGGTGGGGGTAGTATAAACTCAATGATTGCATCCAGGAGAGATGGTATATACTCAATGTTTACATCCGGGTTGGGTGGTATAAACTCAATGTCTGCATCCAGTCGGGGTGGTATAAACTCACTGATCGCATCTTGGGGAAGTGCTATAAACTCAATGATAGCAGCCAGGTGGGATAGTTTAAACTCAATGATTGCATCCAGGTGCAGGGGTATACACTCAATAATTGCATCCAGCAGTGGTGGTATAAACTTAAGGATTGCATCCAGGAGGGGTGGTATAACCTCAATGATTGCATCCAGGAGGGGTGGTATAAACTCAATGATTGCCTCCAGGATGAGAGGGATAAACTTAATGATTGCATTCAGGCTGGTGGTATAAACTCAATGATTGCTTCCCGGAGGGGTGGTATAAACTCATTGATTGCATTTATGTGGGGTGGTATAAACACAATGATTGCATCCAGGTGAGGTGCTATAAACTCAATGATTGCATCCAGGTAGAGTGGTATAAATTCACGGATTGCATCCAGATGCGGTGGTATAAACTCAATGATTGCATCCATTTGGGGCTCTATAAACTCAATTATTGCATCCAGGAGTGATGGTATAAATTCAATAATTGCATCCATCTGGAGTGGTATAAACTCAATGATTGCATCCAGGAGGGGTGGTATAAACTCATTGATTACATCCATTTGGGGTGGTATAAACTCAATAATTGCATCCTGGTCGGGTTTATAAACCCAACGATTGCATCCGGGAGGGGTACTATAAACTCAATTATTGCATCCAGGAGGAGTGGTCAACTCAATGATTGCATCCAGGACCTGTAGTATAAACTCAATCATTGCCTCCAGCTGGGGGCTTTAAACTCAATGATTGCTTCCAGGTGGGGTGGTATAAACTTAATGATTGCATTCACGTAGGGTGGTATATACTCGATGATTGCATCCATGTGGGTTGCTATAAACTCAATGATTGCATCCAGGAGGGGTGGTATAAACTCAATGATTGCATCCAGGATGAGAGGGATAAACTTAATGATTGCATTCTGGTGGGTGGTATAAACTCAATGATTGCATCCAGGAGGGGTGGTATAAACTCAATTATTGCATCTAGCTGACTGGGTATGTTATATCCACTTCAGAGTGACTGACCAGTCTTTGATTCTATTTATTCTCGCCCTGCAGGGTACTCGCTGGGCATAAATCCTTTAAATGTTTAAGTTGTAATGAAATAAAATGACTTGAGGAAATAGCTTTTACAACATATAAATTTGTGCTCGCGTTGTGATTTTCAAAGCACTCCTGCCTTCTCTAATTAGCGCAGGTGTGCGAGGAAGTGGTGTTTAGCTCGCATTTGAAAGATCCATCAGCACGACATGGGTTTGGACTCATAAACCATCGAAGCCGTAAGGAAAGTCTCCCCCAAATTCACCCAACTAGGAGGGGCCCGAGACTTTCGGCTTCCCTTAGGAACTTCTTTCTCCTTACCATTCTTCCTTTACCTAACAGCTCCAAATCTCCCCCTTCTTCCTGTGCGCATCAGCAGGTGCTGTCGGCGTCTCTTCTGAATATTAGGAGCCTGATCAATAAGTTGGAACATGTATATGACCTCGTTGTTCGCCCTGGAGTTTTCTTTCTTTGCCTTACAAAAACCTCGCTCGAGTCTAATTCTGGTTCATGCACTGCCCTTGCAACCCCTCCGGGTCATTCTTTCCTGCATGTTCCCCGGAACCACCGTGGAGGGGAAATTGCACTGATTTCCGAATCATCCATCTCCCTGAATCTTATCCCCTCTCCCCCTCTAGCCTCATTTGAGGCTCTCATTGCTGTCTCACGTGTTGTACCCGCTCTGACTATTGTGGCCCTTTACCGCCCTCCCAGTTCGTCTCCGGCCCTATTTCTCCAGGAGTTCAGTAACCTACTCTCCGACCTATCCTCTACCGGTTATCTCCTTATTCTCGGTGATTTCAATCTCCGTAGCCACAATGAGACTTTTCGTGCATTAATTGACATCATCGACCTCTTCTCTCTTACACAACATGTGTCATTTCCCACACATATACATGGTAATACCCTTGACTTAGTCATCTCGAACCTCCATATATCTAATCTAACGGTAACTGACCTCCTTTCTAATACGATTTCCGACCACTTCTTGGTCAATTTTAAATTCTATATTCCCGACCGCCTACCTACTAGCTCCTCCCGAGATCTTACTCCTTTCCGGCGACTATCGTCAATTGATACTACTTCTCTCTTTAACGATGTTGTTCCGCCCTACCTCCTATTGATACTATTGCTTCACCTGACCAAACCTTAAACTCACTGCACCAATCATTACTCGCCTGCCTTGACGTGCACGCCCCACTTATCACTCCTCCTTCAAACCGCCATCACCGCGCCCCTTGGTTCACCATACAACTCCTTCGTTCAAGGAGATCCTTATGTGCCCATGAACGTGCCCTTCGTAAAGCACGCTCCCGTGGGTAGGACACGACCTCCCTCTCACTTGCCTATCGCCTTGCTACCTCGACTTATTCTTTCAAATTAAAATCAGCGCGTGAGGCTCATTCACGCAAACTTTTGTCTGAGAGCAAGAATAACCCTCGGACTATCTTTCGTCTCCTCTGTCGTCTTTTCTCGCCTATCTCAATTTCCTCCACCTCTCCTCCCATCAACCTCTCTACTCTTTCTAAATTTTTTTCGAATAAAATTATTAACCTGCGCCATACTACCCCAGTCGTCTGAGCAAGCCCATGCTGTTCTCCCCGACCATAATCCATTGCCGCTTAACGTCCTCACTCGGGCGTCCTCTTAGGAAGTAACTACCCTGATCTCACGCTCTAACAAATCTGGATCCCCAAACTCCTCCACCAAATTCTCCCTGCTGTCCTCCCACGGATTCTTCATCTCTTTAACACTTCTCTTGCCACAGGGGTGGTTCCCTCTTCCTTCAAACATGCCTCAATTCGTCCTATCCTTAAAAAAAACATACCTTAACCCCTCTGAACCATCTAGCCATCGCCCTATCTCACAGCTTCCATTCCTCTCTAGGATCCTCGAAAGAGTGGTTTTCGGTTTTCTTTTGCCTTAATGACCATATTTTTAACTGCAATATCGATGAAACGTACCAATCGGGGTTCAAAGCGAAGCACTCTGCTGAAACTGCTATTCTTAATGCTTCAGACGGTTTACGTAGAGCTGTCGATAGGAGTTGTACGACCATTCTAGTGCTCCTAGATCTCTCCTCTGCTTTCGACACCATTGACCACACTGTCCTACTTGATCGTCTTCAAACTTTCCTTGGTCTCTCGGGCACTGCACTTGCTTGGTTCCGCTCATACCTCTCCTCCCGCACTCACTCGGTCGCACTCGATAACCTCTCCTCCGCGCCCGCGCCCATTCATTTTGGGGTACCTCAGGGCTCAGACCTTGGTCCCCTTCTCTCTCGCATCTACTTACTTCCTTTTGGCTCCCTTCTTCTTGATTTTGGCTTGTCCTTCCACCTTTATGCTAGGGACACTCAGATATACCTTTCCTCATCCTCTGTGTCCTTCGTTCAATCAATTACTAAGCTCCTTTCAGCCTATACCTCCAAAAACGATTGGCTGTCTGCCAACTTTCTCAAACTTACCCACGATAAAACTGAAGTTCTCCTTGTTGGTACCGCTTCGATGGTCGAGAAATCTAAAGCTCTCTTCCCCTCCCTTAACCTTGGGGAAACCAATGTCGCCTTCTCTGTTACCGTCAGTAATCTTGGTGTTATTTTCGACGAACAGCTCTCGTTTAAACCGCACATCCATCGTATCTGTAAGTCTTGCCTCTGTTTCCTCCGCAACTTTTCACGTGTTCGATTCCATTTTGGTCGACGAAGCCTCACGCTTAGCCTACTGCAATTCTCTTCTAGTGAATCTCTCTTCTTCGTCACTTCGCCCCCTACAACTAGTTCAAAACTATCCGGCCCGGCTCCTCTTTCGCCGTCCCCGGTTCTCTCCTTCGATGCCTCTGTTACAGGAGCTACACTGGTTACCTATTCGCTTCCGTACCCACTATAAAATTCTTCTCATCACCTACAAGGCCCTAAACCTCGAGGCTCCACTTTATCTCTCGTCGCCAAACTCCTCAGGCACTTCGGTTTAACCTCGCTCCCCTCCTGAACACTCCTCGTTCTGTCCTTTGCTCGATGGGGGACCGTTCCTTCTCAGTTTGTGCTCCTAGACTCTGGAATACTCTTCCTGCTGTAGTCCGAGCCTCTCCCTCCCTTGCTACTTTTAAACGTCTCCTGAAGACTAATCCCTCAGAATTGCCTTCTCTTCCCTGTAAAATTTCTCTACACTCGCTACATAACCTGCGCTCTGTGAGGGCTAACAGCCCTGAAGGGCGCATAATAAATACTTATTATTATTATTATTGTGGGTTTTGAATCGCTCAGCCAAGGAGCCTCGTTATGGGGAATAGAGGCTGTCGTGTACGAGGTTGAACTTCAAGTAATTAAAAAGAACTCTACAAAAACGACTTTATTTCTATGGTATCTAATGTAATAACATCTGCAATAGTGGAAGTAGAAAAGCGAATAAAAACCGAGAGGAATGAACCTTTTGATGCAAGCTTTGAAAAATCTAAAAAGGAATTTTATTCAGCTGTTGAAGAGATATTCAAATAAAATCGCTCTTGTAAAATACCACTATCTGAACGTATCCAAACCTATCCTGAAGTTATAAAACTTGCAGCTATGATAGTAACTGCGTTTCCCCCGACTCAAGTCAGTGTTGAAGATTGTTGTTTTCTGCATTGAAATTTATAAAATCAGATCTTAGAGCTTCAACTAAGTAAGATATTGCAAAAGCTATAATAATTACATCATTTTTTAGTCCTTGTTTTTTTGTTTTTCCTAAAATATTTTCTAGGTATAATAATTTTTTTTTTAGGCACATACATATTAAGATATATTTTGTCTTTTAAAGTTCGTTTTAATTATGCATATCATGACTTTTTTGTCTTTAAATGTCCCAAAACCCTGAATTTGTTTTCTTTTCTTAATTAAATTTCCATATGGCATACTTTAGTTTATTCAACCACTTAAGCTGATAATTTATAAAATATGAGTTGGAAAAAAGCCAATTGATAAACTTAATAAGGAGGGAAAGCCATCATTACACTTTTCATGCAATAGAGGATTTTTAAGATTATTAGATAAAACACAGAGTTAGAGCTGTAGTCGAAGTCCAAGTCGGAGTCGGAGTCGGAGTCGGAGTCGAACTATTGAAAATCGAAGAACTCAAACTCGAAATCGGAGTCGGGGGTTTTAACCTATCGACTCCACAGCCCTGGTAACAACCGCCGTGTCAGGGTTGTTGTAGAAGCCGCTAGCTAGAGGTTCAAGAAGAGGAATCGGAGAGCCGAGGCTTTGTTATCACCGTCTACATACCTGATAGTTAACCTTTCTCTGTCGTCAAGGCGTCTTTGCTGGTGTTTACATGTGCTGAATTGTACTGAGGGAATTCTCTATTTGTGAGTGCGTGAAGCGCCATGCACTACTCTATGCGAAGGGCATTTAGAAACGCCTGTACAAGTTCTCCATGCGGTCGTGACAATGCGTCATGTAACACGTAGGGAAGAACATGTAGGCGGTGACTATAGAATATTGAGGGAAATATATTTTCTTATTTTGGTACGGTTGGACCACCGAATGGCACCGGTCCGGGCCTATTTAATTGGAAACCTAGATTTTATCGTTGGATCCAAAATGCGGTTCAGTACGACATAAAACAACCGACACAAAGTCGATTAAACTGAGACGCCCATTCAGCGAGTATCCATACTCAATGTAGCTTAACTTCCTTCAACGGTGTTTTTCCACGTAGTTAGGTCGTAGCATCAAGAGAGAGAAGGTAAAAGGTAAAACACGTAGCCATCATTGAAGGCGTGAGGTGATATTATTATGTGCGTAGTGCAAATACCAAGTTCATGTAGCGATTGATCAACATCGGATATCAATGGGGGATAAGGAGGTAGAACAAGTGCAGTTGTAGGTAGTAATAGGACTCGTGGACATCACTTGAAAATTTAAAAAAAACCTGTAGGTTGCGTGTGAGAAACCATTTTTCCACCAACAGAGTGGTAGATTACTGGAATGGTTTACCACAAGAGACAATAAGCAGTCCAAATTTAAATGCTTTCAAGCGATGGGTAATGAATACATACATAAATGGAGAGGGTTGGTGCTTAACATGTTTCTTGAGTTGTAGCATTCGTGTGGATGGAGATTTTGGAAGGAGATGGGAATTATTTTTGTATATATATTATTGATATTCTGTATTGTAGCTGCATGATTTAGTTTTCGACAAGCCATGAAGGGGAAGCATTTTTAAGCAGTATTTTGTTGATGCAGTTTATGGGGATGGGTGTTGACTAAGGTGACCCCTTTTAGGCCCTTGCGGCTTTTCTTATCGGTTGAATTATGTTGCCGTGTTATGTTAATGGAGGATAGCGCAGCAAGGCCTGTTAAAGTTGTACTGATTTGGGCTGGTAGAGAGAAGATTTGGTCTCTTCAATGCGAGGGGAAAAAAGGGGAGAATGGAGAGAATGCAAAGCCTCAGTTAGTTGCCAGCTGAGAAATAGCGAGATAATGGCCTCGACTAACTCACCTGTAAGATAAAAACAAACAACAAATCAATATTAACGCTAATAGTAACTAAGAATTAATTATCCGAGATAGAAATAGGGAATAATTACTACTTACGATGAGTTAATTAAATCATGAGTTCGTCTCAACACTAGGTTATGTAGTCAGCTGCGCCATCCGTACCTCGCATCGTGGGCGAAATCCGCCCTGACCGGTTAAACCAATACACATAAAGATCAAAATGACACTCGTTGGAAAGCCGGAAGTGACCAGGGGTCGGTTTTCTATGAAGGAGGGGGCGTAGTATGGTGCTTTGACACCTACCAATCAACTCTCACCCTAATACAGGTATGTTGTAATAGTTAATTAAACAGCAAATTATAGTTTAGGAATGAAAGTTATTAGTGATAGAGTTTACTTGCAATTGGGAGAGACGTCACCTGCGGATCGAAAGAGCGTCGTCCGGATAAACTCTGAACAGTGATGAAGTAGGGAAAGGACTACGAAAACAGATGATGGCGTACACAGGCCGACGATACAAATGAAACCAATGGAAGGATTGGAGAAAATGAAACTGAATCGAGATTAAGGACATCAAGAAAGGAATACGGAGGCTGAATTAAGAGTGAATCGGTGTTTCTTTTATTAGAGTTTGAAGCAAATTCGAATGGGACATCTCCCGGGGAAAGTTGTGAACATAGAGGAGGTGAAAATATGTGAGAGAAACATACCCGAAAATCCTCCTGCCGGTATTAGGACCGGCAGAGAACGCATCTGCAGGCGTTAGGACTTGGAGGGAACACAATACTCAAAAAGTGAGTAAAAGTGGAAATAATTATATACGTGTATCAAATAAGGAAAAGATGAAATAGGAAAGATTTCATCTCATTCTTCTTATTGTAGACACAAAACAAGCCACAAGAGTCTGAAAAGTAATTTTGAACGCTGAATGGATTGATGATGGTAAATTTATCCATTTTTACTAAGTTTTTAAGAATATAAACATCGTCCTGGAACCCTAGACATAGGCTATAAAAATAATACACAAAATATTTGTCAACAAACAAAGCTACTCAATGCGACCCAGGTCTATGGCTGCTGTCCAAGTTAATGATATAAGCTGCTGGCAGTATGGAAGGTAGACATAGCTCAGTGTCTCTCGCAAAACAGCCATGATACACTCGTTTTATTTCGATACGATAGTTCTTCTATTTAAATTGCATTCATTTCATTAAGAATAAACTATTACGTTTCTAGACTTATAAATCTCAATAACAGACTGAATCTCTGCATATATTCTCCCCATCTTTAAGTTTGCTTCCATTTGCCTTCACAATTCTTGCTTTAATATATAGGTAAACCTCACTCAGGTCTATATAATACCCTCCGCTACCAGATATATAATATTCAACCAGATATATAATATATATAATATTCTGATGAAATATTGCAAAGTGGAGAGTAAGACTAATAGTTGCTCTAAACGATGTAAGTTTGGGCTGGTGGAACGTTAAAAAAATCAAGTTCTGTTTTCGAACAGTTATAACTTATTAAATGAAGAGCATTTATTTTTACACGTGTACGATTTACAGCCGATGATAACTTTATGAGAACATCTATGAAATGTGTACATGCTTATATTATAACAAAAAAAAAATCCCAATCCTTTTTATCATTATTTTCAACTTTTTTTCTATTCTTCAACTTCTTATTCATCCATTTTCGCTAATTTATTACACCCATTTTTTCGGATTTTTTATCCTTATAATGATCAAAGAACATGTGTGTGTACGTGGTTGAATGTGCTCATGAGTGTGTGCGTGTGTGTAGATTCGGACTCGACCTTTCAATAAGACTAGATTGTGACCATTTAAGGTAATATCGCGCATATAAGATTTTTTATCAAATAGATTATAAGTTTTTTTGCATATTACATTTTAACAAGGTAAGAAAACATCTTCATACACCTTGTAACACAATGAGGCTATTGTGATGCAAGACTGTATAGCATCAATGTTAAATCTTATGATGAAGGAACAACTAAACTTCTCAAAATACAGGCGAATGATAGAAACATCTTGAATGCAATACATCGCCAATAAGGTTATCGTTATCGATTTATCGGTTATCTTGATACATTTTTTCGTTATCGCGCCAACCTATGGCAATACTTAATACACTCTCTACGAATATTATATTCTTCTTCCTGGAAATTCGGGTAAAAATTAATGTCAAAGTATACTTTTTCCTCATTGTTCATTTTCTCATAGCTAAAATACTTTTTTTTCAGTAACCGGATCAATGCAGTTCAAGGTTTCCTCTGAAAGAAAATCGTAAGGAAACTAACCTTTTTCCATATTAGCTATGAATAGAAGTGTATCCTTGAAAATTATGTCCTGAACAAGCTCTATCTTAAAGATTTTTCGTCACCCGCTTCATTGGATTTGAAGTAAAGAGATTAGGATTAAAATATTTAAGCAACTCGCCATAGATGAATTGACCATCGAATTTGGCATTATTATGTGCCATCACATTTGTTTTCACATTTTCTCTCGATTCTCTCATTCGTATTAACTCTTCTATAAAAGGTGTACAAGGGGAGTTTTCACCATCTCTTTCAAAAATCCTTGTTCGTGGACCACACAGTTCTTACATTTGTCATATGTTTGATCCTAATTATCCAAACAGAATTCACAGAATTATCTACATAACCAATATATAAGGAAAAATTATAGGTTTCAATGTCATAATACGCGGCATTCCATTTCTTGACTATCAACTTCTTCGACCTCTTCATTCAGCACGTATGCTCTGCTCCATCTGCTTTATAGTATGTATAACAACGGACCAATTAAAGGATTGTAAAAAGTTAAGTGGCAACTCTACTGTTGTGCTAATACGGAACAATACAGGAAAATCCAAACTGCGTAAAAGAAACCCTATCTATTTGCTCCAAAAAAAGGTCACTGATCTAGGGAGGAGGGGGAGGCTGTGAGTATTTAGGCGACAAACCAGTAAGGGTGGGGGGGTAGACTCGGGGTGCAAGGCAATGTGTGTTTGTGTACTTGTTTGAACGTACTCATATGTGTGTGTGTGAACTAGGGATCCTACATTTAAATATGAATATAGAAGTTTAAAATTAAGCGAAAGAAAAGGTGAATTTGAATATGGATGACCTCTTTGATCAATTAAAAAAAACTTTGTCACTATTCAAAGCTCTGAACTCTTTACAAAAGGCAAAACAACAAGCACAAATGAAATTATTTTGAACTTAAAGTCTTCAATAATCTTTCAGGCTTCAGCAGTATCTAAATTTTTTATAAGTTGGTAAAGATGATAGCGAAAAAATTCCTCAGCATATCGAGATTTTAACTTATTTCTTAAATTAGCCAAAATAATGAAAACATCTGCTGCTGAAGTATAATTTTTTTCAAGCCCTTCAACAGATAGTTTAAATATCTCTATTGCATGTTGCGAGAACAACAAACAATTTCAATATTTGGGAAATTTCTGGATTACTGAAAAATGTACAATCTTTTCTCTCGGGAATTGCCTCAGTTAATTAGTTGGACAAAGCTGATAAACGTACAATCTTTTCTCTCGATAATTGCTTCTGTGGACAAAGCGGTAAAGTTTTCGAGCTATTCTATCTTACATGAATGTTGTTTGTTTCGTTTTTCATCCTTTTTATGATGAGATAACGAGGCATTTTTGGCCTGCATTGTTTGTGCTAATGTCACAGCATGCTGCTCTAAAGATGTTGATATCAAAGATTTGACTCTTACAAACTGAATGCTACAAACCCGAAAACTCAAGGCTTCACCTGAGATCGCAATGCCCTGGCAAATAAATTTAGAAATCACGTTTCCTTTCAAAGGTTTTTCCGCACAGTATTAGTTGGTTTAGAAGGCCACACCGAAAATCCGTATGACTTTTACTGGTCCAGGCCAAAACTTAATTGGGAACAACAAAATATAGTTTGATTCTTCCTCCATCTCATTCACGTCTCTATAGCAGTCGGGGAAAGGAATGGGTGAATAAATAAGTTTACACTGTCAAATACGACCGTTCATAACCCCCCCCCTCCCCTCCCTTTCAAACATTGGTGCTATCGCTCGGGCCGCATTTGCTACTCTCTAAGATAGGGATTGAGCAAAGGACGCGTTTGCTTCTCCTTTAGTTTATTATTCTGGCGAAAAGGCATCTCCTAAATTATTTTTACTAATTTCCCTACGACGAATAATAGCATTACTTCTGGCGCAGGGTATCGGATGCTCATAAATAATGGAGGTTGGTTTCAGTTGTTTGTAGAAATTTAGGTGAGTATGAGTGTTCGAGAGGCCATCACATTATTTTCACTTGCTGGGTCCTATAATTGTTCGCATCTACTTTGCCGCTGTTCCACTGTTCGGAGTGGGAAAAAGTCAGGGTTGGAATAACTGAAATATTTGACCTCCAAAAGAATCATGAATAAAGAAAAGCTGGAATTCGACGCAAAACGCTACTTGTTGCCTGCGCTAAAATCGCCACTGCCCCAAATATAAAGGTCAAAACGACTTCAGGAAACCAATGAGAGAAATGTTAATGGGCGCGGGTGAAAGCACGAAGCCAATGGAATACCATAGTGACTGCGTGATTAAGTTTGGTCAATATTACCTACGTAGAATGCTCCCCTACAAAAATAGGAACTTTCTTAATTCTAATATCCTAAAAGAGCCTTGAGCTCTTCGAGATTACCCAACTGTTCCTTAAAAATGAGTTGAAAGACACGGACATTGTGTAAAGGATTCTCGTGGGAGGTCGCTCACAGATTGCCTTTCTTAACAATGACTTGTCAGATTTGTCGATGGCCAAGAAACTCTGGCATTTTGATATCCTTGTGAGCCTATTTCTGGTTTCGTCAGCGAAAGGAATTTTTACTCGGCTCGAATTGGCTACTAACCAAATTTCCCAGAGAGGAATTGACGAAAAAGAAAAGAGACACGAGACAATAAATCATAGAGAAGATTTTTTAATAAAGAAAAACAAAGAGAAATTGTACTAACCGAACCAAGGGAGAGTTCAGTGGAGAGAGGGAAACAGATGAAGTAAAGACGTGATATTAATAGCAAAACCATGTCAACTAGAAATTTTATTTTCATTTGTAGATCTTAAAAATAGGGAAAAACCAACAGGGGCATCTCAGCCCAAAAAATATTTGAGGAAATTCGAACAGAAAGTGGTGAAGTGAGGGTCATTAGAAAAGTATGAAGGTAGCGAGATGGCGCTCAACCAATTCTCCAGGACCTGCTACCCTGTGAGTTGGGGGGTGGGGGTGGAGTTTAAGGCATGTTTTCCTGATATTAAGAGGAAACTCCTCAGACGACATTCGATATTCAAGCTCGTACTTGAAAAGTACATCCTGATCCTTGAAATTTGCCCTCTTCATCCCTAACCTCAAGGATTGGCGAGACGGTAGGAGTCGCTATCATCCTCGATTTCCTCCTGTCTTCCGTACTGGGGTGGTTTCTTCAATCTGTGGCTCCTTTCTATTCCTTTTCTAGTGCCCTTGTTGAATGCCATTATCATTAAAAATACCCCCACTGCTCCCGCACTCGCCAGATGCCGCAAATCCCCTCCCTTGATTAATCCAGCCCCCGACGCCGGAGCGCGCTTCCTTCTCGTTTCCTTTTTACTTTGATTTTTTATTTGTTTTATTTAACCTGCGCATAGCCTTTTTTATCTCTTTGTTATTTGTCTTTTAATCTAGCCTAGTAATGCTCTGTGATCTAATTCAGGCGACTTTTGCCTTAGTAAGCAATCGCCAGATGGGTTATCAAATTTAAAAAGAAAATTGATTAATCTACTGCCGAGATGAGAAATCCGGAAATGGCCAGCTGAGATATGGCGAAGAAGTTCGATGGGGGTCAACCGATAGAACCCTCCTTTATAAAATAAGTTAAAATCAACGGGAAAATCGATTCGTCAAAGTTGTAGCAGAGATCCATAAAGAGGTAGCAGAGGGGAGTAAAAATGTACTTGAGTATCCTAGGTAACAAATTTTAGGATCAGACTTCCCCCCCCCCCCGTCTCCTGAAGTAGACTATTCCTAATGATAGGTTTGATAGAAATGTAGGGTAGAAAATGAATTAAACAAAAGATAAAATAACGAAAAGGAATAAAATACTCGCTGAAAGTTTATCGATCGCGAAGTTAGGTCACAAACAGTCCAGGAACAAGCATACACAACATCGAGTAAAGACTCACACGAAATAACTCATACTGAAAGGTTATTGGATCAGAGAGAAAAGGGAGAGTATGTTAGAATGATTGAGAGTAGAAGAGAGGAAATAGGTGTGAACATGGACAATGTGGACAAAACGTGGAACAAATATAGTGGTGTGAGACTATGGTATGGAAGAAGGAAAGATCTCGAGTGAGAACAGAGCAAATGAACAACTTGAGAGGGGTTCAGGGTGTGTAAAAGATAGAATGAGGATAGGGTAGGAGATGTTTATGGTGTGAAGAAGAGTGTGAATGGGGTTGTGACTGAGTGATTTTTTGGGGTGGTATGAGCTTGTAAGAATAGATGGAAATAGTGTTGTGGAGAGAATATGCGAGTGTCAGGGTGTGACAAGTATTAGAAAACCACGGAAAAGGTGAGTGGATTATGTGATTGAGTACTTGAGAGAGAAAGGGCTGAGTAGGAGGAAGTGGATGATATTGTGTATGGCAGGTTTGCGAGAGGGTATGCTAGGGATGAACCCTGATTGGGCTAGATGTTATAGTTTCATACATTTACCCCTTGGCTAAGAAGGGCCAATTTGACATGGGCAAAATGATGGATGGCCTTGTGATTAGTAGGCCATAAAGGGGGTGGGGGTTAGGCATGTCGAAGCTAGCCAGCCCCACTTTGTGGTAAAGTGTTAGAAGTTGAGGTTCTATTTTAGAAATGACCATTTTTGTATTCAATTTACTTATTAATAAGAATGAAAGATTTTGAATTATATTTTTATAATTCTTACATTCGGCTTCTAGTTTATGAATTATCTTTTT
The DNA here is from genome assembly GCA_963969495.1 of Ceratothoa steindachneri. Taxonomy (NCBI): domain Eukaryota; kingdom Metazoa; phylum Arthropoda; class Malacostraca; order Isopoda; family Cymothoidae; genus Ceratothoa; species Ceratothoa steindachneri. Next base: position 39,401,110 of record OZ018324.1, on the reverse strand, counting down.
CGCATTGAAATTTAGTCTCTTTAATATCACTTTAGTGAGAAATAAATACGAGGTTTTCACTATATAAAGCATTTTATTTATATTCTAGCGTTTCGTCACAAACTAAATGATATAATATTCCTTAATATATAATATAACTTAAATCACATGACACGTGATATAATGGATGCATTTATAGGCCCAAAGAAATGAAAATTGGCATCACGACACTAAGGAAGACGACCATTGAAAGCTTAAGAAAGAAAATGTGAGATATAGAGACGGAGAAAAATAGTGAAAACAAGTTTTAACCGTTATATGAAAATAAATAAAGGAGTAGGAGTCAAACCTGTGTCCTCAAGCGTGCATCGCTATCGTGACCACGACGCTCATCGACTGAACCAACATCCTCAACGCTTGAGGAGACAGGTTCGACTCCTACTCCTTTATTTATTTTCATATAACGGTTAAAACTTGTTTTCACTATTTTTCTCCGTCTCTATATCTCTGTTGTTTCCGTTTTCCTTACTAATTATTTCCACAATTCTTCTTGTTGTTCTTCAATTAAAAAAAAAACATTTCTCCTTTCATTTGTCTGAGTTCTTTACTTCTCTGCCGATTCGTGCCATAGTCTCTTATTTCCTGGTATTTCTCTCTAATTTTCTTCGCTTTCCTTTTCATTTCCGTTTCCACTTTGGGCGTGGCAACGTTCGTCGGCCTCTATTAATTTTCTGATTAGACTGTATGTCATGTCGTCTAATTCTTCCCGGGTTTTCCCGTGCAGGTTCGTTTGGGAGTATTCTTCCAATATTGATTCGTATATTGACCAATCCACTCTCTTATACGACTTCCTGGAACTTATAGGGACCATTATTGGATTCTGGTTAATGGTTATCAGTATTCCAATAGGGTCACTACAAGAGATGGGGACTGCTTCCATATAAATGTTATATGGAAAGTCTAGTGACGTCATTACTATGTCCGGACGGGTGGAGGCTCGCCCAGTTATATAGGTCTGGAAGTCAGGGCCTACTCTTTTGAGTATAGTCCTGTCCATTAGGAATTCCAGGTTACGGCCGACGTTGTTTTTGGTTAGGTAGCCTGATTCTTACAGACCTGCATTCAGGTTCTCCAGTAGGATGGTAGAATTATTTTTGTTGAATATATCCACCACTGAGTGGGCCGGAATGTACGAGCGGCGGGAAGGTTGGTAGGGCGCTGCAAGCGTGAGGGAAGTAAACTCCATCTCCAATGTCATGGCAATATAGGCCTCGTCCACTTCGCGCTCTTGAGTGTATCGAATCTTCTTTTTTATTGCGATGGCTGTGACATCATATCTTTCTCGAGTAGGATTCTTTTTTATTGGGGTAGAACCTGATTCAGTCTTCCCATATCAGTTTTTTAATTGAATTTTCTTCGTCTTCGGTTACGTAGGTCCATTTACATGTGCCCCTTTCCAGTCCTTTCCTTATGTTGGCTGGTCTGGGCCCCTTTGGCAAGGGGTAGGCTTCATCTACAGAGATACGTAATTTGAAATCTTTAGCTACGTATCTGCATCCTTCTTCATATTCTGCTTCTGATGATGTTTCTGATTCGGTATTTTCTTTCTTGTTTTGTCTTTTATTTGCCTTTTGTGGGTCTTTCTTTTCTTTTTTTTTTGTTTCTTTGTCGGGGTTGTCTGTTTCTTTTTTCTTCTTCTGTTGTTTATTTGGTATCTTCTTTTTCTAATGTGGCGCCTATTTCCAGCATGTCCTTCACTTGGAGGGTATATCAGTGCCGATGGGGGGTTGGGCGGAAACCACATTTTCCTTATTCCGTTCTTTTCAAGGAGCAGGTTCAGAGTGTCTTGGAATGTTCCTGGCTGTGCTATGTTGTGTACATGCGCAAACATTATACATGCCAAGATGTCCAGGCCGGTTCCTTCATTGACATTTATATATATTTTTTGTTTTCTGTTTGTTTGAGATCCTTTACTGCTGATTTAGCAACACTTGCGTATGTTTGATTTGTCTTCTTTTCATATTCTTGTTTCTCTTCTTGTTCCTTTCTAATTATTGATTCTCTTCTTTTGGAGCAATTGACGGCCATAGTCCTGTATAGATCCTGGCAGTTTAGGCACTTTTTGGTTGTTTGGTTGTGCATTTTCGGAAGTAGTGGCCATCTTTCCCGCATTCGGAACACATTTTTCCGTGTTTGTGGGAACAGTTTTTGGTCTCATTCCGAATGCCAGAAGGCCGTTCTGCAATACCCTGTTGGCCATATCGGTCGACGAGCACACTACTTTGAAGACGTGAGTGTGGTGGCCGAATTTTATTATCTAGTTATGTTTAGGTGCGGGTTTTCTCTTTCCAGTTCCGTTTTGAGTTCCTCTTTCGTATGAGATCCCACGTACAAGTCTACTTTTCTGCCTACGAATAATCGATTGGCCAGCAGTTTTGGTGGTAGTTTTGGTGTTAGTCCAATGTTCCCTAGTATTATAGTACCTTCCGGTGCTACTAGCCGTTCCTCATCTTCTTATTTATGGTATAATGCTATGTACCCGTTCGGTACATAGATTAACTTTGCAATAGCTCGGTTCTTAACAGGAGTCTTTGATACTCCATGGTTAGTAGGTATGTATGCTGTCTGGACCCTCCCGACCCGCTGGTCCAGTCCACGCTAATTTGGCTGTCAAGGATGAGGATAATGATGACTGAATGGATGGACCCGGGTGGGCTCCTCTCGAGGGGTGAAAAGTGCCGAACCTTTTGCTGGCTAGCGCAGAATCAACCATCGCTAGCCGGGGGTGCTGCCGCCTCAGTGGTTTTGGGGGCTCCCCCACAGGTAGAGTGGTCAGACTCCCCTGCAGAGGTTTCAACCCGGCCCATTTTCCGGGGGCTCCTCTGGTACGGGTATCTAACACTGGGCTAGTCCTCAAACCTCCTTCCTCCAGTACTCCCAATTATACAATTGCTACTGCTTCGTATAGATAAGACGAGGTTGTGGTGACAGCCACCATCAGCGGGTGCGCTAGCCCACGAGGCGGGGGATGGGGAGAAATTAGTCAGTCATGATTGTGATGCAGACAACCTTAAAAATATTTATTATATCTCTTTTCGGAACCTCCCTATAAGGGAGGATTTTTGGTGTCGGAGAAGAAAAGGTGAGGGAGACTATAGATGAAAATGAAAAAAATGAATGTTGAGAATTTTAGACAAGTGAATCTTCTTTCTTCTGTTCTTCCTCCCAAAATTAATGGTGATAATTTCCTCCGAGCAGTAAACGTGTAAAAAAGATTGCACGGGAATATAGTTGGCGTACTATTCCTTCCGCGATCAAGGATGTGAAATATCTTCGACCGGTTAACGTAGAAAAAGTATCAGGCGTATGCTTTGCAAAGCTTAATGAGAACGGTCTGTTAGCTGTCCAAGCGGCGAATTCTGAATGAAAGGAACTTTGACTTGGACATAGAAAGTGAGGAATATAGTAGTAGAGGATTTTAGTAGGAGAAATAGTGGGGAAATTTGGGAAAAAATGATAGGAAAACGAAAATGAAAAGTAGAATGAAAGACAGGTCCGTGGTGATAGGGCATGTCTCGCTTTCTTTGCGTTTTGGTATATATTTTTTGTTATATATATATATATATATATATATATATATATATATATATATATATATATATATATATATATATATATATATATATATATATATATGACGACCAACCAACAACATAGATCAGAGAACCAACATATACTAAATCAAATCTTTCCTGGTAATATAATTTTTAAATTCATTCATTCAGCTCACAACTTTCTCCGAATCAGGTAACAAATTTTAGTGTATTTATTGAGGTTTTCCTTTTCTTCTAATTGTGACTTTATTCATTTCATTGGAATTTATTTATTTTTTATCTTAATATACAGATTTTGGTCCTTTATATTGCATTTTAATTTTTTTCTTTTTGTTTTATATCCTAGTACATTATTAGCCTAAAGCCATTAATTATGATTGTTCTCATAATTGTTAGGCAATTGTTCTTATATAAAATCTTTAATATTCTAGCCTAGAAGATGGGTCCAGAACCTGAAACGTTGGCAATGTGTTATATTCAGTACTTGCTCTCCTTTTCCTGCTGAAGATCCGGCTTGCTAGAAGCAGAAACATACACGTATATGAATCCATTAAACCACATTGAAAGAGAAAACAGAATAATTTTTCCTTGCAGTAATATTTTTATTACCTTTTTCGAAAAATCCGTGCAGGGAAGCGATTCGAACCAGGCCCACTGAGGCAGCGAGCACCGCTTTGATCACAGTTAAAAGTATGCCGTTAGTACACTACGCTACGCAGAGAACCGGCATACTTTTAACTGTGATCAAAGCGGTGCTCGCTGCCTCAGTGTGCCTGGTTCGAATCGCTTCCCTGCACGGATTTTTCGAAAAAGGTAATAAAAATATTAAGCAAGGAAAAATTATTCCGTTTTCTCTTTCAATGTGGTTTAATGGATTCATTTCCATCATTCTCTCGTGCTACTTTGAGAGATATATACATATACACGTATATATATATATATATATATATATATATATATATATATATATATATATATATATATATATAAAGGCATTCAAGCCTTTATAGCAGAGGGATTTTCGATCCTTACTTCTTTTTGTGATGAGATTTTTTGTTTGTTTTATTTTATCTGGGTTATTTACGCTCAGATTTTGAGTGGTTTTTATTATTTGGTTTATTTTTATTTTATTTATTTTGTTTGGGATATTTTTGGCGAATTAATCGCACTAAAATTTGCGGGAAATTAGCATTTGACTAATTAAGTGAAAGGGGATTGTGTTTGGCTTTGTGTTGCTTTGGTATTGTAAAAATCTAAGTGAACATTGGGTCTACGTCATTGTCAATGATTAGTTTGCTGCTTCTAAAAGATTTAGCTTATCCTACGTAATCAAAGTCCATGTTCTCGAGTACAAACTCGGGAGGGGGGCGCCGCTTGCTCTCAGGTGAAGCTCCACGTTTATGGGGGTTAACCCCAGTTCACTATGGAGCTCACTCTGCCTTCTCCACTATCTTCTTCGGCTTCTCGTTATAATATAGACAGCCTTATTTTGAATCTTTTGCAGTTCAAGGACTTGGGTCTCGGGACTCGCGTTTATACGGACCGGTGGATACAGTAGTTTGGATCGAATGCATGCATTATGGATCTTTAGTTTATTGGAGGTACTCAGGTTTAGGAATCTGAAAAATTCCCCCAAGTCCCTCCGTGCATTCGTTGTAGTTTTAGCTACGTGACTCCCATATCCACGAGTCGTAATCCGGAGTCCCAGAACCGTGCCCTCGGTGCGATATGGGATGTGTGCACCCTCCACACGGATGTCTGCGAGGTTTCGTCTGAATAGTGGAATTACACGGAACTTTTGGGCATTGGTAGATATCCTCCATCTTCTCTCGAAAGAGTTGATGTTTTCGATTTCTACCGACGTACTCTGTGCCATATAATTCAAATTCCGATTAGGTGTCCTACAGATCATTGATACGTCATCCGTAAATTAGACGTATAACGAGCCTTCAGTCACAGGTTGGGGAAGGTTGATGGTGTATATGTTGTAAAGTAAGGGACTTATAAACCCGACTTGTGGACCCTCGCCTCGAGTTCGAACTCGGGGCCATTGAAACCTTTAATGTTCACAAACGCTCTCCTTTCCATTACGTAATTGCATAGAATCCATTCAAGTATGGGATTGAGGCCCAGTTGTAAGATTTTGTATTACAGGCCTCTCCTCCATGGCGTCTTTTTGCGTTTACTTTTGCCAACTTCTCGAAGATCACCACTAGCGCCGTGTCCGTTCCTTGCTTCCTTCGGAAGACATGTTGTCGGTTGTTGTGCGAATTCTTTTCTTCGAAGAACGTATTTCCCCTGTTGGCCAATATTTTCTCCAAGACTTTCCCTGGAAATTCTAAGAGAGATATAGGCCTGAAGTTAGCTGGACTGTCCGGTGGCTTGCCGGCTTTGGGAATGAATATTATTTTTGCTACCTTCCATTGATCAGGGAAGTAACCCTCATTCAGGCACGCATTTATGATATTCATGAGCCCCAGAAGGATGTTAGGCGGGGCTCGAATAAAATTCTCCCATGTCAGTCCTGTACGCCCTGATGCTCGTTAACGAAAGGATTTTAAGGTTTCCGAGAGTTCTTCGGCAGTAATTCTAGCGCTGAGTCCCTCCTTTCCTGAGATACATAATGGTGAGGATGGGTTCTGTGTATCTAGTCGTTCAGATCATTTATTATTCCGGCTTCGAAGTCTAAATCAAAGTTATCATTCTCTTCCGGGGATATCTCAAATATAGATGCTCAGAAGAGTCTGAATTCTTCCTTGATTTTTTCCGCGTCGGTGATTTCTGTATTGTCACGTGTAAGTTTAGTGGTCTTTTGTGTCTGTCCGCCTCTTAGTCTTTTTACTGTCTGCCAGAATGTACGTGAGTCGTTTTCTATATTTAGTTTGTCTATCAAATTGTCCCAAAGTACATTCTGTTGGTCCCTAATAAGAGTCATTAATTCGTCGCATATCTGTCGTGTTCGTCTGGGCGTAGTGATGATGGGTCAGTGAAGTTTACTTCATTGATCCGTTCCCCGTATTCCGTCGCGAGGGATTTCATTCTAGGGGTCTAAGAAAGGGCAGGAAGAGTTTTATATTTAACTCGGGTAATGGCTTCCTTATCGGCTTATAATAAATATTCAATAATTTTATCTAACTCCTCGTCAATCTCTTCTAAAGTGGCATTAATTAAGGGTTCATGGTTGTAATTTTTGAGTTGTTATAATTATCCCAGTTGGCGCGAGCGTAGCTCTTGCGTTCTTGGATGAGGACCTAAATGGGGGAGGTTGAGATTTTAATAAGGATAGCTTAGTGGTCGCTGGGGATAGGAGGACCGGCTCAATGAAGTAGTTGTAGGATAACACAGTGCTAGTGAACAGTATGTCTGGTTTTGTAGCTAATCTATGTGTAATGAATGTCAGGAAATCTGGTCCAATTCTTGTCATAATGTGCCTGTCAATAAGTGTGTCAAGATTCATATCTGCTGGGTTGGTCGAAGGGGTAATCTGAGGCAGCACTCCTCGCATTGAGGCCACCGGCAAAAAGAACGGTTTTGCCGTGACCACAAAGTTGCAGGAAGTTGTGAATGGGTAAGTACCCTCTCCTTGGGGGCTGGTACCCTGTTGCCAGGACCAGGGGGACCACTGCCGTACAGACCTCCACAGCGAGGTATGACTCATCGAGTCCACTTATTGATCTGAAGTCAAGACCTCTTTTCACAGCTATTGCACATACGTCAAAACGTTCTCCGCTGTGATTTTTGGTTAAGACTTCGTAGGGAGATATTTTTATCCTGCCAGTGTCGTTTATTCCATGTTCAGAGATAAATATTACGTCTGGGTCATATTGTCATATTACGTTACCGTATATTATTTCTTTATTCATCCAACCGTCTGAGTTAAAATGTAATATATTTAATGTGTCCATTGTCCTGTTGACAATAGATTCCTGTGTGTGTTTATGTTGTTTTTAGGACTTATTCTCTTACGAGCTTAGGTCCTTGTGGAGGGGATGGGGACGTAATTGTTTTGCCTGGTCGTTTCTTTCTGTATTCGCCGTCCGTGAGGGTTATGAAAGCTTCGGGAGCCAATCTCATTAAGCCTTGGAGTAAAGCTTCCTCGATTTCATTTTCTTGGTAGTCGTTGTATGTGAAACCCCATTTGTACCTTCCGAATATTACTCCTTCCGTTGCATCCCGGGCTGTCATCTCTTTAGGGAAAGGGGACCTTTCGGAAACGTATACCTTCAAGTTTATTTTCCTTGAATAATATACGTGCCTAGGCTCCCTCTTACAAAAAGAAACCGACCTCGGACGTCTTTGAGGCTGCGAGGTTTCCAGGAGCGGGGGAACCGTGCCCCTACCTCGGGTCTCGCAGTCTCAGCCTCTGAAACTTCCATACTTTGTGTGTGTGTTTGTGTATTTTGGTATTCGGCGTTTACAGTGTTGTTTTGTTTTTAGGGGCGTAGTGGATTCTAGTCTCTTCACTTTTGTACCTGGATCCTGGGGTTCCTGGAAGGAACTAGGGCGCTCCTGGGGGTGGGGATCTTCTGGCAACTAGTCTCGCATTTTGGTTTGAGGCTAGTTTTAAGAATCTCCTCGGATCGTAAGTTCTCTGGAAACCACATTTCATCCATTCCATTATGCGTCAGCATTCTATTAAGCTCCTTCGCAAAAGTCCCCAGGGAGGAGAGATTCTCGATATGAGCATAATAGATGCAAGACATAATTTTCGTCGAGTTTTCGTTCTCGACATGGAGATATGTTTTTTTCCCCGAGATCCGAGACAGCAGCTTTAGCAACCTTGGCGTAGGTACTGTTCACTTTTTTTTCTTCTTCCTATCTCTTCAAGAGCTCTCTTTTGACCGGGCAAACCATGGAGAGCGTCTTATGTTCTTCTGCACAGTTCAGGCACTTCATGGAGATGCTATTACAACTCCTCCAAGAATGTGCATCTGACGAACAAATAGAGCACAAAGAATGTTTCCCCTGAGGCAGGTGGCAGTGGTGTGCTTCTCTTAATTATAGCACTTGAAACATATCTGGAGGTCGATAAACTCCTCACGTTTGATCTGCTCAGGGCAGACACGGATGTTAAAGAGGAGCATACCTCCCTCCATAGCCTTAACTGCCAGTGCCGCATCATAAAAGACTATCTTGAATTTAATAATCTCAGATACCTTTGCCCAGGTGTGTCTTTTTAATCTCCGCATGAATCTCTTCAGCATAGTGTCTCCTAACTCATAGATCGAGGCGGCGAAGGCCAATGCTACGGTGGATCTTTATTTGTGGCGGTGTCTGTGGTTTTAAGTTCAGTATGTTTAGGCATTCTGCCGCTTTAAGGGAGGTGAGTGCTTCGCAATCACTCTCCTTTGAGCAAATAGCCGCGTAACCATTATGTGTATCAATCAATATTACGAGCGCAATTCCTAAATCCCCATAATTTTGAGCAAAGATCCTTCCCCGATCAGGCTTGGAGCCATCGGTGAGGGTCTTCAGCGGTTCCGCCGGGTCTGCCTCATTTACCCTTCTATATCCTCATATGTGAGGGTGAAGAAGATAAATTTTAACGGAAAATCCCCACGGAGTGAGCGTGTGTTTGTTTGTGTTTGTAAGTGTGCGTGTGTGTAATTTAAAAGAGGATCTATCACCAAGTATTAAGGGAAAAGGTTATTCAAGAAAGATGTCCCAGCAGCACCCCCCCACCCAACATCAGCTTAATTAGGGACATATTGGTTAATGACACAACGATGAAAAGAAAAGAGGGAAATAAAGCTAGACTAAACACCTTAAAATCCATCTTAATTAACGAAGAAAGGCCAGCTATGAACATGCAGACTACGGGCTGGAATCAAACATTAAAGTTGTTTTAAAATTCTGCTTACACAGGCGTGGCCCGTTCTCTTTTCATTCGGGGACGGACTGAATTTGGATTCCTTTTTACAACGGAGAGCCGTGAGCGCGCTTAAGGAAAAGTTCACTCTTCATTAAAGTTAACGTCAACTTCAAGAAAGAAGAAATATATGCGCCCTCTGGACTGATTGGAGACTCTTCCTGTTTCCAGTGGGTGGGGTGCTTACCCTAAAGGGGTAATTCATCTTTAAACTCATCCTTATTCCACGCTTTAACTCCCACTTACTTCACCGACTAAAAACGACATAACACGACCACCGCCAGTTAAAGTAGGGTATAATGAACCCCAGAAGGAAGCCCCAATAGGCGGCGCGAAGAAAAGGGGGTCCTTAAGACCACGAGCTCGAAATTCTGAGGAGGAGCCTCTTAGCTTAGGCCTATTTAGGTAGGGTGATCGTGAAGCGTTAAAATAAATAAGTAAATAGGGAACCATGGGCTGTTAGGCGATAGGGAACATTATTTTTCACTGTCCTTTTTGCAGATTTAGAGAGGAAGGAATAAAAGTAATAGGCTTTGGAGGAAGGATCGAAAAAATTAGCGCCTAGACGCTCAAATAAAAAAAAGGGATGGGGATAATCCCTCTCTAGGGAAAGGAGGCAGCCTAGAATGCCTACGAGTACCTCTACGGACAATTGACTAGGAGACCAAGCCGTAAATTTCTGCGAGACATTATTTGGACAGCTAAAAGTAGCCCTCGTCAAAATTATCAACATCCCAAATGGCTACTGGGTAATTGTAAGCAAGGAAAAAGAAGTAGAAAAATTAGTGTCCCAGGAAGGAATAGAGACACTAAAGGGAATAGGACTAACGCCCAAAATCCCGCCCCAAATAACTGCAAACAGAAGTATCATCTGCAGGAAAGTCGACGTTTGGGTGGGTTCCCATGACAAAGAAGAAATGAGAGAAGAAATAGAAAAAAAGATAAATGCATAAAATAAATGAAATAATTAAATTTGGCCATCACACACGTGTCTTTAAAATTGTGTGTGCAACAACATATATGGCAACAAAGATATACTAACGAGGACTGTTCATGTTTAACATGAGAATTCCACCAGAGAACATGGAGGGCGAGAAACATATTAATATTCAAATATGCTTCCGCTGCTATAAGATGGAGGACCATTCGACGCGTGACTGCACTGAGAAAGATACAATATGTTCTGAGTGTGGACAGAACAGCCACGAATGGAGACAGTGCAAGGAAAGTACTAAGAAATGCGTGAACTGTCATGGGCCACATAGGACTATGGTAATGGCATGCCCTCAAAGAAAGGAGATAATAGAACGAAAGGAAAGAGAAGCGAGAAACGAAGAAGAAACTAGAAGAAATGCAACATACGCAGAGTGGCTAAAGCAACTGTGAAACAAATGCAGGAAGCACAAACCCATCTAACTGTGCCACAAAGGGCATCAACAGAAGTGCTCACATGCATACTCTATGCCCATGTGATGAATATTGGGAAACTGGGCACATTCGCTACGACACTCAATACAATGCTAGAAAAAAATTGAATGAAGATGTGGTTCCTTGAGAAACCCCCCTCATCTGAAATCCTTAAAATCAACGTCACTTCAACGTCGGCACTAACGAGCAACGAAGAACATATTACTGAAGAAAACGCAATGAAGGAGACTTCAATCCAGAGATAGACAAAATAGTCCACACATTATTGCGAGAAAACATAGACAAGATTACTCCAGCACCAAGTGTAGAGCGAGGAAGGGATGAAATTTTTGGTACACGGGCCTACATAACAACAAGAGAGACCAAAGGCGTAATACAATCATTCAAGCAAAAGGCGCCAGCCCCCTCAGGAATAACCAGAATTAATCTTACTAAGGTACCGAACATTATCATCAGAACATTAAAGAATATTTATAACGCGTGCTTAAACATCGGTTACTTCTTTGAAAGCTATAAACTAGCCTAAATGATATTCGTCCCAAAGCTCGAAAAAACACCAAGCTACCTCAGCAGTTACCAACCAATTTCGATATTGAACTTCATGAGCAAAGTCTTCGAGAAAATTATTATCAGGAGACTAAAAGAATATCTTGAAGAAAATGACCCTTATAATGATTATCAGTTGGGATTCAGAAGAGGCAGAGACACCACAATGGCACGTGTCATAATAACAGAGAAAATAGCAAAGGCCAAAGCAGAGAATAACTATATCGATCTGGTTCTGAGAGATGTAGAAAAGGCATTCGACAAAGTTTGGGTCAGAGAAATGCAATGTAAGATCTCAAATCTCCAGATGAATAGCAATCTGGAGAGAATTCTCTGCGATTATGTCACAAACAGAAGAGCATATGTGGAGATCAATGGTTATTCAGGACCAGAATTCGAATTGAAAGCTGGACTCCCACAGCGTTGGCTGTCTCAGCCCCCCGCTCTATTCAATATACACAGCAGATCTGTCACCACCAATAATGCCTGATTGCCTAAACATACAGTTCGCGGACGACATAAGCCAACTCGTCGTCACTTCGTACAGAAACGTGCACTTTCAGGCAAGGACAATAGCTTTAGAAATCAGCAACATCAACAACTACGAAAGAGATTATAATATAAGGGCGAACGGGAGTAAATTTACAATAATCCCAATCTCCAGGAACAAAACAGCAGAAAATGTAGTTGAATATCAGAACTACAGATATCATAGTGAGAGCAATAACAACAAGAGGCTACAAACAACATATAACGGAAAGGAAGAACAAAGCGATTCCGATGCTTAACCTACTGTACAATCTAAGGGGGTTAGGCATGAAAAATAAAAGAAAAATCTATCTTGCACTAGGAAGAGAGGTACAAATATACCCACCAATCCCTATCAACGGTGAACCAAGAACCAAAAAATTGGAACTCCAGAGAATACAAAATAAAGCTCTCTACCTAATCACCAACACCCGTAGGAAAGAGAGGAGGAAAATACAGGATCTGCACCAAGAAGCAGGATTAGAAACGCTCAACATCAACATCAGGAACAGAGCGGAGAAAATATGGAGGAAGATAGACGAACTACTTCCGATATTGGCAGAGCACACGAACACCAGAGCTGGAGTCCCCTTTAACACTCGATTTTCCAGCGTAAGACAACAGCTGGGAATCGAGGAGGTTTCCATATTTACTTAAGTAGAAATTCAAAAAGAGAGAAGGAAGAAGCATAACGATAAAGATATTTACTTGACTATATACAAACCCAACCAACAAAGTTAACCAACCAAGACACAAGATTGATACCCTAATAAGACAACTGAATTTAAACAACTAAAATAGGAGGAAACAACCGACTAAGAAGACAACACAGATCAAAAGTGTAAACAGAAATAATGCGAACAAAATGAACTAAAAGTGTAATAAGTGAACTATATTAAAAAGTTTAACAAAAATTATATTGAAGTGAAAGTTAATAGTAAAACAAATGAACAGAGCGAAATTAAAGTGACATAGAGAAAAAGTGATAACAACAAAAGTAGTGAAAGAAAAAACCCAAAAGGAATACAAAAAAAGAAGACCCATGAAAGTAAAAAGTGAAACAAATGGCATGAATGCTACAATAAACACATGAATGAAAGATGAATAGAATGAGGAAACAGAGATTAGGCGATCCTTCGGCTTCTGTATGAAGAACATAGGTGCTAAAAGTGTGAGAAAGGAAGTAAGAATGATGAGTGAATGCATGACGGTCGTTCGGAATCCACGTTAATCAGCAGGTCCCCCTTGTTCTTCGGGCAAGAGTATTGCACCCTTTCCACTTTTGGCAACTGAGGTTGCTCAATCTGCCTCCTCACCAATCTCTCCTCTTTTAACTCAAAATTTTCCGTCTCTCACAGCAATAAACCCTCTTCTAAAGCTTGTTCCGGACTTACCATTAACCACTTCACTATCGGTTCACTTGAACTCAGAGTCAGAAGTTTGGGGAGTTTTTCCAGGAGCAAGTCCGTCGCGGGCCTCCTCCTCTTCTGTTTTCCCTGATTGTGGGAAGGGTACAGAGGGGAGGAGAAACCGCGAGCTGTACCTTTTTCTCCCTTAAAAAATTAAAAAAAAATAAAGTAAGAATCTTTTCATTCTGACTCCACCATTCTTGACCGATAAAGGAGAAAAGACACTCTGAAGATGATAGCATAGCTCGAAAGCTCAGCAATTAAAGTCAAGTTCGGTTTTTACCAAAGACATTTCATTTAAAAAAGAGATGAACGTAGGAGAAGTTGTTTACCATCTACAAGATGAACTGAAAAAGATAATCAGAAAAATGGAAAGTTTCCAAAGAAAATTAATAAAGGCGAAATATACAATGGTTTTTAACAAAATCTGCATATATATATGATTTTCGATTATATATATATATATATATATATATATATATATATATATATATATATATATATATATATATATATATATACACACACACACAAATAGGGAGGTAGTGGAGGAGTTCACAATATGAGCAATGTGAAGAGATTACAGAAATTATGGATTGACTTCACTCGATCTTGGCCTTGAAGGTTGATCTGTATTGGATACAAAGGAAAATACACAAATTTATCATTTCATATAGTTTATACACTATATAGTTTGTATATAAATTCCTTAGTTTTTATATTAAGATCGGGTTCAATAGTTTTTATTACATTAATAGAATGTAATTTATGATGTTTAATTCCCTCTTATGACACGCGCTCGAAGACGCCAATAGGTATTGTTCAAACCCACATCGAGGCCGGATTGATTACAATTATAAAAATATTTAATTTATTTGCCTTGACTAAGGGGGAGTGATCTGGGAAGCTGCCTATTCGATGCCTCTTCTCATCTAGGATTGGTATATGAGAAATGGTTAAGGGCATGGTAGATCCCGTTAAGTTAATTGCCTGGTGTTAATGAGAACCGACCTCATTAAAACCCTTCCAGCTCCTATTTGGACTCCTCCCATGAAAGCCCTGGCCCAGGAACATAAGGACCTGTCCAATGTAATAGCGCTGATAGGCCCCGACCACAATTCCCATAGACGAATTAGACAGATAAAAGACGAACTCCAGACACTCATTACAGACCAACAAATACAGGTATGGGACGGACTAATTGAGGGACTTGACATAGAGAGAGACGCACGAACTTTTTGGCAGACTTACAAACGGTTAAAAGGACAACCCCCTCAAAAGAAAATTGTACTTAAACGTGACGACAAAGTAATTGACGAGACTACAGAGATTGAGGAAATTTTTAGGATTTTCTGGTCTTCAATCTTTAAAATTACCCCCGAAGAAAATGACAATTATGACCTCGAATTCGAAAATGACATTATCCAACAGCTAAACACGCAAATACATAAAACCTCCCCTCATCATTGTGTATCGCAAGAAAGGGCGATGGAGGGCTATGGGAGTAAAATTACTGCCCAAGAGTTCTCCGCCGCACTAAAATCCTTTCGTCAAAGAGCACCGGGTACCACGGGGCTGACCAGGGAGAATTTCATTAAGGCCCCGCCTAATGTTCTGAGTGGGCTTCTTAACATCATGAATGCCGCTCTGAACACAGGCTATTTTCCCGACCAGTGGAAAGTGGCCAAGATGATCTTCCTTCCCAAATCGGGAAAGCCCCCGGACTGCCCTGCAAACTTCCGGCCGATATCTCTCTTAGAATTTGCTGGCAAAGTCTTCGAGAAAATATTGGCAAATAGGGTCAACTCTTTTCTTGACGAAGCCAACCTGCACAACGAGCAGCAGCACGGCTTCAGAAAGAAAAGAGGGACTGACACGGCACTAGCCGTTATTACGGAAAAACTTGCAAACATCAAAGCAAGTAAAAGGCATGCCGACCTGGTGCTCCGCGATGTCAAAAAAGCTTTTGACAAAGTTTGGAAAAGAGGCTTGCAATTTAAGATCCTGCAAGTGGGCCTCGACCCCATACTTGAAAGGATCCTATGCGATTATATAATGGAGAGGAGAGCGTATATACAGTTCAAAGAGCACAAAGGCCCCGAGTTCGAGCTCGAATCTGGGGTCCCACAAGGGGGGTGTCTCTCCCCCCTTTTATACAACATATATACACGCGACCTACCACAACCTCTTTCCGAAGGTACGATATACGTTCAGTTCGCTGACGATATATCGCAAATTTGTACAGCCGCCTACGTTCACAGGGAATTTATGGCGATAAATACGGCTAGGGAGATTTCCAACATCAACTCTTTCGAGAGGAAATGGAAGATTTCGACCAATGCCCCAAAATTCAAAATAATTCCCATGTTTCGCAAGACCTTCAATGATATACGGGTAGAGGGGGAGAGAATCCCCTACTGCTCGGAAGGGACGGTTCTGGGGCTCAAAATCACCACAGGAGGATACAAGAGTCATATCGGACGAACAGTCGCGAATGTCAAGAGAGATTTGAGGGAGTTTTATAGGTTCATGGACCTAACCCGCTCAAATAAGCTCAAGATATTCAATGCGTGCATTCGCTCGAGACTCTTGTACCCCCCGGTGCCGTTGAATGCGTGCGCCAGGACCCACATTGCGAAACTACAAACCATCCAGAACAAGGCGGTTTTACTCATTACAAATACCCGAAGAAGAGAACACAAAAAACAGAGGGAGCTCCACGCCTCGGTTGGATTATCTCCGATCAACGTGGCGCTCCACGAGAGAGCTAAGAGGATATGGCAAGCCATTGGTGCGCGCTTGACCCCTGAATTCTCTCGTGCACACTTAGACATCGAGGCCGACAGACAAATAAGACCCTTTAAAAGCAGTAAATTACAGTCTGACGGTGACGTGACTCCCCATTACACACAACGCGATCGACAATAGACGAGACTCAACCAACCAGTGTAATGTTAAAGTTTTTTAACTAAAATTCAACCTCACAAATGAAACAAATTCACTTAACTTTTTAATAATAATCAAAATAAAGCAAATTTCAAATTTCAAATTAACCTAAAATTTAGGAAAATTTAATATTTTTTCGAATACCCAAAGCGGGATGTAAAAACCCCGACTCTAAAAAAGGCTTGAATGCCCAAAACAAAATTCATCATCAAGATGAGAACCTTTAATCAAATCAGCAATGCTGATTTGATTAAATAAACTATAAATCTTATAGTTTATAACACAAAGAAATCCAAAGGAAAAAACAAAAAACAAACAGAGCTACCCTTTCACCAGGGATCTTTTATTCTTTCTTCTACACATCATCTATTCTTTAAACTCACTTCTTAACCACTTTACTCTCTTACTTTTTTCTCTCTAATTCTATCTTTTCATCTCTTATTATGTCCAATGTCCAACGATGGTGTCAGAAGGCAGCAGAATTTCATTTCAAAAGTCGACGCTGAGAAGATCTCATTTTTGGTAAAGGAGGAAAAGCCAAAGACAAGGGAGGCTCAAAACGCCAAGTTTTTGTTGCCTCATCAACCTTACGGGGAGAATTCTTTTACGAATTTTATACCGGCACTAAGAAGATTTGATGTCGTGCTACCCCCCCCCCCCTCCCACTACGGAGTCGCGAAGCTGAAATGAACTGATCTGCCACTCATCTAGTCTCGCCACAACTATGTCGGTCCACTTTGATAGACATAATTGGGGACGTAAAGGAAAGCAGGTTTGAGGATTAGCCCACTGTGGAACTCTACGGAAGAGACCGCCCGGTTACGAGGCGATGCTGAAAGCTTTGGGGAAGAGTTCGCTCTAATCTCTAAGGGTAGCTTCCGGCCAAGACCACAAGGGGACATACAACCGTCCCTGTGTAAGTTGGAAACAGCATCGATATCCAAACCCCAGATGGGGCGGCACCCCCGGGGGGTGGTAGTTGATTCTATCACCACCCATCATCAAGTCCGCCACTCATCACCCATCTGAGGGGCCTCGCCCGGGTCCACCTTCCATCATTCACCCCCCCCCCCCATTTGGCAGTTCAGTTCACGTAAGTTTAGTGATGAAGTAGCGGGAGTCACCAACTACCCCAATTAACAATCCAAGAAGAGAAGGAGCACCAATCTGAAGAAACACCAATCACCCACATCGAGAGCGAACGAAGATAAACTATTAACTGGACTGAAGGGCCACTCTTGCGAAGAGATGGCCCAGGACCACACGACCAGGATTCCTCTGCGGGTTGTCGACAGACAACCCAAACCCAGCAGAGAATCCACTTTTGAGGCCGTGTATGGAGCACTGGGCATAGCTATGGTTAGGCTGCTGGATATCCCCTCAGGTTATATCGCCATTTGCGAGAGGGAAAAGGATATCGAGGAAATAACCAAAGAAAAGGCAGTAGAAGCGCTGCGAGCCATTGGACTACAGCCAGCAGTACCCCCCCAGATTCTGGCCCATAGGAGCGTGGTATGTCGTCGAATCGACCCATGGATTGGGCAGCATACCGCGGAGGAGATCCGAGAGGAGATTGAGCTTCGGCAAGCCTGGGCCAAGGTAGCCGAAGTAATTAAGTTTCTGAATAGAAGGGACGGCGGTGAATACACGCATGTGTTCAAGGTGGTCTTCGCGGAGACTACCATGGCACATAAGGCCAAGAAACAAGGACTGCTAATGTTCAATGCCAAGATCAGCGGCGAACAGGTGGAAAAGGGGGAATACACCCCAGTACAGTTCTGCTTCAAGTGCTTCCAGATGGAATCTCACCCCACCAAAGACTGTAAGGAGCCCCAAGAATCCTGTTCCAAATGCAGTCAGAAGGGCCACAATTGGCGCAACTGTGACAGTAACACGGTGAAGTGTATAAGCTGTGGGCAAGGTCATAGGACTATGGCCATGTCATGCCCCGCCAAAAAAGAAATTATGAGAAGAAAGCAGGAAGCCAAGAAGAACGAGGAGACGCGTAGAGCGAACACGTCCTACGCCCAGGCGGCTAAGGCGGCCATCTCCGAGGTGGACGCCAAGAAGACGTATCTGAAAATAGAAAACGAGGGCTCCACCAAAATAATGACATGCATCCTCCATGCACACGTCATGAACTTGGCCCGCACGGGTACATTTGCAACAGTCCTGAACCAAATGTTGGCAAAGAACGGTATGGAACAAATGTGGTTCCCGGACAACCCACCCTCGGGGGACGTGCTGCACCTGCAGATGGCCCCGAAGGAACAGAATTCTGCAACTACGACTCTTACGGACACAATCAAGAAACCTAATAATAAAGCACGGAAAGTAGCAGTCGAGGCGACAACTCCTGCTCCTACCCATGGTAAACAAAATTCGGCTAAAAATAACAACTCAGATAATAGCAGTTCTTCGGAATCCTCAAATTCCTCAGACACTGATACACCCAAACCCCAGGATAAGAAAGAACAGAAGAAGAGAGTGAAGAAGATAAGGGCGAACTACATCAACCTTAGGATATACGCCTGTGAGCAATTCCCCTTCCCGGAGGAGATGGAAACCAGGAGCATATTCCAGGGCATAAGGTCTAAGATCTACAAATGGGAATATGACTCAGAAGTAGATCCCGAGACTGTGGAGGAGGCCCTGCTCGCGCAAAATGTGATTCTACATCACAGCACATGCGAGCAGATCTCAAACGCTGAGTTTAGGAAGAAGAGAAACGGGAGAAAAAAGAACATCACCCAGAAGCACTAAGTGACAAATAGATGGAGAGAGTAAGCAACAGAATGAGGATTCTGACACTCAACGTGAATGGATGGGAGGAGAAAGCCACGGCATATGGTAACATATTCCGTGTGCACGACCCTGACATCATTCTCATCACGGAGCACGGTATCGACACTACAGCTGGTCGCATTAAAATACCGGGCTACCGAGTGATCATGAAAAACCATTCCCAGGAAAGGTTTGATGGTGCTGCAATAGCTGTCAAGAGGAACATCTCCTTCAAACAACTACCAGAACTCGATGAGTCCTTTGTGGCAATCGAGGTACACACCCTGGTCGGAGACCTCGTGATAGCTGCAGCATATCAACCCCCTCGACGAGCATATCTCCCGTTATGCAACTTCTACACACTGTTCGGGCACCGCAGAATGGCATTCTTAGGGGGAGACCTCAATGCCAGATGCCGTGCGGCAGGCTACGGTAGCACCAACGATAGAGGCCGAAACTTGGAATTGATTATGGGAAGAAAGAACATTCAAAGGATAGGGCCGGATTTTCCGACCTATATCACTTCCCGGTCAGCAACTAAGCCTGACATAATCTTAACAAGTGAAGGCTTTCCTTTCAACTACCATAGTGAGCCAGGCCCGGCAGTCCCTAGTGATCACATAGCGATTCTCACTACAATATCTCTCGCACCAATCCAGCTCCCAGCCCCTCTCCGGAAAAATTACGCCATGGCCAACTGGGATCGTTACAAGCAACGACTCAGTGACTATGCGCCAGCTGACCTCAGCACGGCGTCGTTAGAGGAGATCGACAGGGAGTTGGAGAGGATAACAACGTCCATACTAAACGCGGACCGCGAGAGCATACCCGTTACAGGGTATAAAACACCTCCTCAGCCCAGATGGACAGAGGAGATGAGAGATATCGCTCGCGTTCACAGGGAAGTGTTCGAAGAAGTACGACGGGAGGGTCCCAGCCGGGAAAGGAGCTTGCTGCTCCGACGCCTAAGCTCAGAGCTTAGAGAGGCTATCAACCTCCAACAGGGGGAAATATGGAACAACTTGATAGCCAAAGTCGACAGCGAACTTAGCCCGGCCAAGTTCTGGCGCCATGTCAGGAACTTAAAGGGACTTACACCAAGACCCAAGACTCGGATAAAGGAGAACGGAGACTACATTGAGAACCCAGTGGTTCTCGAGGATATGTTCAGGAACTTCTGGAAAAACGTTTTCAGGATTACACCCGAGGAAAACGTTGAGTTCGACCAGGAATTCGAAGGCCAACTGATTGAACAACTTAATCAGGAAACGCATCGCACACACCCACTACAGCAAGTCAACGAAGGCAGGAAGATGGCGGGTCACGGACGTCCCATAACATCAGAGGACGTCAAGGCCACTGTAAAAGCCTTTCGACAAAAGGCACTAGGCTGGACGGGTATTACCAGAAACAACTTGGTTAACGCCCCACAGCAGATCATTCAGGGAATCGTTAATATCTTCAACGCTTTCCTGAACACGGGCTACTTCCCGGAAGGTCTCAAGATTGCGAAGATGATCTTCATACCCAAGGGAGGTAAACCCCCTGATCAACTGGTAAACTGCAGGCCAATCGCCCTGCTGGAGTTCATTGCAAAAGTCTACGAGAGACTCCTAGCTGACAGGCTTCAACAACAACTTGCCGAGCTGGGAGCCCACAACCCTCAGCAGCACGGGTTCCGCAAGGGTCGAGGAACGGAAACAGCCCTCGCCCTTCTTGCGGAGAAACTCGCTTGCAGCAAAGCTGAGAGGCGGTACGTAGACGTGGTGCTGCGTGATGTTAAGAAGGCCTTCGATAAGGTTTGGCTGAGAGGATTACAGTACAAGATCCTCAACCTCCAGCTTAACCCACTCCTGGAAAGGATCCTTTGCAATTACATCTCCGATAGGAGAGCCCAAATTTCAATCGAGGGCTGCAAAGGACCCGAATTCGAACTAGAAGCGGGAGTTCCACAAGGCAGCTGTCTCAGCCCTCTGCTGTACCTCGTGTACACAATAGACCTGCCTGCTCCAGTGAGGTACGATTCGATGTATCTGCAATATGCAGACGACATCACCCAAATCGTCCTGAGTCCATTCAGGAACTCTGGAAGCCAGGCGAGGGCGACAGCTGTCGAAATAGAAAATATCAATAGATATGAAAGAAAGTGGAAAATAAAGACCAACCGCCAGAAGTTCACGATCGTTCCAATGAACCGCCGAAAAACTAATGACGTTGTCGTCAATAATGAACACTATCCGTACTCCAACGAGGGTAATGTCCTGGGCTTACGACTCTTTAAATCTGGATATAAGACGTACATAAATACCAGAGTCTCCCTAGCCAAACGAGAGCTGAAGAAACTTTACCGCTTCAGAGGCCTCAGCGTGCCTAACATCAAGAAGCTGTATATGGCCCTGGTACGCCCAGTCCTGGTGTACCCGGCCGTGATCACGCAGATGGCAAGCTGTACCTCTCTCAGAATGATGCAGAGAGTGCAGAATAAAGCCACGCTGCTGATTACAGGCACGCGAAGGATCGACCGTACTCAGCAATCGACTCTTCACCAGAGAATCGGTCTGAAGCCGATCAATACGGAGATCCAAAGGCTAGGGAGAAAGACATGGGACAAGATAGATCAAACGATACTCCCGAATTTGAACCTAAACTTAAACATTCGTGCAAACCGGAGACGCGCTATAGGTAGAACTGCTTTGTTCCCAAGCAGTAGAACCTGCGCGAGAGAAGTGGTACTACCTATATTTACGTAGTATTAGTCCACTTCTCTAAAATTATGTGACCCTAAGATACCAAGACTAAAAAGTTTGATGATTAGACAACCAAGTTGACAAATTTTAAGAAACATATTGAAAAAAGAGGCGTAGTGCCCACGTTAAAAGTCCCCTCCCCCCCCCCCCCAAATATAAATAAATATAGTAAAAAATTAATAAAATTAAAACTAAATTTAAATATAAAAGAGGCGAAGTGCCCAAACCTAATAATAATCAAAAGTCAAGAATAAAAAGAGGCGAAGTGCCCAACTCCCAATACCCAACTGTTAATAAGTAAACTAAAAGTCAACAAAATTCAAACTAAGAAAAGAGGCTAAATGCCCATATTAAGAGACTACAAAGCAATCAACACTGAGAATCATTCAGCAAGAAAGTCAACCTTGAAAGGCTTAAATGCTTCGAAGGTGGAAATACCTAAAAAGAAATATAAATATTATGACGGAGGAAACTGGCTGTCAATGACAGCCAGCTACTTTTTGACGGAGAAATTAAAAATTTTTTAAATACACAACATGAAGAATGCTAGTGATGCCCTAACAACAGGGCGAACTAGAAAACATATTCACACCTTTATATACCTACCACACAATTTCACCACTTTAACCTAATTTGTAATTTGTAATTTTGATGGTGTCAGTGACGGCCGAAAATCCGCCTACTGCGTTCTGCTGAAGTACCTACGGATACAGCACTTTTACTTGTTTTAGTGACTGACTTTTGAGCACCGCCTACATAGATGAACGAACGACTATTCTGGAAGTCTTACGGTGAACCCAGTTTCATCCATCAGAAAGAGAGAATATATTTTTTACATCGAAGTCTCGTAACCAAATGAGGGCTTAAGCACCTCACTGCTCCCGTCCATCGCTCTGCGTGCGAACCCGCTCGGATGTCTGCCATTCACTGATTTCGTCTTAACTATGCTGGCCACTTGAACTGGCATAATTAAAGGCCTATGTGAAAACTGGTTTGAGGCCTAGTCCACAGCAGAAGCGTAAGTCAGAAATTGTCTCGATACTGGGGCATAACTATGAGTCCCGGACGGAGGAGAAATCCTCATCGCCCGGGGGACCCAGACAGAATCATAGAAGGAAGTACACCCGTCTCTATGTAGTTGGATGCAGTTATGGCGTATGTACCCGTGAGGAGGTGGCAAAAACTTAGCGGTCATTGATTCGGCCGCTTTGCATTAAGTCCACCAAGCTCAACCCTCTGAGGACCCCAGCCGAGACCCGCCCCATCCATCTATCACCCATCATACTTGCAGCATACGAGCGGGGAAACAACAGGAAAATGGACGGGGGCGTTTTTCTCACAATTAATTGGACCCGTTAACAGCTCTACTCACACCATCCTTTACCTCCTTTACCACATCCTAAATTTTTTCACATACAAAATACATATTAATTACACTTAGTTACAGGGAAAGAAGGAATACGAAGAGGAACGCCAAGAACATGGAGGCCTTCACTAAGAGGGTTCCCTTAAGGACCATCGCCGGAAGACAGACCCCAACCAAGAAAGACTTATGCGAGATCCTATATATCGAGTTTAAGGTGGCGCTGGTGAAACTCATCGAAGTTTCGTCGGGTTTTATCGCCATGTGCGCCGAAACGAAGGATGTGGACCAGCTCCTATCGGAAGAGGGAGCGATAGTCCTACAAACCACCGGATTAGAGGCTAAAACCCCCCCACAAGTGGCAGCGAATAGAAGTGTAATCTGCCGCAAAGTGGAGAGCTGGTTGGGAGAACACAAAGTTGAAGAGGTAAAAGAGGAGATTATGAGAAGCAACCCGTGGGCACAAGTTCGTGAAATTATTAAATTCGGCGAACATACCCATGTGTTCAAGATAACGTTCTCAACTACTGACATGGCAAGGAAGGCTACCCAAAACGGTATTCTCGTATTTAATATGAGAATTCCAGGCGAAAACATACAACAGGAAAAGTTCAACAGCATACAAATGTGCTTTGTATGCTACAAACTGGAGGAGCACACATCAATAACGTGCCCAGATAGGAACAAGCTGTGGAAAACGAATGCGCCACAGAAGGGCATAGGTTCGATAAATGCGAAAGTACTACGAAAAGATGCCTAAACTGCACAGGAGAGCATCGGACTATGGCCCTTGTAGGGGAATGGTCACTTCCCCCCCTTCCTCCATCCCGTTCACTCGTGATGCAGTCCCAAGGCGGTTACCGCAAGGACATCCGCCCCAGGCATCGGCGAGTCTAAAGAGTAACCACAACGTGGCACAACTTGGTGCCATGAAAGACCCTAAAGGTCAAAAGGTAAGATCTCCCCCAGGAGAGTGAGATCCAGTTTCACGTCGAACAAGAAATTGGAGACGGGTTTCTCCCAATCTCGATGGCTAACGAGGAGCCGATGTTTGACTTCGTGGGAAAGACCGTTTGGAAAAAGAACTCTCCTGGGGCCGTCCTCAAGCCCCTCTTCCCCTTACCACTCCCCCAGTGGGGGTGCGAGGTATAAATGAGGAACTCTGAGGAAAATCGGGGTAGTATACGTCAGTCTCTAGGTGACGAAGTCCTCGGATCCAAAACCGAGCTACCGAGACTGGAGAGGTAGTTTACTTGGGTCGCCAGACCAAGAAGTACCCTGCAAGAGAGGCAGGGCTACCTACCTTAAGGGGCTAAGAAAAAGCTCATCCTTGAGCTAAGTCCCTGGTTATCAAACCAAACGATAAGTTAACTTTGGTAAGTCAACTTACTCTCGCCAGAGAGACTCCTCATATCCGGGTGCACCTTAAACACCAGGGATATTCCTCGTCCTTGAGAAATTAAGAAAAGAAGAAGGAAAAGGCTCCCCCTCGAGCCCGTTATTCGGTGGCCACACCAAACTTTAAGTAACTTATTCTCGCCAGAGAAACCCCCCTCCGTTATCCTCGCCCTTGAAGAAGACCCTCCCCGAGTTCAGTCCTCGTCCATAAGGAAATAAGTAACGAAGGAGAAAAGCTCCTCCTCGAGCTCGTTACTCGGTGATCTCACCGCACTCCAAGTTAACTTGATTTAAGAACCAAGTTCGAATCACTCTCGCCAGAGAGACCACGACTGCCTAGGTGTTGCATAAAGCACCGTCTTGGTTCTCGTCCTTAAAGAACCCTTCCCCTCCCCCCGAAAGAACGTGTGGACCCCCCAGCTGCTACCCTCGCCAAAACGACCGTGGAATTTCACCCATCTACAACTGGACACACGGCACGCGTCGAGTCAATAACATTTCTGAGGCCCTTTAAACTCCACATGAGTCCGTAAGCCTAATTCTTATATTATTGTTTTGTGTAGAGAACGTTAACCAAATTTTGTAGGGTAAACTAATTCAATTAATTTTTGTTTAGGATAATATTTAGAGTATTGCTGTAGCTAATGTATAAAGGTTGTGTATTCAATGGTTAAAGATAAAATATAAGTTTATTTTGTGAATTAGTGGGCGTTTCTTTTATATCCTTACGTGTTTGGTAACGGCTCTGTTCTTTAAGATATTCTTATAATATCAATATATATTAGACACTCTTAGCACTCTTAGAATAGAAAAAAAAGGGGGGGCATTCTACGACACTAAATAAAAGTGGTGTCAGGTAAGTAGGGTTCTTATCAGAAAGAATTCTACGACATAATTAAAGTGGTGTCAGGTAAGTAGGGTTCTTATCAGAAAGAATTCTACGACATAATTAAAGTGGTATCAGGTTTTGTAGGTTGTTATTAGAAAGAACCCAGCAGTGTCTAATTAAGAAAGAGCCAACACGTAAAGGAATATCAGGAACAAGAGAATAATTGACGAGAGGAAAATTGGTAGAGTTAGGGGTGGTAACAATCTAAAGGTAATTGGTAGGTCAAGTGGTAAATTTGTTGTCGGGAGTGGTATTTCAATCAGCATAGTAGTGGGATTAAGGGTAAGTTATGCTGAGCGCTACCTGGTGAGTGGCAGCATAATTATCTGAAAATACAGAAAGGAAAAATCGACGGACCAACACAAAATGGATCCAGTCAAAAGATTTTACCAACAAGCCCAAAGTCTGGGACTTGAAGGCATAGAAATGCATGACTACGTCATGGCAGAACTCAGAATAGATTGTGTAGAAGAAGAAAGAATTTGGGATATAGAAAAAGAACAAGAATTAATAAAGTTTGAGAGAGAAACAGAGGATATAATAAGAGAGGATAAAAGAGAACGTGAATTAATGGAAATAGGGATGAACCGGAAAAGTGAAGAATCCCGAATACAGCGGAAAATAGAAACAGAGGAAAGAAGAATGCTGAGAGGAGGTAAAACAAGCGAAAGAATAATACTGTTGAAAAGAGAAGCACGAGAATTCAGAATAAGGACAGAAATGGAAGATGAAGAAAGAAGACTAAAGATAAAGCTGGAAGATGAAGAAAGAAGAACTCGACGGGAAAACGAAATAGCGAAAGCAGAACAAGAAGCCGAGGAAAGGAGAATGAAGAGGGAAAAAGAGTCGAAAGAGAGGAGAATAAAGATTAAAAAAGAAATAGATGAAAGAAGAATGAAGAGGGAAAAAGAACGTGCTCAAGCTGAAAGAGAAGAGAGAGAAGAAAAGGCAAGATTGCTCGCACTCGAAAGAGCACCTATCGAGAATCTCATAGAGGCCGAGGAAGTTGTAGCCCGGCCTGGACCTAAGAAAGGACCATCGAGGGAAACCCAGCCAAATGGGGTAACGATGGAAGAAGTAGGAAGTAGGAATGAGGTAACAGCAGGAATACCTAAAGGAAAACCTACGAGGAGAACCCAGCCAAATGGGGTTATCAGGGAAGAAGAAGAAGGTAGAGTAGAGGTACGAGCAGGTGTACCTGAGGAAATACCTACTAAGAGATGTGAGTCAAATGAGTTGACAAGGAAGGAGGAAAGAGGTGCTATTGCGATACACCCAGGTAAGACTAATCAAATGGTAGATGCGGATGATTATCCCCTACCCCTAGTAGTCTCCTCCCCGAACGGAACGTCCACGGAGTTACCGCTAAATCGCCAAGTCGTAGTGTGCGCCAAGCCCATTAACGACCTCGCAGGGAAAAATTTTCTCGATCCCCAAAGATCGAACCCAGACACGATCTTCCCGTGTACCTGGTTAAAGGAGAGCTATGGGACCTACGCTCCCATCAATTATGCCCCGCTACAACAGGCCGCTCTAGCCATAATGTTCAGTCTAAAGGTAGTCAAGTACCATAAGAAGGGTAATTCGAGTAGGTTGAAATACTGCTACCATTTAGTACCATACTTGGGTAGACTCAATAACCAGAACGGCCGACTCAGGCGCGGTAGAATAATGGTCACAGAGCACCATTTTAGGATCAGCTACATCAAAGGAGCCGATAATGTACAGCTGCTCTATAGGTGGAGACTAAAAACCATTGAGGGTTATTTCAGTATCTAATGAGCGTGAAACCATGTTTTCATTTGTTGTTCGTGTTAATATTTATCGGTAGGATTTAAGTTCTCAAAAACTTAGAAAGGTAAGGAAGTAGCTTGTTTTGTTGTTTTTTTTTGTGGGTAATCGATGAATTAAGGTTTTTTAATTTTCTATGTAAAATTGTATTGCGAGTAGGTCTAGCTCGACACATTGTCTGTGTAAACGCGCGCGTGGGCGCTCATGTGTAAGGAAACTTAATGTAAGAGAGGGCTCAAAGAAATACAACTTTGCTAAGCTCGACGGGGTTAAGTAAGTTGTTTTGAGTTCCCGGGAGCATCCCCCGCTTTACATTAAGTTCTTCGGTGGGAGGTGTGTAGGGGAATGGTCACTCCCCCCCCCCCCCCTCCATCCCGTTCACTCGTGATGCAGTCCCAAGGCGGTTACCGCAAGGACATCCGCCCCAGGCATCGGCGAGTCTAAAGAGTAACCACAACGTGGCACAACTTGGTGCCATGAAAGACCCTAAAGGTCAAAAGGTAAGATCTCCCCCAGGAGAGTGAGATCCAGTTTCACGTCGAACAAGAAATTGGAGACGGGTTTCTCCCAATCTCGATGGCTAACGAGGAGCCGATGTTTGACTTCGTGGGAAAGACCGTTTGGAAAAAGAACTCTCCTGGGGCCGTCCTCAAGCTCCTCTTCCCCTTACCACTCCCCCAGTGGGGGTGCGAGGTATAAATGAGGAACTCTGAGGAAAATCGGGGTAGTATACGTCAGTCTCTAGGTGACGAAGTCCTCGGATCCAAAACCGAGCTACCGAGACTGGAGAGGTAGTTTACTTGGGTCGCCAGACCAAGAAGTACCCTGCAAGAGAGGCAGGGCTACCTACCTTAAGGGGCTAAGAAAAAGCTCATCCTTGAGCTAAGTCCCTGGTTATCAAACCAAACGATAAGTTAACTTTGGTAAGTCAACTTACTCTCGCCAGAGAGACTCCTCATATCCGGGTGCACCTTAAACACAAGGGATATTCCTCGTCCTTGAGGAATTAAGAAAAGAAGAAGGAAAAATGCTCCCCCTCGAGCCCGTTATTCGGTGGCCACACCAAACTTTAAGTAACTTATTCTCGCCAGAGAAACCCCCCTCCGTTATCCTCGCCCTTGAAGAAGACCCTCCCCGAGTTCAGTCCTCGTCCATAAGGAAATAAGTAACGAAGGAGAAAAGCTCCTCCTCGAGCTCGTTACTCGGTGATCTCACCGCACTCCAAGTTAACTTGATTTAAGAACCAAGTTCGACTCACTCTCGCCAGAGAGACCACGACTGCCTAGGTGTTGCATAAAGCACCGTCTTGGTTCTCGTCCTTAAAGAACCCTTCCCCCCCCCCCCGAAAGAACGTGTGGACCCCCCAGCTGCTACCCTCGCCAAAACGACCGTGGAATTTCACCCATCTACAACTGGACACACGGCACGCGTCGTGAGTCAATAACATTTCTGAGGCCCTTTAAACTCCACATGAGTCCGTAAGCCTAATTCTTATATTATTGTTTTGTGTAGAGAACGTTAACCAAATTTTGTAGGGTAAACTAATTCAATTAATTTTTGTTTAGGATAATATTTAGAGTATTGCTGTAGCTAATGTATAAAGGTTGTGTATTCAATGGTTAAAGATAAAATATAAGTTTATTTTGTGAATTAGTGGGCGTTTCTTTTATATCCTTACGTGTTTGGTAACGGCTCTGTTCTTTAAGATATTCTTATAATATCAATATATATTAGACACTCTTAGCACTCTTAGAATAGAAAAAAAGGGAGGGCATTCTACGACACTAAATAAAAGTGGTGTCAGGTAAGTAGGGTTCTTATCAGAAAGAATTCTACGACAGCCCTTAACAGCCCCAAGTGCCGCGAGATTATTAGGAGAAAGGAAGAAGAAGAAAGGAAGACTAAAGTGACTTACGGAAACGCCGCTAAGAAAAATGCTGAGGTAAAGCTAGCATCGGCACCCGCACAAATGAACTTTACCGGGGATCTAAGTGCGAAGATCTTGATCTGCATAACCCATGCAAATATGGCAAATGCAGTGAAGCCCGGTTTTATAACCAAATCTTTAACACTCTCCTGAAGGCAAACAACCTCCCTCCAGTGGCTATGCCTGAAAACCCCGAATGCTCCCAAGCTTTCAATGACTCAGTTATAAGGAACAACAACGTCAGGTCCGGTTTAGAGGACATGATGAAGGCTCCCTCATCGGAAGAAACCGAGGAAATAGAAGAGGAAAAGGCTGGAAGCGAGGACGGATCCTCCTCATCTGACAGCGAAGAAGGCCCCTGCACTCGTACACGAGCTACGAAGAGCAGGTCAAAAACCCCGAGTTTCCCTCCGAAAAAGGAAAGCCCTGGGCCGAGTAAAATCGTCCAACCAGCCCCCAAACTGAAAATGGGAAAAAGAAACATAGGTAAAACAACTCATCATGTTACGTAACGCACTGAAAATAATGGAAATCAACACCATCGGCTGGACGACGAAAGGAATTCTTTACGGAAATGTATTCAGAGAAATTGATGCAGACATCATACTAATTTCAGAACACGGGATCGACATGCGTAATACAGAAATGAAAATCTGGAAATACGATGTGTTGGTCACCAATTATTCGCAAGAGCAGTACGATGGCACCGCTATTGCAATAAAGAAAGGGATCAAATACAAGAAGATAAGGAATCTAGAAGAATCCTACCTCGCGATTGAGGTCGAACTCAACTTCGGAAAGTTGGTCATTGCTACCGGATATCAACCGCCAAGGAGAGATGTGTTGCTTATTCACATTCTCACTAGCCTATTTGGCAGAAGAGCCCCCACTATATTAATGGGGGATCTGAACACCAGATGCCGAGAATCCGGTTACAGGACCTACAACGGTATAGGGAGAAGCATGTATCTGTTGCTGGGCAGAAATATTGCCCAGCGGATAGGCCCCGACTTCCCAACCTATGTCGGAGAACGATGTGCCACAAAGCCAGACATCTGTCTGGTGAATCGTCAGCTACCGTTCAATTACTACATGGAACCAGTCCAGGTACCATGTAGTGACCATATAGGGATCCTACTCACTATCAATAGGAACCCTATACAAATCCTAGCAGTAGTCAGGAAGAACTACAGGAGAGCATACTGGGCACGGTACGCGCACCTTCTCGAGGCCTACGATCCACCCAACCTGGACGAGGCAATTCTCGAGGAGATTGACGAGGCACTCGATGACCTCAATAACCAAATCATCCACGCAGATAGAGCTTGTATCCCTAATTCCGCATATGGGACCATCTCGACCTACGAGTGGACCGAATATATGAAGGAACTGTACCGTGAACTGAAGATAATGTATGAACACAACATCGCGAATGCATCGGTTCACTCGATGCAGAGAAGTAAAGAAACAGCAGAACAGAAGATGGGAGGACACGATCGATAGCCTCGATCACGAAACAACTCCCAAAGAATTTTGGAAGAAGATCCGAATTCTTAAAGCATCGAATGGAAAGATGCATAAGATCGAGCTACGGAAAGAAAACGGAAACATCGAAGAAGAAGAAAAAGTTGAAGGGATATTCCGAAGTTATTGGGAAAAGATCTTCAGTAGAACTGAAGAAGAGAACGAAGACTATGACCTAGAGTTCGAAAGCAACATCATCGACGAGCTAAATGAAGAAATACACAAGACGCACCCTCACCACCAGGTGGATAGACAGCGCGACGGAGACGCCGAGATTACAGTAGAAGAATTACTCGGCGCGCTTCCCTCATTCCAACAAAAAGCCCCAGGACAATCGGGGCTTACAAAGCTTAACTTTGAAAAGGCACCAGCCTGTGTCATCGAAGGAATGAAAAGAATATATAACGCCTGTCTCAATACGGGATACTTTCCCGACGCCTATAAAATGGGCAAGATGATTTTCTTGTCTAAGCACGGAAAGAGCCCAAAGTTGAAGGAGAGCTACCGGCCAATTTCACTTCTGGAATTTGGCGGCAAGCTCTTCGAGAAGATCCTCAACAAAAGACTGGTGTCTCACCTGGAGGAAAACTCGCTCTATAACCCGCACCAATTCGGGTTAAGGAGTAAGCGAAGTACGGAGATGGTGATTAACGTCATCACGGAAAAGCTAGCACATGCAACACGGGAAAAGAGTTACCTGGACATTGTTTGTCGGGATGTATCAAAGGCGTTCGATAAGGTGTGGCAACGGGGAATGCAGTACAAGATCTTACGACTGGGACTAAGTGAAAACTTAGAAAGAACTCTCTGTCACTATGTCATGGAGAGAGCAGCGTACATCAGTTTAGGGTGCACGGACGGACCAAAGCTTCTGCTCAATGCGGGCCTCCCGCATGGGGGGTGCCTGTCTCCCACTCTCTACTTAATTTACATCGCGGATGTCCCAGCCCCTTGTAAGCCCACCCTCCTCAACATACAATTCGCCGATGATTTCACCCAGATAATCACTTGTCTATGGAGGAATGCGCCTTGGCAAGCTCGAATGACAGCAGCAGAAATTGAAAACCTTAACACCTACGAGGCCCGGTGGAAAATCCGTACCAACCAGGAAAAGTTTAAAGTAGTCCCCATAGGTAGGAGACTACTTGATGACGTCAGGCTGGGGGATAGACGATATCCCTACACCAATTAATGAAATGTACTCGGCATGAAGATTACCTCAACTGGGTACACAAAGCTCGTCCAAGAACGAATCACCAAGGCCACTGCTGCAGTCAAGACTCTATATAGGTTCAGAAATCTTCGTCAGAGCAACAAAAAGAAGATCTATACTGCACTAGTAAGATCGACATTGCTATACCCCGCTTCCGCCCTCTCGTGTGTCTCAAAGACACAGAAGAGGAGACTACAAGTGGTGCAGAACAAATGCGCGTACCTAATTACAGATACACGCAGAATGGAAGGAAGAAAACAGGAAGAGCTGCATTGGGAGGCGGGGTTGACTCCCATTAACAATGTCATTGAAGAACGGACAAGGAATATGCTGGAAAAGGTCAATCGAGAATTGGACGAGGAAATCGTACAAATGATTGACCAGAATAGAAGAGCTGTAAGTCGCAACAGATTTCCAAGATCCGCTGGGGTTTTAGCTGGCGGAGCAGAAGTGCCGTTCTACGCAAGATGAGATGTTTTTGGCCCAAAAATAAAACAAGACAAACTAACCAAACTGAGAAACCTAACCGATTTTGACAAAAATCCCCGATATTGACAAAACTCACCAATTGAGACAAACCTACCCAAGAAGAAAAAACTACCGAAGAAGATTGAAACACCCCATTCAAGACTTCAAGAAGAAACAAAATACACAAACTACACACATTACAAATTTACGAAAAAACAAAGACACTAAACAAACATAGCATATAATAATTAATGAACTACCAAAACAACAGCAAACGCGCACAGCATAACCAAATACATTAGCTAATTTGAAGACAAATGGCTTGAACGCCAAATTATATATATATATATATATATATATATATATATATATATATATATATAAACAAAATGATAAACAACAACGGAACTACAAAACCTAAAAATTTTTAAAGCGATAAGCCTGATCACCAGGCTCTAGCATCACTTTATCACTTCGCACCCTACCACACTTCTTTCTCTTTTCACCGCTGGTCTACTTTCCACTGTCTATCCACACACCCTTTCTATCCCCTCACCTGCATACTCTTACATACCCGAGTGGTGTCAGTAGTGGTGGTGGTGATGATGAAATCACTGGTGACAGCGATGGTTTCTCGATAAAGCACATTCTTAAGTCCGGTGCTCATCGGGGGACTTTTGTATTATCCTAAAGTGTTCGGATTTCTCCCTTTTGGATACATTTTGTTTTATTCTTGTAGTTTTAAAACATAAAACATTCAAAATCACATATTTTAAGTAATCAACTTATATTCTCTTCTAATTGGACGATGTAAGATATCCACCATATCTCCATTATCGAAAGTATACATTTTACTATGAAAAGTAACGGATCTCCTTTGCTCAACCCGGTTAATTCAATATGCGAACTTTGAAATACGTCTTTCAACCAATTTTGGCAAGTGATATCTCGAAGTGGAACTAACAAGTTTTTCCAGTCCAATAATTAAAGACTTTATACATTCAAAATTTCTTCGTTATATCAGAATTATGTCTGAGCGTCCATAGTTTGCATTCATTATTTCTCGTTGTTTGCGGCATCGAGAGGAAACAAGCATTCTGTTTTAACTTTGTCGAATCCCTTCAGTGTTTTAAAACTTGATGAGTTTCCCTCGGAACCGTCTTGTTTGCAATGAATGCAAATTCGATTC
Source organism: Ceratothoa steindachneri (assembly GCA_963969495.1). Taxonomy (NCBI): domain Eukaryota; kingdom Metazoa; phylum Arthropoda; class Malacostraca; order Isopoda; family Cymothoidae; genus Ceratothoa; species Ceratothoa steindachneri. The sequence continues at coordinate 39,367,498 of OZ018324.1, read as the reverse complement.
TCCAATGTCTTTCGTACGACTTGTATTAGCAACACAGCGCTGCACTCGCGGGAAACCAACAAATAAAGCAATCATGAACCGAGCTAAGAAGTTTTAGTGAACCCAGCCAAGTGTTTTAAGATCAGTTATGTTATTTTAAATGCTAAATAAATTTTATGTGGATATTTTCATGCGCTTTATTGGTTTTGTACACGTGCAGCATACTGTTCGCCAAATACTGAGTGTTTGCTATTGCGCCGATATATTTTATTCAGACACAATTGTTTTGTTTTTTACCTGTTTATCATTCTCTATTTTTACCTGCGGCGAAGCGCCTGGTCTAGGCGTCGCTTTGTTTTTCAAATGGAGTAAAGTTCAACTGTACCTATTTAGAGCCATGAAATGACCCATATGACCATAGGACATATGGTTATTCACCCTTGAGATTTCAAATCTGCCATCGGAGTTGGCGCTGGGTTACGCCATGTATTGGCAGAAGCCTCATTTAGCCATTCAAAGGCACTTGTAAGTGATTTGAACCATGGGAAACCATTTACCATCTTATCCCAAAACGCCGCAGGTCATTGGGGGCTGGGGGAACTTTCCCTCTTGTTGCACATGTATTTGATTTGCCAATTATGTTTCTATACATCGCTTGTTCATTTGATTTATGTTTCTACTTAATTTTGTGATTTCCGTGAATAAGCATTGATATAATTTGATCAAGAAGAGTCTTCTAAATAGCAAACCCCTTTTCTTCTTTCTTATTCCCCTTATTTATTACAACTCCTTGTTTTATACAGTTCACAAAAGTTTATTTTATCGTATTTCTACTTATATAGGGTGGGTGATAATTAACTTCCTAGTAAACATCATATGTAGGCTAACTAACCAAACCTAATTATTGAATGGGTCAAAGTAAAACTAGTTTGACCATAATTGACCCCTAGATAATAAAGTTATTACTGATTTCCCCAATTTCCAATTAGCTTTCTCGTTTCGTTTTACCCACAAATCATGATAATGATGTTGATACGTTTGACCACTGCTGATGCCTTCCGGAATGCTCGGTTTGGCCTCCCGTGGTTGAGGGTTTCTTGAAGCTTCTGCCAATTTTATCGGCCAAATTGACTGCTTTATCTCAAACAACCAGTGAGTGCTTATGGTCGCATCGGTTGATGCTCTTTTCATCATCTTTTGACCACTCTTTCGTTTCCTGGTAGTTCCTCTTGTGCCAAGAATCAAATCCGTGTTTTTATTTTTTCATAGTGTACCACTCCCTCTAAGACTAACCTTCTTTATTATTTCTTTTCTCTCATTCTACCTTTTCTTTATATATCTGTACCACTCCTCTCCTGCTTTTTGTCTTTGAAATGCCCTCGTTGTTTACAAAAAATCCCTTTTTTGCTCAATTAAAAGCCAAACTAAAACAAACGTCCATTCCTCTCGTTTCTCCTAGAAATAATCTTGCATCTCAATGGCACTCACCCGATGCCTAACTTTTGTCTATCAACTTCAGCTTCATTTTCTCTCCCTCATCTCGTCAGGTGTTGCTTCGAGTTTGTAATTTTGATTTCCTAGGCTTTTCGTGCGAACTTTCACTAGAAAGCTTAAAACACCATCTACATCCAGGTCTTTAAAGTTGACCAAATTTCCAATATTGTAGTCCCTGATTCGTGTTCATGATTCTTTTCATGCCATTAATCCTTTTTTTTTTGTCTCCTTTCAATCCTACCACCTCTTTTCGCAAGTGAACTTTTCCTCGTTAGAGTAAGTGAATTTCGACCTATTCAACAAAAGAGGCAGGTCGTATCAAGGCAAATTGAGGCATAAGACAAAGCAGATAAAAAATAATTGACTTAAACCTGATGCAATTAATCTTTCAAGTAATCTTCTATCACCTCTCTTTTCTGATTCAATGTTTGTTTTGTCTTTGATGTGGTAGCATTTAGAGACGTGTTGTTCCTTGCTATCATTTCGTCATTCCCTTTCCTCTCTTGATATACAATTTATTCCACACAATCTATCCTCAATCTCACTCCTTTAAGCTAAACTCATATTCAAAGTCCTTAATCTCCTAAGCCATCGGAAGGAGCAAAGATGCCGTCTGCTCTTGGAAACTCTAAACAGTATCAATTGGATTACACCGCTTCTTACAAGGCGCGGAGCCTATCCAAGGGGTGGGGGCTGAAGCACACACAAATTTCAGACACATTTATGTTTATATATTTTTTTAAACCATACTTTTATTCTGCTATTCGGAAAGAGTTATGTAATAATATAGAATATATATATATATATATATATATATATATATATATATATATATATATATATATATATATATATGAGAAGGTGGGCCACAGTGGAACATAAAATTATATATAGTTCTATAAATCCTTTATTTAAATAGTTATCACAAAACTCAATTATTGAATAGAAACTATCACTATTTGCCATCAATAATCAAATACACAAGATATGAATAACTTGTATGACAAAGCTATTTCACCCGAAAAATAAAGAAATATATTTTTGTCACACTGTGCCCCCAGGGTGGGGGCAGACTGGGACGCAACTACTTTCCAGTGATGAAACCTAAATTGAAATCAAATTTGAGATATGCATTTTCCCTCTTTGTTTTACCACTTGCATTAGGTCTGGACAGGATGGCCTTAATGTCACTGAGGTTGATAGAAGCCATGTCCAGAGCCACTGAAAAGAAAAACGACATTAATTTCTCCATTCTCTGAAGATATGAAACTTCATAGTCCACTTCATTATATTTTCCTTTTGTTACTTGGCCCACGTAATATTTCTTCGGGGTTGTGTCAAACTCAACCAAAATGTGATCATTTACTTGCAGTTCACGGTGTAGTTTAGGAAACTCTTCATCTTCACTGTCCATCTCTTCATCGAAGTTGTCAGATGAATGATCTGACAAGACTAACTCCTTCTCAGATGATGAATCATCCTCTTCAAAAACTAATTGGGGGGACATGGCTTGGTACTTGTACTTCTCTGAAAGCCAGCTGTGATGTTTGATGGTGTCATTGAGCATTTGAAGGAAGTGTTCACTAATGCTCCAATATCATTGATAATGAGTGGAGTTTCTGGTTTCATTAGAAGACGTGAATCCATAGCAGCAGCGTAATAAACTTTGAAAGGGCCAAACGCTGTAACATGAAGAAGTTGCAATTTATGACTGCAATGAGGTTGAATGGTGAGCATAGTCACTCTATTTTCCTTATCAATATCAAGTACAGACAGTGGAAGATGTGATTCATGATTATCACAAATGAGCAAGGCTGGATTCTCCTTTGATGCAGAAGTATGCTTGATAAAGTGTTTCATGGTTTCAAGAAAGATTTAACTGAGCATTCAACCGCTAGGGCTTGCTAGGGTTAAAATTTCCGCAGGTGCATCTTGAATCATATGCTTGATAAAATGACATTGTGAAAAGATCAGTACTGGTGGAATGTGGCTTCCAAGAGCATTAATAATGCAACATGTTGTTACTAACTGCCCTCTGCTCTCACTACCTGACTGACTTGTTTCTGACCCTTTTCTGCAAATACTTGCCGTGGATTTGTATGGTTGTGGTTGATGTTTTGTCTAAATTAAAGATGCGAGAACCATCAGCAAAGGCCAGATTTCTAGTATAAACTTCTTTGAGCTTTGTATAAAAAACTTGAACATTATATTTGTTGAATGCAATAGACCTTGACAGACTGCAGCTCTCCGGAGTTCTTGTGCTGAACGAACAATTGCGCTTCATAAACCCATATAGCCAGTCCTCTCCAGCCATTTTCTTCTCATGCCATAGTTCTGGAACTGTTTTTTTTTCATTATTTACTGAAACCTCATAGTCCAACATACGTACACCTTTTCCTGAGAGGCCATAATTCATATTGGAAAACATGATCAGATAGTTCTTGTTTGAAAATATTCTGCGACAGGCATAGTTTGGTTATAGCTTCACTGTTTCACCTGCTGAGGGCTTCTGCGCCTTTTGTACATATCTATGTAATGTATTACGAGCCATTCCATATTCATTAGCAGCTTCTCTGAGGTTTGGTCCACCTTACCTACAGCTTGTTCCATTGATTCTGCAGTGAAACTTCCTATTTCAGTCTTCCTTTTTCTACTCCGAACCATACTGGCAGCTGAACCTAAAAAAAAAGATCAATTTGCTTTAGTATTGTTTGCCTAGGTATTAAAGACTAAATTATAATATATATATATATATATATATATATATATATATATATATATATATATATATATATATATATATATATATATATATATATATGTATATATATATATATATATATATATATATATATATATATATATATATATATATATATATATGTATATATATATAATTTTTTAAAATCGTTGCGATGGAATGTACCTTATATTATGACACATGTCTAAAATACAGGTAAATCTAAAAATAATTATTAAATTCAGTATTTTACCTAGAGGAGCTGACGTCCAAAAACTACAATTTCTAATTTTCTGATGTGTGAAAAAAATTCGGATCTGATAGGGTTCGTGCTCACTACTGTATGAAATACTTGTATTTATTATCAATGTTGTGTAAGCTAACTATTATTAATGATCAATGCATTTTTCTCAGATTACTCAGAAGGAGGAATTTAGGTTAGCTCCCCAAATTCTTTTAGCCTGGATCCGCCACTGCATCTTACTTAGCGTTCGTCTAATCCAGGTTGTTCTAGGCTCCATCGAATGCCCCCCCCTCCCTCCCCTGCCCTACATAAGATCAAGGAGTTTACCTTACTTTCAATCTGTTCAGTTTCTTCACTACCTGGCAAAGGGGTTTCTAGTAACACTCCCAGACTGTCATCGACATCATCAACATCAACCTAAATTTTCACTATCTTTTTTCTTTCTATTTATCCTCTTTTTCCTGTCTCCCATATCTCTCACTCCTCCATTGAAGGAAAATACCCTCTTTAACTACACCATTCCCTTTGCTTTTGCCATTAACCCCCCCCCCCTGGTATCATAATTAATTACATTTTTAAAACATTTCAAATCCGAGTAATTAGTAACGTTTTCTTTTCTTTTCTTCTTCCATAGCATATGTGGTTCCATTCTTCTCATCCCTTTGCGATCTAAAATCTTCCCTGCATTAATTAATAATGACAGCCATTCCATCCTGTTTCCTCTCTTCCATTAATTAAAAATAAGCCCGAGTCGGTCGTTGAAACATGTAACGTCTCAGGTGAAGGAGAAGATTCGGGACAAACAGGCAGAGAGAGGCGTTAGTAAAGTTTGTCTCTGCTGCACAGGCAACTAGTTATATGATGGGCAAGTATGGTGGCATACAAGAAAAGGAAAACTAGTGAAATCTAGGGTTTTATCTAATGGGAAAGACCTATGCAGGGGCGGATTTAGGTATGGGCAATATAGGGAGCCGCCCACGGCGTCATCCCAGGGACGGCATGGATTCCTTGAGGGAAGAAATGCGAGTACCGGGTACCGAAAGCTATCGGCTCTTGTATGTTTTATTCTATTCCTAAAATAAAGTTGTGTAATTTAGCACAATCAATTACTATTTTATTTATATTTACATATTTTTTATCTTTGTTATTTTATTTTTGTTATAGTTATTACTGTATATAGTTTGTGTACATATTTAGTATTCACTAACTCTATAATTGTATAACGGGATTTTTGAAAATGGATGAAAAATTACTAAATGTTTTTTTCCTTAATGGACAAATGACAGGTTTTTTTTATCAAAGTTATTTCTAATAATTCTTTTATAATATCAAAAAACAAAATGGTGAAGTTCAGAAATAAATATAAGTATCGAAATTTTGTCAATTTTTTAAAACCCAAAGAATTTCAAATGGTGAAGTTCAGAAAATTTATTTTTATAAACTTCTGTTCTTTTATATTTTAGCAACGTGATATTTTGAAAGGGGGGAAATTTAGTTTAAATTTTAATCTTAGTAGCGAAGCGCAAGCTTCCCCCGTAGGGGGGGAGTGGCGACGCCATTGCCTGGTATAAATATATTTTTGTTACACGTATAAGCAATGGTAATTTATGTTATTGTTCCAAATATATAAATAATAGTAATAATAAAAATAATAGTTGCTCCGACTTTTTATTCGGGGGGGGGGGGGAGTTCAAGGGAGGCGCCAAAGGGGTAGTTGGCCCAGGGCGCCATAGCAGCCAGAATCGTCACAGACTTTCATCAAATAATCCGCTGCAAACGATTTGCATTCGTCGCCGAACGGGAAAATACTTGGAGAGATTTCTGCGTTATCCGCGTCATTTCGAGCCATCTAATTTTTATGTATTTTCACCTCTAATTTCACCATTTTGTCAACGAATCATTTAGTAAAAAATAACAAGATCAACTTACCTAAGTCGCGTGCTCTCAATTATTCTCACTTATGACCATATTGAGCCTTCAAAACTTTCAACAAATGTGTCAATCCGGCCCATACTTTTCTTTTAATAATTCTCGGACTATCCTTGGGGGGACCTTGGCAATCATATTATTCGAAAGAGAATATTAAACAACAAAAGGGTTTCAAATTTCGTTAGAATTGGCCGAATAGTTACGATGTTATTACCAAAAAACTCATTGAAAAGTAAGATGTTACCATACGACATAATAACATACGCGACTAAAAAATCAGAGAGAGATGGATGGTCCCGTTGTTCCCCCTCATTCCCCAGTAAACATAAATAAGCTTATAAAACAAGTATGTGAAAGAGGAAAACAAGTACATGTGTGAAAAAGGAAAAGTTTTGACGTTTGCAGTTGCAGATATTTTCCCTTAAATTGTTCACATTTTGTAGGCGGTGGTAATCCAGGAGTTCACTCACGTAAGTACAAGGGTAGTGTAACTCTCGTTGCATAGTGGGTACGGCGTAGTATATTTGACGTCGATGTAGGGAGTCGGTCTCAGTGAGCGCGAATACAAAACTTTCACCTCCCATTGGGCGGATACGCTGCACATCGTTGACGTCCCACTATACCCATGACGCTGTACGGGTAAAAAAAAATACGACCCTGACACCCACCAACGAGGGTAACTTTGGGCTCACCAGCGATTGCCATTCTGATCTTTATGTTTTTTTCATTATCCTGTCGGGAGATCTCGTCTATGTCGATAGTAGGCCACCATGCCATCTTGCGGCAATTAGCTGGAAGCTGAATGTTTGTGGTAATAAAAGTTTATAACGGCTATTTTCGAATTGTTTTCTAGGTCTCCTGAGTAAATAGAAATATATGTCCTTATTAATTATCTACACTTGCGTCATTTTCTGAAAGAAAAGCATCATAAAATAAATTGGAATTTCCATGGTCGAGCAAAATGCTACAAAATAATGATCATAGTTTGTGAACGATTTCTGCCTTATTTCCTTGCCTAATTATAAGAGAATGAAATTATTCGATTCGGATAATTACGAAATCACGTGATATTTTGTCCTGTAGTAAAACACTTTGTTCATAGTTGAGGGATGCACACACAAATCGTCAAATTCTGAGTCACTCGTAGAACACGCGCACATATACAAAAGATTCTGTCCCACCAAATTAAAATCTTGAAAAATGTACGTAGCTTACCCACGAGGCTGAATGTTTGAGAGAAGTGCTCTTATGAGGCTGCTTTATGTTATTTTTATTAATTGTATATTTTATTTGCCTGAAATAATGTTCGTAGTGGAGTGCATTAAATTTATTTTGAGATTAAAAGTGTAAAGGGAGTGGCCCAACTTTTGTGCGTTTTCAAAGTGGCGACATGTGGCAGCAATTTCGTAGCGCCAGGCGGGTGAGTTTGCAAGTGGCTATCAAGTCAGTCTGTGTGGGACGTCTAGCAAGTAATTTCTCGCTAGTGCTTTTCCCGCGTTTAGCCTTCGCTCTAGAGGTGTGTATACAGTATTTGCGCAAAGTGGTGCTCAGGGAGTTTGTAAATGCGATTTAGTGATTACATGTCATCGATTCAGTGAGAATTTATGTCTTGAAGGTTGAGGAAACTGCCTAAAATACCATTTTGGATCACGTTTGCTGATAGCCAAACCTACCGATCCCGACAGCAGACCGGGTGTGTTCCCTGTGAACAAGGTCTGGTTTTCCAGACTGACATAGATCTCATCTTTTTAGGCGTCGCATAGTTTATTTCATTTTATTTAGTCATTAAAACTACTGAAAATAATTTTTAATGTAGATCCAAATCTTTGGCGTAGCGTTTGGCTCAGCTTGAGACGTAGAAGTAATATTTTTGGGCCTACCATCATTCCCCTAAACCTAACTAGTAACTAATCTTGTCTGTAGTCACCCTCTCTTCAGTAAATATATTTGAAAGTATCGAAGTTAAAAGATCACTTGTTTGTATTGATAAAATGTCTAGTTCGATTTAGACAAAGAGAACATTTCATTATTGCGGGGGCCTACATGATCGGTTAGGCTTAGGTGATTGAAACTCCGGTAGGCTAAGCTTAGCTTTGATATTGCCTAGGCTTACACAAGCTTAATTGATCCCATATAAAGTTATTTTTATGAACAATGTATGTGCATTATATGCAATTCTGGTTTACAAAAAAAATACGTTCATAGGAATTTTCCTCTTTCTATTTTATTTGCTGCTAACATTATGGTATTGGGTATTTGATGCATAATTAATGTAGATATGTATTTACAAAGTTGGATTACAAAAATGTCTGGGGACTATCCATGTTTTGGGACCTGCATTGGTTAATAATGTATGCCAATTGGAGGTGATACACATTTTTCGAGATCTCAATAGTAGTAAATAGGCTCGTCTATTTAGATATCTAGTGTTTAACTAGAAAGGCATATAGAAAGTATCTTAATATAAACCAGAAGGCTGTGAAGCAAGATAATATATATATATATATATATATATATATATATATATATATATATATATATATATATATACATTACTGATTAATTAATATTGAATTTAATCTGTGAAATGCATACGTAAATGGGAATAGAGTAGAAGCAATGTTAGGTGCCCGATTTTATTACCACTAGTAAAATTTCAATTTGAAAATGCCCCCCTCTTTGCTCGAAACGAGCTGGATAATTTGCTTTGGAACTCCTTTTTCTATTTCCTGGACGCGGTATGTATCCTCTTTTTTTGCATTTCCTTCCGAGTGAGAAGAGCAAAAGACGAGAGGGCTCTTCTCCGCAGGGATGGTTGCTTTTCTTCCCTGGCCACTTTCCGACTCAGCCACCAAGGGATACATTACCACCTGTGTCTGCAAAATTGCTACTCCTTTTCAAAGTATTATGACAGATTCAATTTCTCAGGCAGTAGAGGAATATTTACCTTACGTTTCCTATCACTGATTCACGCTGTCGAGTGTGTGTGTGTGTGCATCACATGTACCTCCGGTTTAACCTGTGTATCCGAACCATTAGTCAACGCAACATAAGGCCGCTGCCGCAAAGTCGTCGTCCGACTCTAATCGAGCCCCCCCCTCCCTTTCCGATGCCTGGCTATACCCAATATGGCAGGGTTTAAGTTGCTCATGATACAATGTTGTTTCCACTCAGAACATAACTATATATATATATATATATTAATTTATTATCCCATAAGAAATGCGACATTTTTTCATGTTTATTATTTTCTTGATATTCGCCTAAAAATAAAAACTAAAACCCCGTAGGATTGATACAGGATATTAACAATGAGTTATGCACAATAATATCAAGCGTTCTAGACATGGATTAGTCCTGGGGGAAAACAATCCCCAGTCGAAACGAAACGGGATATTAATGGCATGATGTATGTTGAACTTCTTAACCCAAATCAGACAATCACCAAAGATGTTTACTATGCATATTTGAACCAATTACATGCAGAGCTTGAAGAAAAAAGGTCAGCATTAGTCAAGAAAATGCCCACTTGGCGACCTCATATGTTGCAAAGGATATCATACAAAAGTTTAACAATTTCGATTAGCAAATGAGTCATTCATTCTCCAAATTCACACGACCTGGAGAGAATGAAGAGGTCGAAACAACTTTTAAGAACGTTTTCAAATCAAAATGAAACAATTTTTACAAATGTGGTATGGAAAAGACTAGTAGAATGATGGAGGCGTGGTAGAAACTAGTGGAAATTATATTTAATTAATAAATACTTAAATACAATGACATGCATTTCTATCACTATAATAATAAACATGAAAAAATGTATTACTTATGGGATAACCACATATAAAGAAATAAAGGTAAGAGGTTAACAACATTTATCACTATTGCTGAATCAGTTTCGAAGACCACTCATCATCAGGGTACTACTCTATATTGAAAAGATATACAACTCCTTACATAATAACTTGCAATATTAGAGAATACTAGAGGGTATACACACATAAAAGTATACTTTTTATGCATATTCAAATATAAACATGTGTGCATTGATTCCCTAAATCCTAGTGTACTTTGAGCATGGGGAGTAGAAGTTGAATAAGCATTGGGTTTAGGGTTAAATTTATGAGTAAAAAGCGATTCTAAAATGCTCGGAGTGGTCGGGAATCTCGCAATAGACTCACCAGCGGATGGATGCACAACTAAATCGATAAAGGAAATTTGAACCTTAGGCAAATTTGATCGGCTCTTGGAATTTAAACAATAACGATCAGTTTAGTTTCCTTTTTTCTTGCTTTTGTTCATTGCCAATAGACTAACTGAATAGTCCTTGGTCTCTTAGAAATACTGAGTCTCAGTGCCAGCAATTTTTTTGTTTGTGGCATACAAATGGTTCTAACGATTTCATTAATAAATTAGGATGAACTTAGATAAAATAAAAAATGAATAGTGTAGTATTATGACTAGTGAAAGAAGAATAAAAAAAAATGAGGATGTCAATTTTAAATAGAGCAGCAGAAGAACGATGATATAAGAATTGAACAGTCGATAGGTAAAAAAATAAAATAAATGTTGCCGTTGTTTTGGTGGACATCGCTAAAAAAAATCAACATAACAGGTTGCAAACAAATGAATAGATACAAAGCTTAACTTGGGCCGCTCAAATTGAGTATGACACAGAAGTGGAGTGGGAATACAGGACAACAAATTCGCGGACCTGCACCCTATTTGAATTAACTTGATGAAATGCTAAATTCAGATATATTGAAAGGAATAAAGTAATTATATGATATCAAAGTTGGTAAATTTTATGTAAGTGATCGTTACTGGAACATTATAACCTGTTCTCCCTACCATAAAAATAATAACTTCGTTTTAGTTACCTAATAAAATGCGGTTTTAAGTCTATTTCTTATGGGTGTTGAATTTAGGTTTGCAAGTACAATAAATTATTAGCTTGCTTTAGCGCTGTTTGTTATTTGCGTGCCCCAAGATTTAATGGACGCTCATAATATGCAACGCGTGAGAATGAAAGCGGTGCATTTGTTTTAATTGCCCATCCTCTCTCTACCTTTAGAATGACACATTCCTATGTCTGCATTCGCAACCAACCATGCTGGTTGAATAGGTCCCCTTCTTGTTGGAGCAGTGGAGTTTGTTTTGGCGTGGAATTAAGTGGTTCTGCTGCAACTTGGTGTAGCGACCTCATGATAGGCCAGGGATCATCCCATTTGGATTTAATTGTATCTTAATCGACCGCTCGGATCAATATTACTTTCTCGCTCTGCCATTGGTTCTCTTTTATTTGCCCTTAAGGAATCAGCTAGCCATAGCAAGGGTTTGTCGTCCATCCTGGTTGACAGCGATAACAAAAAGCGATCATTTTATCACCAAGTCTTAAGATGTATCACATTGCTATATTTTAATTCCTCTCCGTCAAAGAATTGTTTGGAATATATAGGTCGATATACAAATGCAAGTCTGTAGTGTCGTGATTCCGTTGCCACGGCGACCAATTGGGCATCTGTTAAAGCCACTCTCGTCTTATTTCTTTGCGGACATCTACTTTATATATATACCAGGCAATGACTTCGCCACTCCCCCCTCCTACGGGGGAGCTTGCGCTTTGCTACTAAGATTAAAATTTAAAATCTAAAAAAAGCAGCCATGGTTAAATTTTTATAAATTTTCTCAACTTCGCCAATTATAATTATTTTTAAAAGGAACTCTAAACTAAATTTCCCCCCTTTCAAAATATCACGTTGCTAAAATATAATTATATAAGAAGATATATAAAAATAAATTTTCTGAACTTCACAATTTGTAACTCTTTGGGTTTTAAGAAATTCACAAATTTTCGATACTTATATTTCTTAAAAAACATAAGTCTTAACCAAACTAAGATGAATTATTATTCAAATACTGAAAAAATCCCATTCTTAAATTATGGAGTTAAGTGATGATGATGACGAATCCGTTTATATGTACATTGGTAATTAAATTATTGTGACTTGAGTTTCGCGTCACCGATAACGATTTGTATTTATGAAAAAAAAGTAAAGCGAAAACCAACGAGATCATTTGGTATTTTTCAAACGGGGTTGTAAAAAAGAAGTATAAATGTGTGGTAGGTACATAACTAAAAAATGCAGGGGCTTTTTTTCGTTAGGGGGCACAGACGCACACTCTGTTAACTCTACCCCTATTGCGCAATAAAGCCAGGTCCCCTCTTGTAAGGTGACCGGTGAGGAAGAATTTCATAACCACCATCGTTAGTCATCGTTTTGCTTTCTCCCGAGATGGTTCGAACCCCGTCTTTACCCGTGATAGGTTGAAGTGATTAATATTGGCTCTGAATCAACCCTCTCCTCCTGGTTACCGTATTTTTACTTTGAGTTTTAATACCGTGTAAGGTCACCTCCTCCGTCACGCTTTCACTTCTCAACCTCGCCCTCTTTTTCTTTTTTTTAATTCATCATCGTCCATTTCAACCAACCTTTTCATTTGGTGCCCCGGCCTGGGTCACTAATGCTTGCCAGATAAAACTTTACCTAGGCTGGCATCGTCGACATTGGGTATCTCCTTGACATCTCCCATGGGGACGTGAGGTGTATATATAGCTCGCTGACATCTGGAGAAATGCGGCCTGGTGTTGTTTGAACTCCCATCCCAATGCTTGGAGGATCTGCCGCTTTATATCTTCACATTTTCACTTCAGCTATTTTTACCGTTTTCTTTACGCTTCTTACAAACTTCGGGAGATGCCCTCTTTGATTTTTGCCTTGAATTAAAAGGCATCTGAGTGGAAGAGTTATGGAGAACTGTAACTTAGGAACAATTATTTCTTCTTTAGAGGGGTTCATATTAAGTGAAATCGGCCCCCTTTTTGTCTTCCAAACAAGCTATCCTATGCCGCACGGAGGGCAATTGTCGTTGCGGAAAAGGCAAGTTTTGTTCAATTGTTACCAGCACATGTCCAACTTGGCTCGTGAATTACTTCGAATTCGCCATCTTTACACGCTTCCATGAATGTAGGCTGCTCCGCACGACTCTTCCTTGTTTTGCTAACATAAACCAAGCCATATAAATAACCGGTTGTGGCTCTGTTTCACCACCCTAATAATCAAAGTTGGTCAATAATTCTTGGTCTTTTGCTGTTCCCCGTAAACCAGCGGCCATCCAGCTCTGAACGCTCGATTCCTACCTCTGGCACAACCGCCGAGTTTATTGCTTTTATATCTCTAAAGGCAGAACTTTTTGCACTCCTCGCTTATTTGGAAGTATCGTAACCAGACGATGCCAGCCTATCGCTCGCTGGCTTCTGTTGACCTTTCGCCCGCAAAAGCGACTGGGTTGTAGATTACATCCGGGAAGAAGATGGGGAGTCGTGATAAGAGACTGACGCTCATGTAAAATGGGGGAACATGAAATGTAAGTCTAGCCATGTTCGCCCCGCATGAAATAGGGGTTAGCATAGCTTACTTGTCCGGAGGGGAGTGGGGGGGGGGGTCTATGTTAACCCGGATTGTTGGATATCTGACGGTTGGAGTCCGCATTCGAGGCTTCCAAAGATCATCGACCCCATTGGATAAATGTCCCTGAAGCTTTCACACCTTAACTTTCATGGGTATTCTTTATAATTCCCCCCCTCGTCATAGGGATACAGGCTTATACTTCTTACCGCCTGTGCTCTTCAGTGTTTAGGAGTGAGATTGTCTTTGTTCGCCTTTGTTTATTTTTATTGTTCTCTCTACTCAACCTTTTTCCGTGTGTCCCTCCCTTCATTCTTTTCTAATGGGGTCAAAATTCACCCGTTGTTTACCCCAATTTATTTTCTTAAAAATTCAACTTAATTTTATTGTAATTTTAGTACAGAAACCGTCGTTGGTTCTAAACCTACACACTTAGGTCTTATTTCATATAACAAGTGTCTGGCTCCGGTTTCACTTTTCTGTATGGCAGTCGACTTTATTCTCTCGACCTACCTCCCTCCAACCTTGGTAGTTCCAAAGGGGTGCAATCAATGCCACTGAAATCCTCTGGAGTGAGACAAATGCCCCTCTCTTTCTACTTTCATAACCTGCATCCGTATTAATAAAAGTAATCCTAATAATTGTTCACTTATTGCCATTTTCTTTCAATGCATTCGATGCTGCAGTTGCAATAGGAAGAGATGGTCCGTTTTGCTCTTTTGCTTATGGACCAATTCACCCATTTTACTCGAATGGACGATTGCCTCAATCCTATTTTGTGTCTTTCAAATCTAGACCTGGAAAGTATCCTCCTCTCTGGCAACTTGTTATAATATCCCCTTCCCATCTCCCAAATAATATCTAGTCCCTTACTACCCTCTGCTATAAAGACCTATTTGCTTTAAAGTGGAGGTTTTGTACGATGTAGTTAAAAAAAGGAGCGAGGTATTGGGTATAGAGGAGGGTTGGAGAGAACTGCCGCCCTAGAGTGATTTAATACGCGTCCCATCTCTTCTTCGTGGGTGTGGAAAGTTGAAGGTCATCCAGTGCTTTGCCGATCACTGACCGAAGCTTCTCGGCCTTCGCGAATGCGCTTGGGATGCTTGTGTTCGCCCCAAGCTGCATTCACTCTTGCCTCATCTGACCATACCCTTATGGGGCATTCCATGGTTAGTTATTCCTGCGTGGGGGGCTACCCCAACACCCCACCCCCGGCTGATGGTTTACCTCTGTTACTTGAGCTCTTTTAATAAAAGGTCTCGTTTTCGGACCCTTTTTTTGTCCTTCCGGCCACGGGAGTCGGGTATGCAGCGCGACCCACCTCAGTTGTTCCCTTTATTTGCCGTTCCTGACCGGCTGTTCCCAGGCTCTGCAGTAATTATTTGAGAAGCTTGTCCTTCCTTATTCAGTCTCCCCACAGCTCTCAAACATGGCTTCTTTTGTCGAGCCCCCTTCCCCTTCTTCCATTTTTTGTATTGCGACCCAAGTTATCCTTGGCCTATTTAAGTTGCTTTTTCATCCAAAACCTACACCATTTCCGACCTCGTATGAAAGTATTTTGTTTTTTAAGCAGCTGAAACTGCGTTTATTGTTTTTATCATGACACTAAATTATCACTGGAGAGGACAACTTGTCTCGAGTTTCTAGCGTTATTTTGGCTGAATATCGAGGTCTTATTCTTGGAAAGACATTCTTCTCGTCACACTTCATCGTGCTGCTGCCTGCAATTAACTCGAATAGTGTAGCTCCCAAGTTGCAATGCTGAGTCATTGTTACTTGTGAGTGGTTACTAGCTAGCTTCTTTAGTGTTCATTGCGGTCAAGTATAGTAAGGAGGACCCGCGCTGTACTGCATCAACCAATCGCTTGTATAACACTGCAATGTAGGTAGTTACAAAATTATGTACTGTTGTCATTGGAACGTGGGAAGAGTAGCCATTTGTTTGATCTGCCACTTACACCCAAAAAGCAAGTAGACAGATTTGACAGTCAGCGTTATTCAGCTGATAACTGCTCATGTCGACTTGTATGCCATGTGACAACACCGAAACAACGTCTTCTACCACATGTTAGGTTAGCTATGTTTGCGTTGTAATTTTTAGTAATGGTACATGAAGGTGCTTAGTGCTTACATATGAGCCCGCTGACTTACTTTTAAGAAGCGAAATCCCCATGTAAGCATCTTTGCAGAAAAGATGACTTGGTATTGATTGTTGCGAGTAGGAGGTCATTTGAAAATGTTTATTGTAGCTTTTTGACATGGTTTGTGCAAGGAAGGGTATAAAAGTGAGTATCTAGGATGCATTATAATAGTTGTAAAGATGAATCAGATTGCCACCACAGTTTTGAGATGGCGATTAGAACGTAGAGGGTTCTAGTGTTGAATGTGCCAGCAGCAAGTTGCACTAGAGTATGTTTGTGGCAACTCTCATGTAGGGGAGATGAGTATGGCATGGAAAGAGATCTCGAATGAGATGAGTACAAATGGACAACCTGAGAGGGATGCCTTTGCAAATAGACAACTTGAGAGGGATGTTTGGTGTGCAAAAGCTGGCGTAGGAATGACTGGGTAAGAGATGTTTATAGTGTGAATGAGGTGGTGACTGTTTTGATGCGGTATGAGTATATAAGGAGAATGGATGGAAATATACCTACTTGTAAAGAGAATATACAAGGTTGTCAGGGTATGTATGAGAAGGGTTGGAAGACCGTGATTGAGTGTTTGAGAGAGAGAAATGGCTCACCGAAGAGAAAGTGGATGATAGATGGAAAAAAAATGATGGTTTGCCTTGTTCTTAATAGGGCATTAAGTGTGAGGTGGGGGTATTTTTTTTAAAGTTCAACTGCGCCAAACCACAGTGAGAAACTGGTCAATGTCGAAAACTCTAAAATTGAGGGGCAGGTAAATATAGGACATTCTTGGATCCGAAGCGGCATAGTACTCTCCCCAATGAAGGCAGACCAGTCTTTTGTGCCAGACCAATGGACCTAGAATGTGCTAGAATGCATTACTTTGCCTTTTTGAATACCTAATTTCCTATTGATCCCCTTTTGTAATTTGTACTCTTTGATTATGTCTCTTAAGCAGTTATTTTGCTTTTGTTAGTTTTCTGCGGGGTAGGCCCTCGTTGGTTTTTCCTTTTATTTTGAGGGGGAAATGTGTTAAAGGTTGATCGCGTTAAAATGATTTGCCCGAAGATGAACTGCCCCATTTCCCCCCTTTTTAAGGGGTTGAAATTCTTTAGGAGGAGCTCGCCAATTTTCATTTTTAGTTATTTAGAATAGATGGAAAGCAGTTTATAGGCACTGGGGGAGGGGGACAATTCTCATCTTTCCATTCCGTTGTAATTCGCGATAAAGCACCCTCTTAATTACCACAATTCCAAGCGATTATGGGCAATGTGCATAACAAACATCTTCTAGTCATGCGGATCAAGAGTAATGTTGGCGGTAAGCCTTCACAGTCCCGTCGATGATGAGAAAGCCAATCAAGCATGATTTAAACACCGCGCGCGCACAGGCATTTGAGCACGAATCCTCCGCCGCTGGCATATTTTGAATGCCAAGGCTGTAACAGGAGCCACGTATATAATTTGTCGAACGTTTTGTACGGAATTTATAGTCTCTTTCTATGGGGTTTGCTAAATAGTCTCTCATTTTAATAGACTTGAGCCCCATCCTGAAATGTTTCATTATTTTCCCCATCCTCTCTCGCGAGGCTCCCTCCTCCTCCTTCAACGAGGGGTAATCCTCCTCCTCGTCGCTCCCTCCAATTCCTTTCGCCCCTTATTCATTGCCATTCAGTTTCATTGTTGAGTGGACAATGAATGATCAAGTCGAGCGTGACTTCTTATCGCTGCCAGGCGGAAGGGGAGAGAGATTAAAGTGAACCAGATTATACTCTCTCCCTCCCATTTTCTCTTTCTTCTATTACACATACACGTGCAAGTGTGTATAGATTCACATTCTTAAAGAAACATACGGCCGTCCTCGCCTGTTTCTATAGGTGGTAGGCTTCTTATGCATTTCTGATTGAAATTGGCGATCTCTAGGTTCGGTCTGTCGACATCTGTTGCATATTTGTTTCACTCAAATGATTTTTTGAGCTTAGGCGAATCTCCTTTCTCATGACATTTCGAGGCGCTGAAAATGTGCATTTAAGTTATGAAAGATGTCAACTCCAATGTCCCGTCGTCTTTCTACAACTGAGCGTTGGCAGTAACCGCTTTACCCGTCTCTCGGTAATGTGTTATTAGTCAATGTCACCTTAATTTATATTTTGTTTGTATTTGCGATGAAAAATTGCGTACCACCCTGTTCTGTTCAGATTGGCTTTTTATGTTAATGCGTCAGTTACAAGAAACAGAAAAGCTCGAAAACCTTTCCCGACTTATGCGATGTGGGGTTTTCTTTCGATTTGGGTCTTTAATGGTTCAGGTCGCCTTTGTCTCCTTAGCTAAAAAAAAGAGGGTCTTCTAAAAGGTTGTATAAAAATGGAATCAATTTTAAACAAAATGTATACATTTTATTTTTCAACATAAGCTCCATTGATTTCAAAACACCTTTGCGAGCGATGATACCATCCATTTTAAAGCATTTCTATAAAACTGAGAACTCTGACAATTAAACCAAGTTAAAATGGCTCTTTTTAACATCAGCACCAGAAACAAAAAAAAGTCGGTTGGGGTTAAGTCAGGACTGTATGGGGCGTGTAGATAAACTCCCAAAGAAGTTCTCGCAAAGTTGACTTGTCAAAAGGTGGAATGAGCCATTTTTCCTGTAATATTCGTTTTCTATTAACTTTTTGGAGACTCCTCTTACTTTACGAACTTATGTATCCTTATTAATAGTTTTGATAAACTATATATTGTGTCGGGGTCGAGGAATGAATGTTTAGTAAATCCCCCATACAACTAACGTTTCGAGCAGCCATAGGTCATGTATGCCATGCGCCGCATCCTGGTATGTGTCGATGAAGTGAGACAGACTTAAGGCGAGCGAGATTAAATTGCCGGTTCTTGGCGTTCAATCCAATGTTCTTTTACCTAAACCAAGATTAGAAGACGAATGCAATCATTTTTCTACACCTGCACGTTTCTTCATAGTTACTTCCTCTTTCGCCGTCGAAGTAGCGACAGATTTAGCGTCAATCGATACATTCAATTCAGGGGCCGATCGCCATAGCTGATCATTCGAGACAATGTCCCACGCTTCCTCCTATATTCATCTGCGCCGCTATCTCACATCCTCTATTCTGGTTTCTCTTTCACAACAGTGAGAAGCTTATTTTGAGTTGTTTTCGAGCCGGCACATGCATGCCCCTGTGGTTTAATGCTGCATTCACATATTGTGTGGATTTATAGACGACGGCGATTTCCGCTACGCGACAAAAAACTTCCGTCGTCCAATAAGTACCACCCATCTAAGCCCGCGTGGTAGCATGCCCCGTACACGTGCTTGTACGAATGTGGAAAATGCGGCTGTCTTTTCGCTTATCGCAGGTTCAGTCTCATACAGAACATTGTTTCGTATTTAATTATAATCAATTCACCGTGCTTTGGACGGACGTTATTCAACATTACATTGGCGTGTACAAATCTCTTCTTCACATTCGTTACAATTGGCTATTTTTTACCCTAGGTTGACCATGTCGTGTCCCTCTTTATCGCGCCTTGTCTGATAAGCCCATTTGCACGAGCTCAAGTTCGCAATTTAGAGTTCATTTGCTCTTTTGTACCTCTCTGCTCAAGTAGCTGTGGTTGATCATGGATAGTACTGCTCTTTTTTTCATAGTTTCCCTTCTTGATTTGTTCTCATCTTATCCCCTTCATGAGTGGTCCAACCAAGTTCATACTTCTAATTGGCTGTGTCCTTTTACCAGTATTTAAAGTCGACGATGTGTTGTTAAGATCTGCTCTTACTCAACGGGGGCACGTCCCCGGACAGTGGCTCTCATAGTCCAAGGTCCCTCCCCCTAAAGTAGTATTTTCTTTTGGTTACTCTCAAACGAACCTTTTTTCAAAAACGTCTTGTTTGAGATTTTTTTACACGAGTTTTTGCCTTTTATTTGAATTTTTGATAAAGCATGTCTGGGGGGTTGTTAAGGCAGATATTTAGGTCATTTTCCCCCCTTTTCAATCATGTTTCCAACTGGAAAATCCTTGGCTCTTTGAAACTAATGTGTTCCTTCACCCCATTCCCGAATACTGGGTACATTTAATGTTTTTACTAGTGAAATGTCTACTATAGAAGCCGCTTTCAGTAGTAAAAATCACAATTTCTAAGACAAACATTTCCTCATCTGCATCTTTTACGTTTAATGGTCGCTCTTTTATTTACTAATAATATCTGTTATTTTACAATCACAGTGGAAGAGTACAAGTTGATAGTTGCACCCGTCTTATACTTAGTTGATAAAACTTCACAAGATGATTATAATCTAGTGATACAATGTATATGATCGTTAATTTTGCTATTTAACGGGCTTCCTTTTGTCGCTGGCCCCGTTTATGATCAGATCGAATTTGTAATTCGTTTCGTTAAGTCAAGGATGCCTCCTACCATGGACACCTACAATTGGTTCCGCTTTGTTGGCCAACATTTTCACAATTGGTTATGTTGGTTCTTTTTGATCACTTCAATGCATAATTGGCATGGACTCTCTTGGGCTCAAGTAACCGATCATCATGTGAATTTATAGCGCGTAAAAAAATCACGATTTATATTAGCATCAGTTTTATTTTATTTCTTGAATACATGAGACTAGATAATGTTTTTGACGTTTGGCAGTCATTGTGTTGGGATTACTTAAATGGGCAATTATTATTATTTCCGCATTCAATCGGATGGCAAGCCGCGAGAATGCCAATGCCTGCTTTTGAACTACCGTTCTGATTAATTCAATTACGGAGGCTTTGTCGAACAAATTTAATCACTTGGTAGTTTTCACGATTTCATGCAAGTGGAAGAGCTGGGCTATGGACAACCCCTTTCGTTCGTCCAAATTTGCCAATCACATCGTTACTCGAGTATCATCTTCGCTGTATATGGTGTATAAGCTTTTTTTCCAAGATGTACATCCTTTTCGCATGCACTGTCGCGTGCATTTCCACTTAAGTCTTAGATTTCTGGTTCGGTGTGTGTGTGTGTCTGAAATCGATCTTAATGACCAGATTGTTAGTTATTTTAGAGAACCAAATCCGATAAAATTGGAGTTGGGTCCTTGTCTATATTATTTGTATTCCTTTCTGAATTCTGGTGCGCTCTTTCACCCGAGGGAACGTTAAAGAAGCTTGTATAAACTTCATTCGCGTTTTAGTGATTTGTGTGAGGATTCTGAATCACGTCGCGTTTGCGTTAATGACTACAGTCAGCCACCGAGTGAAATTATAGGCTTGTCTGATATCGGATTTTTGTGCGGCGGAACCCGATCGGGGCCGTCCAAGAAGGCGGGCGTCGCGTCACCTTTGAACTTTAATAATCTCATTAAATGGTGATTACTGAACTTGAGGAGGTTTTGGAGTGTACCAGACGCTTAGATGGCTCGAGATGGTGGATAAGCATTGCCAAAGGTGACGGTCTCCTTTTCGATTTTTTTTTGTTTTTTTTTTTTTGCTTCTACTACATTATATATTGCTATCCCTCCTCCCTAATTGTCAACTTTACAAGTCCACGCCGGATCAAGAACTGACCAATCGAGGCAATGGGAAGCAATCAAGAGGCCCTGACCAAACAATGAGAAGCATATAAAGATGCGTATGACAATCGCTGTCAAGCCCGACCGGACAATAGGTCGGTCCTCCTCGTTGGGGCATCCTGTGTTTTCGCATGAATCTAACTATGGTAGTGAAAGCGCTGTTATGAGGGAGTGTCTGGACGCGAGTTTTTAATAAATAGGATGAGGAATAAGTCAGGTTTTAAAAGTGATGACTTAATCGTTATAATTTTGGGGGGGGGTTATTAAGAGAAGGGCTGCGAACGATTGTCATTTGATTTCATAGAGTATTAAATAGATAATTCTTGCTATCACTTCTAGAATTGAAAGTTTTTGTAACTTTCGCCATCGCTAGAGCCGCAAAACGTGGATTTTGGTCGTCCCGCTGTTTTCCGCACCTTCCTCATCCTCCCCCTCATTCTGGAGTAGACGTGCCTTTGAGGCAAATCTGGTCCCCACCATTCCACTCCGCTGCCGATCCAACGAGAATTCTTTTACCGTCTTCGTTGGTGCCGACACATTCATTTGTGCTTGGAGAACCCTCCCCCCCCCCACTATATACAAATACATACACGACTCCCATTAGGAACGCGTCGATCTTTGATATTCTGGGAGGTTTTAGTGTTTGGAGAAACGGTTGTGATGGAAGAGAACCCTCACCCGAATGGTTTGTTTACATGGTTTTGCCGTAGTCTTGAGCTGCGCGTGTTTTCATCGTTCATAGCTGCATATGGTAGAGGTTGGGGTTCTTGGCTTACTGATTTGTTTCTATTTAAGTATTTTAGTTTATTCCACAGCGACTGTTTGCGATTGCAATGTTTACATAGGCCATTTTTTAAGGGGTATATTGCATGTAGCCTTTGACACTGTATACATATGAATGCAGACCCTGTAAAATAGTTTGTCCATAGCCACGCGCCCTTGGGCGAAGAGGGAAATACAATGGGGGGCTTTTCTGCTGTTTTGGGGTGGGGGGGGGGGGCTAAGTACGTTGTTGTCCGAAGTATTTCCTGGTTTCATTTTTGTTCGTGTGATAGATTGCACGAAGTGACACCCCGGGTTAAAATAGGTTGCATGTTTGCACATATGTAGACATCTGGACGCATGTGCGTGTATTGGGTAAGCAACGTGAAACTGTGTAAAGGTTTTATTTACATTTACTATGGCATCGGGTGCACGTCATTTTCCTATTCTTATATCGTATTATTTTCCACTTTTAGGATTCGCATTTGTCGTTATTTGACCTTTTTTTCGTGTTCTCCCTTACTCCCTTCCCTCTCTTGTGGGCGCATAATTTCTTTAATTTATTATTTTTCCTGATGCATTCACCCCTTGTCTCCCTATTTGCGGAGGTCGTTTACCTCTTGTCTACATTGGCTTTTAAAAAAAGAGGATTAAGTTAGTGTGAAAAAGTAGAATCGTTGGCGGTACATGAGTGCTGGGAGTGCACGCAACTCTCCTGAATCTGCTTTCGTTCGACTTAAATGTTCTTTCCCTTAACAACACCGCATAAAAAGCTGCCCTTCTTGTGTTGGGGAACACATAAGCGTTCAACCCGCCGTTTGTATGCTTCGCTCGGTCTCCAGGTGGCTTGAAATACAGGGAGTATCGGTGCGAGGCTAGGATAATTTTTTGTTTTCATTTTTTTTAATATTTGAAAAAAAGGCGAGAGGAGAGAAAAATAAATTAGTTAAAAGAATGGTTTGAGTGTCCAAAAGAACGTGGAACGAAACCTGTTGCCGGAAAAAACGTGTATTGGTTCCGTCGGGCTACTCTGAACCAAGCCCTGTCAGATCAAAGGGTCACTAACGGCCAGGGCTTCGAGCTGGACGTGGAGGGTAAGTGTGATTTGCCTTCTCCTTGCCTCGACCAATTGCTTTCAATGTGATGAGACCACGGCGCAATATACTGAATGGGCAGAGCCAATGGGAGTTAGATAGTAAGTCCGTTGGCACGTCGCCGAACCTTGCAAATAATTCTTGTGGAAAAAATCCCTCGGTTGAATTGAAAACAGTTGGAAATTACTCCTTCGAATCGTGTTCGTTCGCATGATTTTATTTTAAGAATTGCATTTTCAGCGAATCGGGAATGAAAACCCTTTGCTTTTTAATAGTATTTAGTTATTCCGACGGGTATAATATCAAAGTATAAATGGGCTCTTCATTTCTTTCCTGGTCTCTGCAGTATTGAAAGTTATGGCGGCTAACCAGTATAGGTGGCATGTAACGGAACGACTCGTATTTATTAAGTCATTGGCTCTAGCTTATAAAATATTGTCAGTTAAGAACATAAAGGGAGTCTGTAAAAGGCTATCCAATAGCTTATACAAGGCAGCTCCTGTTACCATCACTAAGTTCAGTCCCCCTTAGCATCCTCATCTATACATAAATAAATTCTTAAAACTTCCTATGGAGCACGCTTCTACCTCATGACTCTTGATACTGAGCCTACAAATTTCTACTAATCTCTTTCCTAAACCTGAAAGATTATCCACCTTAAACTCATTGCTACGTCTTCTATCCTGTTCAGTAAAGATAAGAACCTTACCTGCGTCTCCCCTATTATAATCTTTTACACGCTTGAATACCTCAATCAAGTTCCTTCGAACTCTTCTCGTTTCTAACGTATGCAGATTTAGTCACCCGTCTTTGCACAGACTCGAGCAAACCATTCTATTACTTACACTCCTCCCAATACACTCCAATAACTACACTATTAGTTCTATTCATAGCTCTTATGTAGTTTTCTAGGCCCAAGGTCAGAACTGACAATGATACCCTTAGTCTTTTGCGCATTCTGGCCTTCCTAAAACTCTCCCATTCAATTTATTATTTATTGGATTACACCTACCTATACTAAGTACATTACACTTGCTTATGTTAAATTCCATTTGTCATATCTCCGACCATTGGAATAATTTGGTTAATTCGTCTTGCAATACCTCAACATCAAATTCAGACGTTATAAACCTTACCCAACTTAGTGTCATCAGCAAACTTGTTCAGGTCGCTACATCTACATATGTCAAGATCATTAATATAATTCAATAACAACACTGACCCCTGAGCAACCCCATTGGTAATATTCTCCCACTTGGATTTAATCTCGTCTCTGCTAACTCATTGCTGTTTGTCTGTGACTGAATAAAACATAAATCCTTCCATCGATCTCACGCGCTTTAACTTTTTTCAAAAGATTTGGCTATCACAGATTCCACCATTTTCCCCACCACTGATGTCAAATTTACTGGCTGGTAATTATACACAATCGTTTTATCCCCTTTCTTAAAGCTAGGTATCACATTAGCTTTCTTCCATGCCTTTGGTACAACGCCAGTCTAATAATTTTCTAAGTGTGCATACTAGAGGCTCACTTAACACATTTTTACATTCCTTCAAAATCTTATGAAAAATATCGCCAGGGCCCGGTGCTTTACTAAATTCAATTCTATCCATTTCTTTTGGTAATTAAAATATCCTCTAATTTCTCATTAGGCCTGAAGATCAAGGTCTTCTTGGGTACTCTTGGATCACTATTCTTCTTTCTCTGACGACTAGTAATTTATCTACTAGTGGACCTCTTGTACAGTGTACGCTGTCCTTTGGGTGCAAAAGCGATACACTCGTGATTAATAACCTCTTCTTGCCGTTTTTTGCTCATTAGTGTAAGTCGTTGATCGAGCAATGCATCGTTTGTTTCCTGGTCCATTGAGATACTCCATTTTCTCATTCCTCCCACATAAAAATATTTATTTTAAAAGTACTAAAAAAATAAATTTAAAAATGTCAGTAAATTTGGAATGGTGAAATTATTGTTTAGAAAGACGTATGAAAGAGTAGGGGTTCAATTAAATATAAATCATTCATCATAGACTTTTTTGTTGGTAGGGGTTCTACTACCGATTTATAATGATTTAAGATCTTTGTTTCCCAGTGAGAGACCTACTGATTAACGTTGATTCCGAAACGCGTATCTACAGAGAATCAAGAGGTCCGGCGTTACTGTCACTGCAAATGCCCGCAAAATCACGGGATCTGTCGTGAAGTCTTCCCGAATGGAAACCCCATCCGGCAACTAACCACGCCCGATATAGCTTCGGGTGGCATCGATGTGTAATTCGCTATTAATATTTCCTCAGTAGGGTGGGAATTGCCTTTAATTGATGCACACTCGCATACATTTGCTTTGTAATTTTCGAACATTTATTTTTTTAATGTAATTTCCTGGGTGTACGAACATCGTTTTGTCTAGCGTTTATTTGACTAACTTCAGTGACCGACCCACTTGCGTTTATGTCATGGAGATTCACGCCTCCACTTAAGATGTGATCTTGATTTTCTCTTGGGATAATTAAAAAAAAAAACTGTGTCAAGGGCCATTCGTGGCATGATATTAGTCTAGGTTTGTTTCTATTAGGGTAAAAAAATCCACATTCTGGGATTCTGACGATCGAACGCATTTGAAGAAATAAATTGCCTGAATACAAATAATGAGTGTTTATTACGTTAAGTGGCAATCTGCGCCGCTATCCAATGCTCAAATTGAGGAAAATCGTTTTCATATTAGCTGATTGTGTCGCCCGCCATTCAGAGAATGGCACTATTTTACAGGATTTAAGGATACAGAGGTGAAATAAATTATCCAATGCAATTTCCCTCGGTACTATGTTCATACACTTTGTTTGCCTTTACCACCGCTCTGTATTAGTTTCCTTCGCGTTTACATGGTCAAAATGGCATGTTTTCTCGAGTGCAGCCCTCGGGGTATTTCTTGCGGTTCGTCTCGTCGCCTGAAACAAGCTACACGACCGTCGAGAATTGCGTGCAAAAGAGGCTTCTCGCTCCGTGCCTGTTTAAAAATTCAGGCGGTATGTCGCACCCTATGGGTATTACTAGGTCGGGTCGATTTATTTCGTTAACACCCCTCCCCCGGTCTTGGAATAGGTCTATAAGTGATTCTAAAGGTGGGTTTCTTTACGCGTGGTTGGCTAGATCACGGTAGCAGGATGGCAACTAAAATATCCGCCTATTCAGTACAAAATAAAAGACCATCAGTAAGCTTCGCTGTATATTCTCCCCCCCCCCCCCCCCACTTATTTCCATCTTTGTTTTACTAAGTGGAAGTCAGAACCCCCGCTATTGGATATCTTCTATGTTAATAAATAAACCTTTATCCTTCAAAACGACTCCATTTCCAAGCCCATGAAAAGGGAACAACTTATTAATTTGTTATTCTCTTCGTAAGGCGCTCGGGCCTACAGCCCTATTATTATTATTATTTTGATTCCGAGTGAGCGCCAATTCACATATTTTCACTTCACCTCTCTCTGTAAATTAAAAACAAAAGGAAAAATGTTCAAAGTGTTTTTTCTTAAATCTCCGAACTTATTGTAATTCCTTCGTTGGTGCATCATGCCTTTTCATCCATTACCTTCTACCATTTATCCATCAGCTCTCTCCACTCCCTTTATCTAGCACGGAGCCACCTATCACTTTCTACGCCGGATGGCTCTCGCCACTCTTAGTGGATGAAGTGTCGAACTCCAGCTCCCTTACGGTGTACCGGGGCCGATTCCCGACCACGCGAACGAGAGGGGGGGGGTGCATTCGCCATTCAGGGAGTGTGTCGAGTGTGAGGAAAACCCGCACAAAGATCCGGTAATATACCTCATCGCACGTACACAGCCAATCGCGCCACCGCTCCGCTGTCTCTTCTTCCCATCACTTCCTTCTCGGAACCTGAAGAAGGGAATTTTCATATCCACACACCCCTAATGCTGAGTGTACCTTTCCACCCAACGAGAACCTGCCACTGGTGCCCTCTCTGGCTTTTCAATGATTGTCCCTCTGATCTTTGTATGGCTTTAATTTCTGACTAGGGGACCGTCCTCGATAAAAAAGGGATGAATATTTTTGTACATCCATAAAGTAATTTTATTTGGATTTGAGAACAGGGAATAGATAGAGACGCTTCCTGTCAAGATGTGCTTTCTACTGTTTACATGAATATCCCCGCCTCGCAACTTATGTATTCCTAATAATGTAACCTTCTTCCATCCTCCCTTTTGCGTTATAATGTTGAAATTGTTGTTAAATTTGCTCAATTGACTCAGATAATTTTCAAAGCGAGAAAAATGTTCTCCGAAGAAGTTTGGAAGCCCTATTGAGGAGACGGCGTGGGGTCTTCTTGTGTTTGTGAAATATGGAGGGTAATTTGTACGTTGGCTTCCGAGTTTTTTTTGTTTATTTTTAGGTACTCTCTAAGAGCTCCCTCGAGGGGTGCCCTGTGTAAACTTACATCTGGTACTCGGAAAAGCCTCACGTACTACGGAAGCCTGGCTCACTGGCTTGTATTAAACTATTTGACAATGGTTGGAAAAGTTGATGCGTTCCCCCTTTCCATCTGTGCACCCAGTTTTTTTCCTACGAGTAGCCCCTCTTTATTTTTTCTACCAGCACTAATTGGCGAATGGTGTACCCTGATTTAACACCCCAAATGCAAGTGCCGGGATATGATAATAATAGGTGAGATCGCTGAATTCTGCCCACAGGGCTTTACCCCTCCAGTTACAGGGAGCCATTCAAGGACCTGTTTACGATAGGGAAGTTGCTCTCCGTTCTCGCTTCGTGCGCGCGAACGATATCCTGTACGGCATGCTTTGACACTTGAATGAGCGAGCCATGACATTTTTTTGTTGGCTTTGTTCAACAGGACCTGGGCAGAGGGAATCTTCCCATAATCCTTGTGAATGGCTACCTTGCTTGCCTTTTGCAAGACGGGGAGAAATCACTAACCCGACTGGACTCTGCGAAATTGGTTACAATTAGGCTAGTTGGGACAGCGGAAGCCATTTATCTACTGCAATATGCAGCTTTTGCTAGTTCTATTCAACGTTGGATGCTATGCGCCGATTAGAATATGTTATCTGAAAGGCCTTCGTAGGCAGCACTTCATTTTTTTTTTTATCTGGAGTAGGCCAACCATACTGCATGACTATACGGGATCATGGAGACCACCGCACCTTGGCGATGAGGAGACTCCTTGCAATTTTCTTGTCTGAATTTCTACAAGATCGTCAAATACACCTACGGTTGGAGAGGGAAACGCTCTCTAGTCGAATGGGGCACGGAAGTCTCCTCAGGTTCATCCTCTTTACCTTGGGCATTAACTGTGTCACCTGGGTGCTGCTATGTGTTTTCGTAGGCTCTGCGTGTACGACCTTGCAATCTCTTTTGGTTCGGTCCAGATGCCAACTTTGGAGTTTCGACTCCAACAGACATTGAATCGTATCTCGCTATTCCGAAGCGCGCAGATTTCTGTTTTCTCTGCCCAAGACTAAGGTAGTGCGCTTATTTAGCCATCCACTGTTTCACCCCGATCCAAACTTGTTCCTAAATAGAGCTCGCCTGGATATGGTAGGGTCGCGGCGTTTTCTTGGCAGGGTTGGCAACCCCCCCCAATTTTTTTTTTTTTTTTTTTTAAATCCCAATAAAACCCAGGTTTTATTCTGGGTTTTTTCAAAAAACAAATGCTACAGGCATTAGAATAACATAGAAAAAGAATAGCTATCTCTATTTATATATAATATTAATAATTACTTAGTTGAATAATTATATTATAGTAAGAATAGATCACAGTAACAGATCACTGATCAAGAATTTGGGGTACCCATGATAGCCATAACCTGTAGAAGGAGAGATGAATTATTATGAGTCAGTATGGTAGGGTCGCGGCGTTTTCTTGGCAGGGTTGGCAAACCCCCCCCAAATTTTGACCCCGTAAGGGGCGCGGCGATTTGCCATCCTGGCCGCCGTGCTGACGGGATCCAGCACTCCGTCCGGCCCCAGCTTAGCCTCTCTTCCTTCCTTCAGATAGCCCAATTTCTCCCCTACCTCGTCGCCTTTTCATACAACCTCTCCCCACAACTTTCTCTGGTCAGCCTCTAATTTCACAGGGTAGAATGCTGACCTTCTTCTCAAGCCAACCACCCCGGATTGGGGCTGAGGGGGGAGGGGACATTGTTCCCTAACCCCTCAGCTCCGGTTCGGGATGGGGTTTTTTTAACAACCTGCTTCATCCCCACCCACATCTTCCTCACATCCCTTTTCCTATCCTCTTCACAACCTATATTTTTTACGCCGTGTCCAAGGTGGAGCCGCCATGCCGAAGGACTGCCAGGCCACCAGGCGGGAGGGGTGGTCCCGAATGGCGGCGCCTGGCTCTGCCGGGCTTGTAAGCACCTCTCGCAGTGCGGGCAACTGCGAGAGGTGATGAGCTATTGCTTCCCGTAATCAAAAGAGGGTCACCATGCCCATGAATGAAAAAATACAACAAAAAACCCAACCCCCAACTTCCCCAAGAAAATCGACGGAGCCGCCCTCGGGCAGCTCCACCGAGAAAATGGAGGTCCCCCCCCTTGTGCTTGCGCAAGGGACCCTCCATAATTCTTTAACCGGAGAGGAGGCTTACTCCTCTCCTACGCCTACGGGTGTAGGGGACTCCCCCTCACCCCCTTCTCTGGAGGTGCTTTCGGGCACCTCCCTATCTCCAGCGGCAGTCCCTCCTTTGCTTTCTAAGGGGACTGCCAAGAAAGCCAGCAGGCAGCCCATTGCCGACCGCCCCTCGTGCAAGCGGCTCGGTAGGGCAAACCCCCTTAGGGGGGAGAGGGAAGCCAGGCCCCTTCGGTCGCTTCCCTCAAAAGACCTGCTGGCAAGAATTTTAAACCTTGCTGGGGTCAAGGCCTGTGCCTCCCCACACCACCTGACTAGTGACAATACTGCCAAGGGGACCTGCGATGTCCTGGGAGGGGATGGCCAACTGGAGGCCCCTCCTGTGATAGACATGGTCCTTGAGGAGACCCAGTCTCAGACGGTAGGGCCTTCCATGGGGGGGAATTCGGGCTCGGCGCCAAGCACCGAACCCGAATCCGCCCCTATGCAAGGTCCTCCTCAAATGGCTGAGGGCTCCGAGGCAAAAGGAGGGGAGGGATCTCCTCCGACAGGTGCCCCCACGACAACCAGGACCTTCTCCATTTCGGAGAGGGACCTGGCTGAGGCTGGTCCATCTGGCCTGGGGACTTCTGCCGGCGGAGGTGAAAAGCGGGTTCATTCCCCGCCCTCCTCTCCGAAAAAGAAAAAGACTAAAAAGACAAAAAAGACTCGGGGCTCGTCTCCATCCGCGGGGGCTGCGGGGACGGATGGGTCTGCTGCCACTCTGGCAAGCGACCAAGCCAAGATTCGCACATCCGCCCCCTCTGCCCCCCCGGTTGCGGAGCCCCTGACAAAGAAGACTACTACCAAGAGTGCACAGGGCGGAGCCTCGATGACATCGGGGCCCCTGATTCAGAGGTTACCTGGCGTTTTCGAGCCCGCTGGCTTCAAACGCTTCCTCGTTATTCGCTCCACTGATGGCACCATGTTGTCCAAGGGCAACATGATCCATCAGCGGAGAGGATTAGCTAGTGCAATTGGTAGAGACCGAAGGTAACCCGTTTCTCGGACGGGAGCCTTCTGGCGAATGCGGCGAATCCCGCCGAGGCGGCCAAGATTAGTGCTCTTCGGACACTTCATGGCACCCCGGTGAGTGTGACGCCGCACTCTACCATGAACTTTGTGAAAGGAGTAGTTTATGCGAGGGAACTCGTTGACTACTCCATTGAAGACATCACCTTAGAGCTGGCCGACCATGGGGCGGTCAAGGTCGAACGTGTGATGAGAAAACAGGGAGGGGCCTCGAGACCCACCCCTACACTCTTCGTCACGTTCGACTGTGACAAGCTCCCTGAGTCGGTGCGTGCCGGTTGGTACCGCTACCGCGTGAAGGCATTCGTGCCACTGCCGCGGCGGTGCTATTACTGTCACCGCTTCGGCCATACGAATCGTTCATGTAGACGTGCAAAGTCGGGGTCACCCGAAGTCTGTGTAAATTGCTCCAAGGTCGCACACGATAAGTCCAAATCGTGTGTGGCCAAGTGTGTCAATTGCGGAGAGCCGCACCCTTCTTCTTCGAAGCAATGTGGTGCATATCTCCTTGAGAAAGAAATCCTGGCCGTTCAGGCCCAGGATCGACTCTCATTCCGCGAGGCAAAGAACTTGGTCCTGGCGCGCCCGGCTCTGCCTGGGACGTCGTATGCCTCAATAGTTAGGAATGCACCCTCTGCTCCTGGCCCATCCAGGCCAACGAGCATGGTTGTTTCCGCGCCCATTCAGAGCCCTTCTGCGGGCTCTACCCAACCCGGGCGCTCCCCTGGTAAAGCTGGCGGAAAAAAGGGTTCATACCCTGCCCCGGCTAAAACCAGGGCTCCCCCCTCTTCCCCCAGCGTGACCGTTTCCCGTAAGGCGAAACGGCCACGCGCCTCCACCGAGTCGTTAGACTCACAGGAGGCAACACCCCTGAAGATGGTCGCTAGGCCATCTTCCGGGGTTCCTAAAGCTGTCCCCCGAAAGGAGGACAGCAACAAAGGAGCTTCGGCTCCTTCGCCCACGCCCCGAGGTGGAGCGAGTTGCTCGGAGACGGTGGTTCCTCGAAAAGAGGGCCCCCCGCCTCCGAAGCCGCAGCGCCCGCCTAAGGTTTCGAGGCGGAGGGAGGAAAAGACTCGCATGGCGAGCCCAACCTCCCCCAATAAGTCCTCGAAGGCGACAGCGCCTTCAGCGCTTTGTCCGGCCAACAGCGCCCGGGGTTCTGCCCCCGGGAAGCGTACGGCCATTCCCGTGAGGGTCTTCAATTCGAGGAGGGCCCCCGCGTCTCCTCCGAGCTAGGCCTGGAAGGCATATTCCTTCAATGGAATTGCCGTGGACTCCGGGCCAACTGGGAGGAGCTGCGGAGGCTCGTCTCGTCCCGTTCCCCGTTAGCTATTTTTTTGCAGGAGACCATGCTAGGTTCGTGCCCCCTCCCTGCCCTCCCGGGGTATAAGGGTCTTGCGACCCCACCACCGCGGGATGGCCGGGCTGGGGGGTGCGCAGTTTACACCCGGCATGATGTCTCCGTTCTTCCTTTCTCTTTAGATACCTCCTTTCAGGCAGTGGCTGTGCAGCTGCACCTGGATAGGAGGTATACTATCATTTCTGCGTACATTCCACCGTCAGCTGACTTCGACGCGGGGGACTTCCGCCGCGTCGTGGCACGGTTGCCGAGGCCCTATCTCTTGCTTGGAGATCTGAACGGCAGGCATCCTCTCTGGGGAGATTACTCCATAAATCCCAGGGGACAAGTCCTTGCCGATCTGATCGAAGAGCTTGAGATGGGTGTCCTAAACGTGGATGAGTTTACGCATCACTGTCCGAGAACCGCTTCATTTTCTTGCCTTGACCTATCTTTGTGCTCTTCGGATGCACAGCCTGATTTTGATTGGGGGGTGGTCGATGACCTCCATGGTAGTGATCACTTTCCCATTCAAATATCATTTTCAGGGCAACTGCCGCCTGAGAGACCACCTCGGTGGTGCTTGGCGCGGGCGCGGTGGCCTGCATTTCAGGAAATGACTGAATTCTCTATCTCAGTCGAGGAGTTTAGGTCGGTAGATGAGGCCGTTGAGTTCTTCTCCGGCAACCTCATCGCCGTGGGCCTGACTACTATTCCTAGGACGTCTGGCCGT
The DNA here is from genome assembly GCA_963969495.1 of Ceratothoa steindachneri. Lineage (NCBI taxonomy): Eukaryota > Metazoa > Arthropoda > Malacostraca > Isopoda > Cymothoidae > Ceratothoa > Ceratothoa steindachneri. Next base: position 39,334,337 of record OZ018324.1, on the reverse strand, counting down.
TTTGCACGCCGACCACTCCCATGGTGGTCGGCCGAGTGTGAGACGGCCCTCAAACAGAAGCGTTATGCCTACATGCGCTATAAGCGCCGCCCGAACGATTTCACTGTCGCTGAATTTCGTCGGGCTAGGGCTAGGTTCCGGTATATTTCGAAGCACGCCCGCCGCTCTTCTTGGCGGGCATACGTGTCTTCACTTAACGGGAAGACCCCTTTAGCTGAGGTGTGGAAGCGAGTCAAAAGGATTCGGGGCAAGTTCTCGCAGGACCCCCCTCCCGTTCTCCAGGAGAATGGGACCGCAATCTCGGACCCCGCGTCCGTGGCGGAATCCTTAGCGACCGCTTTTTCCGCATTCTCTAGCCGTGATGCTGCTCCGCCAGCATTCAATGCACGTCGTGATGTCGCGGAAGGCCGCCGGCTGGACTTTACCTCCAGAGGCGGAGAACCCTTCAACGACAAGTTTACTGTGAGTGAGTTGCGCTCCGCTCTCGCTTCGTGCGCGGACACCGCCCATGGTCCGGACGATGTCCCGTACGCCATGCTTCGACACCTGGGTGAGCGAGGCATGGCCTTTCTGTTAGATTTGTTCAACAGGATCTGGGTGGAAGGTCTTCTCCCAGACTCCTGGCGAATCGCTACTGTGCTCGCCTTTCGCAAGCCGGGGAGAGATCACTCTACTCCGACCGGATTCCGCCCAATCTCTCTAACCTCTTGCGTGTGCAAGTTGATGGAGAAATTGGTAAATGTTAGATTAGCCTATTTCCTAGACAGCGGAGGCCATCTGTCTTCTGCACAGTGCGGCTTCCGTAAGTTCCACTCCACGTCGGATGCTCTGCTCCGACTGGAAAATGCCGTCTGCGAGGCTTTCCTTCGTAGACAGCACTACGCCACGGTGTTTTTTGATCTGGAGAAGGCCTATGATACCGCATGGCGATACGGTATCATAGAGACTCTCCACACGATGGGGGCGAGGGGACGCCTCCCAATGTTTATATCTGAATTTTTGCGAGATCGTCGATTCCGCGTACGGGTGGGGGGAACCCTCTCCGGCCCAAAGGAGCAGGAAGAGGGTGTCCCGCAGGGAAGTGTCCTCAGTGTCACACTCTTTGCCCTGAGCATCAACGGCATCACCTCGGTGCTGCCGGAAGATGTTCTCGCTACGCTCTACGTGGACGACCTTTCGATCTCTTTTGGCGCGGCCCAGATGCCAACTCTGGAGCGCCGACTCCAACAGGCATTGAACCGCGTCTCTCGCTATGCCGAAGCGCACAGGTTTCGGTTTTCTTTGGCCAAGACTAAGGTGGTGCACTTCTGCCGCCATCCACGGCTTCACCCCGACCCAGATTTGTTTCTTAATGGGGTGCGCCTGGATGTGGTTGAGTCGCACCGTTTCCTTGGTCTTGTATTCGACCGACGCCTCACCTGGGAGGCTCACATTCGCAGCCTTAGGGTCTCTTGTACCCGCGCCATGGACATTCTCCGTTCCGTGACGTTCAGCGCTTGGGGCGCTGATAGGGCTACCGCCTTACTTTTTTATCGATCCTTTGTTCGCTCGAAGCTCGACTACGGATGCGAGTTTTATGCATCCGCAGCCGAGCGTTTATTGCGGAAGGTGGATTCGATCCACCACACCGGCCTTCGCCTTGCGACCGGTGCCTTCCGCACTTCCCCCATTGAGAGCCTGTTGGTCGATGCTGGGGAGATGCCACTCGCTCTGCGCCGCGTGCAGTGCATCACTCGCCTGTACGCGCGAGCCCGGCGCCTCCCTCAGTCGCCAACAGCTCTCACTGCATCCGCAGCTGATCTCGATGGTGCCTATGCCGCCGAGAGACACGAGTCATACCCTAAGCCCTTTGGGTTTAGGGCCAGGAAACTCCTTCGAGAGGTAGATATAGCTCTCGGGCCGGTGGCGCCCCTGGTTCTGCCCAGGACGCCACCCTGGAGGGTACCACATTTGGCTATTTGTCGCCACGCCTCTGCTCCCAAAGCTTGTACTGCGCCGGGAGTATTGCGTTCGACCTTTTTGGAGCACATATCGTGTCACGCTGGTACCGTGCCAGTGTATACGGATGGCTCCAAGTCCCAAGAGGGGGTCGGCTTCCACGCCGTATCCCCTCTGTTTGAAGTCAGCGGGGCTCTACCAGGCGCTGCGTCTGTCTTCACGGCCGAGCTGGTGGCAATGCACCACTCGGTACGGGAGATTACGCGACGTGCCCGGTTCGGAGACCGGATTGTGATTTATAGCGACTCACAAAGCGCCCTGAGTGCTCTCGGGGCATTGGAATCTCCGCATCCCCTGGTTCGCGAAATCCGTGACGCCACGGTTTTGGCGAGCCGGGCAGATGTCGAGATTATCTTCTGTTGGGTTCCTGGACATGTAGGAATTGCGGGGAATGAGCGCGCCGATGAGGGCGCCAAAGAGTCCGCGAGGACTCTGCGACCGGACCAGCGTTTCGCTCTTCCTCACACTGACTACATGGCAGGAATACGGGCAGCTCTTCGGACTGCTTGGCAAAGAAGATGGGAGACGGTCGAGGGGAACTTAAAGTTGCGTGCCATTGCGCCGCGACTGTTCCCATGGACCTATCCCCCAATGCCGCGGCGGCTTCAGGTTGCTTTCTGTCGTCTTCGAATCGGACACACTCGTGTGACGCATCGTTACTTGGTGGAGCGCTCGCATGTGCCCTATTGCAACGACTGCGTCGTCCCCCAGACTGTTCGGCATATTCTTGTCGAATGTCCCAGTCTGGGTGATCTTCGCGCACGATACCTGTCTCGGTACCGGGATGGGCGGGGTCGCTACCGCCTGTCCCTTGTACTCGGGACGAGTGCGTGCACCATGACTGGTGGACTTATTGACTTTTTGGGGGAGGCCGGCCTTCTCCCCTTTATTTAAGGTTCCTTTTTTTTTGTTATTGTTTTGTTTTAGGTTGCACTCTCCTGCACCGGGGTGAGGGGGACCTCCCCCCGCTGCCGGAGATTGCTTCGATCGTTAAGTTTTTCCAATTTATATTGATTGTTAAGTTTTCATATTTTAACTTTAAAGTAGCCTAATTCTAGGCTGTCGTGTTTTTCGGCGACTTATGCCCAAGTGGGTAGTTGGCAGATGGGCTCTATAAAAAAAAAAACAAAACAAAAAAAAACCCCCAAATTTTGAAAAAGCCCAATAAAACCCAGGTTTTATTCTGGGTTTTTTCAAAAAAAAAATGCTACAGGCATTAGAATAACATAGAAAAAGAATAGCTATCTCTATTTATATATAATATTAATAATTACTTAGTTGAATAATTATATTATAGTAAGAATAGATCACAGTAACAGATCACTGATCAAGAATTTGGGGTACCCATGATAGCCATAGCCTGTAGAAGGAGAGATGAATTATTTTGAGTCAGTATCAGAGAAATAACTTTAATTTGGTACATATTTGTTGAAATTATAAACATAAATATGCATTTTGAATAAAATAATCATAAGTAGCATTTATTTCTTGAAATAAAGAGTATAATTTTGAAAAAGCCCCCCAAACCTGGGTTTTTATTATATTTTTTTTCAAAAAAAAAACAAATGCTCCAAGCATTAGAATAGCTTCGAAAAGAATAGCTATCTCTATTTTTATAATAATAATTAATTAGTTTAATAATTATATTAAGGTTAGAACAGACGACTGATTGAGAATTATGGGTACCCATGATAGCCATAACCTGTAGAAGGAGAGATGAATTATTATGAGTCAGTATCAGAGAAATAACCTTAATTTGATACATATTTGTTGCAATTATAAACATAAATATGAATTTTGAATAAAATAATGATAAGTATCATTTATTTCTTGAAAAAAATATAATTTTGAAAAAAACCCCAACAAAACCCAGGTTTTTTCAAATTTCACTTGAAAAAGCCCCCCCCCCATCAAAACCCGGGTTTTTCAGAGTTGGGCTTTTTTATTTGCCCACCCTGTTTCTTGGTCTCGTTTTTGACCGGCGCCTCACCTGAGAGGCCCATATTCGCATTCTTAGGGTCTCTTTTACCTGCACCATGGAACAACGAATAGCCGAGGCTGAATTGTGGAAGGTGGACTTGCTTCATCATATTGGTCTCCGTTCGGCGACCGTTGCCTTCCGCACATCCCCTATAGAGGACCCACCATGTCGATGCTCAGTGTCTCCTTCAGTCTCCAACGGCTCTCATTTCATCCGCGGCCGATGTCGCCTCTGTTTACATATATCTTCGCCAGACGTCTTTCGGATTTAGGGCAGTCAATTCTGAGAGCTCGATATAGCTCTCGAGTCTGGTGCATGTGGTTCTGCCCTTGGAGGGTGCAACCCACAGGGTTGGCAAAAAGCCAAATAAAACCCGAGTTTTATTCTGGGGGTTTTCAAAAAACAAATGCTACAAGCATTAAAATAACATAGAAAAAGAATACCTATCTCTATTTTTATATAATATTAATAATTAATTAGTTTAATAATTATATTATAGTAAGAAAAGATCACAGTAACAGTTCACTGATCGAGAATTGTGGGTACGCATGATAGCCATAATCTATAGATGGAGAAATGAATAATTATGAGCCAGTATCAGAGAAATAATCTTAATTTGATACATTTTTGTTGAAATTATAAACATAAATATGAATTTTGAATCAAGTAGCATTCATTTCTTGAAAAAAAAGTATAATTTTGAAAAAACCCAGGTTTTTTAAGGCTGCCAACCCTGGCAGCCCGTGAATGTTTGTTGCTACGCTTCAGCTCCCAAAGCTTCTACATCATTGTGAGTACTGGGTTCAAATTTTCAAGCACAACCTGGTATCGTGCGTGTCCTCGAATGGATCTTTATCTAAAAGGAAAGGGGGTCGTTTTCGCGCCGTCTCCTCTCTGTTTGAAGCCTGCGGGCCTTTATCGAACGCCGATTCTCTCTCTACGGCTGAATTTGTTGCATTACGAGTACACCGATCGGCACGGGAGATTACGCGCCGTGCCCCTTTCGGAGTTCGGCTTGTGATTTCTAGCGACACAAAAGTTTCCCTGGCTGCCCTCGAGGATCTAAATTTGCCACTCTCCATTCCGCACGAGTCGGGAGGATATCGATATTGTCTTCCACCTGTGTTCCTGGGCACGTGTGGGAATGAGGACTCCCCAACAGTCTGCGAGGACTCGGCGATCAGACCAGCGTTTGGCTCTTCCTCATTTTGACTATATTGCAGGAATCAGGTCAGCCTTCTGGCTGTCGGGCAAAGATGATGGGAAATTGTCGAGTGGAACCTAAAGTTGTGCGCCATTGCGTCGTGGCTGTTCCCGTGGACCTATTGCTATTCCCAATGCCTAGTCAGTTTCAGGTCATTTTCTGTCGCCTCCAAATCGTTCGCACTCGCGTTACGCATCATTTGATGGAGCGCTTCCTGCACCTTTATGTGGCTCTGCTTGGTCTTCCAGTTTGGGGGATCTTCGCGCATGTTACCCGTTCCGCTACCAGGACGAAAGAGACCGCTACCACTTTTCCTTCTACTTTGTTTAAACTTTTCGGTTGCCGTAAGGAGGCGCGCCTCTATCTCCGGAACATGCCTTATCTTTTTTTGTGTGTTTCTTTACTCAATATTTAAAGTAATCTAGAAATTGTCGTTGTTGCTTCTGCGGATATACCTCTGGGTGCTGCCGCAGATGAATGCTTTAAAAAATCCTCCCCCCTCCCCCCAAAGGTCTTAGCCACTTTATTTATCCCAATTTGGATTATGTATCGGTAAAGATATATTTCTGGGGGAATGGATATTATTTTTCTTTTCTGTTTGCACAAATGAAAAGGTTGTACTCCACGTGATGCTCTTAATGTGTATTATGAATGTCGGACGTAATTTTCCTTTAGTTTTTCGCTCTTTTCAATAAATCTACAGCTGTAGATATAACGAAAGAGTGCCCCAGCCGTAAGAACGCTGCACAGCAGGTGGATCCGTGGTGACACTTGGGCATTCGTGCCGCGCCCTCTTATTAATTTCACGTTAGTTGTGAGAGGATTGGACCTGGTCAAAGGTGTGCTTTTGGATGAGATGAGTTTAGTGTTACTCTCTGGTTCTCGTCCAATAGACAGACAGAGGCGTGACATGTTCTTGATCGAGATGATTGCAATTACTATGGCAGTGTATACACACAATGGAGCTTGAATCACGATATACATTGAAGTCAGCTTATAGGCCAGTAACTGTATTTGTCATGCTCGTTTTTTTTATTGTCTCGAAGAACAATAGCCGAAAGTGTAGGTTTTAAATACAATCCATTTTTGTTGCTGATGAAGGACGTGAGAGAGCACAAATCGAGAAATGTCCTTGCGATATTTGCTGCCTGATTGCCTACGAAAAATTACTTGCCTTTCACGGTTTTGATATTGCTCTCCTTGTTCATTGTAGTGGTGTGAGAAAGTAGACTGTAACGACTCTCGCAGCATAGCTAGCCCATGTATTCAGTTATATCAGCTTAACAATACATGGGCAAATCGAATCTCTCTGAAATGGCCCCCTTGTCGCTAATTAAATAAGATAATGACCCTTCATTTTTTTTAGTCACGCATGGAACAATTCGACGGGGCTGTTTATCAACACAATCGGAAGCTGCCGCTGTGGCTCCTCTCGCATACCTCTCCTGGTCTCTCGTAGTGGGGCGCGTCTACTTTTGAGGGGTCGGGTTAAGGGTTGAGTCCAGAATATATTTTATTTGTGTTTACTCTGGTGTCACCCTTGTCGCGTAGGCCTAAAATGCCTTTCCACTCTCACCCTTTTCGAGATTTTCTATACCTAATGGTTTTTGCTCGTCGATTTAGTCCACCAAGATTGAAGAGCTACGTCATGTTGTTTATGCCAAGCGCGAGAAGTGTGGCGTGGGAGCAGAGCTACGGAAAGTGTTATCAAGCCACGTTTTATTTTTAGGACGAAAGCTTACAAAGGATGCACTAGTGCAGCGATCGGGGGCGTATATCAGCAAGAGGAAGTGGTGTTTGTGTGAGCGCTAGTAACTATTTTTGCCTTTGTTCAGTTCAATTATGCCTTTGTGGCTGAAGAATGTTACACGTCTGAGAAGGGAGAAGTGCCATGAATTTTGACTAAAGCAGCCTCAATGTCCGAACTTGGGATATCGCGAGTAAGCACAAGGCTGCTGCTCCGCTAAAGCCCATTTTGCTAACAGTTCTCTTTTTAATAGGAGCTTTGGTTTCGATAATTTAAAAAAAAAGATATAATGCATAAAAATGTTGAAGTTATACATGAATAATAAGTAGCTCTCGATAAATTGGCTCTCTCTCTCTCTCTCTCTCTCTCAGCCATTTGAGTAGTTCAGACCAACTACGACCGGCGCACATCTGTGGAATTCGTTGTTTATCGCCTTTTGTAAACAAGGCGTCTCAACACTAACTCGAACATTACGCAGGACATGCGAGTGGGCGTCAGTCTCCATTTTCTCTGTCTGTCTGTCTATGCTCCCTTTTAGGCCTTAGCGCTTCAAATATTCTTACACATACTTTTTAACCTATAGACGCACACATATAACCGCAATTATGGTTAAGTGGCTGAGATGAGACGAAAGCCACAAGTATGCATCGGCTAAAAAGTGCTCGAATAATCTAATGACGCAATCCAATTAAACACAAAAATCGGTCTTGGTTGGAGTGGAAGTGGGTGTAAACTAGAGAGTGCCTTCTTAAAAGGAGTAGCCACCCGTTTAAATATTATTTGGATTTTAATTGAAAAATTTCTCTCACTTTTGTAAGGCATAAATTGCGTTGCATATTTAATTGGCGTTGTATTTTAATTATGGTAATATGGAACGGGTGTATAAAGGTCCCGGACCTTTCAGTATTGACTCCCCCCCCCTCATTCATTTTTAATTACTATTTAACACTTATTAAACATCAATTCTGGAATAGTGAAAGTGATAGCGCGTGGATAAAGGGGTTTCTACCTCAGAGTTCTTGCTAGCCGAGTGGATACGGCGTTGGTCTCCCAACGTCGCGGTGCCGGGTTCGATTACAACATGATCGGACGGACACAAATGCCAGCGCACGTAGAGATCTGGCTACCGATTGGTGGACGCGCTGTGCTCACCCCTGTATTGGGGCGGGGTACATCTTACACTTCTCATCACACGCATAACCAATCACTACACTGCTTTCTTTCCTCCCGTCTTCGCAGCACAACACACGCACGCACTCTCTCTGTTCCAAGGAATCCTGCGGATGGGTATCTATCCACATACCTCTGACCTGGAACAGGTCCCTCTGTCCCGGGGTGACGAAGGTCCCCTGAACGCTATTTGGTGTAAAAACATAATAAATACTTCCTGACACCTCTCCTCCAAAAGGACCGCCCCCTGGTGCCCTCGGGCTCACCAGCGATTGTCATACTGACATTTATGTCGATTTCATTATGCGGATCGGAGATCCTCGGATAACTTACCTCTGTATTTATGTAGCTGGATGGTGCTTTGGAGGATTTTTGCCTTTTTATTTTTCTTTGTCTAAGAACTTTTGGTGGCTTTGTACCCCCCTCCCCCCTTCCTTTTCCCTTCTACGAAGGACTCATTCTACTGGTCTCCCGGCCATGAGGCGACGGGACATCTAAACTTCTAAAGCCCATAGCAGGGGATCGGCAGTCTCGAACTTGATTGAAACTATCTGGGCTTTATTCACTTTACAGGTTTTTTTTTCGCCATTTATTTATTTTACAAGCTGTTTCTTGGCCGGTAGCTAATAGGGAGATGTCGCCAACAAGTTTCGCGGCCGACCGGGAGGCTGGGGTGGTGGGTTTTAACGTGTCCACATTCTTCCCACATCTTGACTTTCTTTGCAGATCTCTGCTTACAAGCTTTCTGCATGATAATAATGACCTCTTTTGCTATTGCGCTTTAAATTCGAGGACGAAAATCTCGTATGGTCTATACGAAATTGTCTTACATGTTCAAATGCGATTCTCCAATCCGATTATTTAATATTTATTAAATGTCCTAAACCTTGTTGATCATTTGCTTTTGTTTCGATCAGTGCTTCTCTTCTTGGTAATTCAGTTGTTTAAAACAAGTCAAAACCGCCTTGAGGCTCTTTTGTCATCGTTTCTCATTCTTCTTCTGCTCGACGACAGGTCCTATCATAACCCGAGACTAAAATACCGCCTCTCCCGGTCCTCTAATGTAATAAGATTCCTTTTTCCCTCTAATTGGAACACGGCGAATTGACTTAGGGTATTGAACATAAAAGGTTGGGAACCGGTGCTTTATGACGCCGTAATTTTACTCGGTGGTTGCGTGGTTTAGTAACGGCCCCTCTAAAGGTGTTGTTATGAGGGGTTATTGCACGTTTTAATGGGTTCGCAGAGCTCTTCTCTCTGGGAGGGGCGCCTTTTACGTATTTTTATGAGATCGTTGATACCTTCTTCGGTGCCGAACTCTCTTTGTGTCCACTTGACCCGAAGTTGCCCCCGAACATAATTTCTTGACATGATGATAGTCAGCTCACACCTGGTCACACTATTTGTATTTTTAAAAGAACCAGCGAGGGCTCGATGTCCTGGTGGCGGCCTCTAGGAGCCGGAGGGGGCGGGCTTATTTCAATGTTTTGTTTTTCATACGACCTTGGACATACAGTGGTGCGTCCATGTTCTTGATCGAGATGATTGCAATTACTATGGCAGTGTATACCCACAATGGAGCTTGAATTACGATATACATTGAAGGCAGCCTTTAGGCCAGTAACTCCAATTGTCATGCTCGTTTTTTATTGTAAATGGAAGCAAATGGGTAACTTTGGTCTTTTTACTTCGGTATCAAATCAAAACAATTTAAATTCAATTGATCTCTTATTTCTAAAGTTTTACCAACGCTCTTCGCCTTCTCTTTTTCTCCACTTTTTCCTTTCATTCACAATTATTTTTGCATTCCCCTCCTTCCCCCTTCCGGAATTTGAATTCTCATTTACTCCGGTTCTGTTCTTTACACACGTTTTCGCTTACTTTAATCTAATCAGTTTCTGTATGGACCTCGTTTCCACAACTATTGGTACAGATGTCCCGTTTGTTTCGCATTTTTAAAGGTTTAGTCCTTTAATTTTTCATCGCATCCAAACCTTTACGAATTTAAAGTGCACTGAGAAGAAACTGATGGTTTATTTTTATCGTGGAATTTGAGGGTCCATGTTTCCTGCATCATTAGTGTATATGGATATGTTATGAGAGGTGCAAGAGTTTGGCTCTGGGATAGGCATGTCTGATTCGAAGTAAGTGGTTTGGTTCCCTGCTGAACAGTAAGTTGCATGAACGATAGGTGTGTATGGTAATTCAGGTGGAACGCAATATACATTTGGAAATGAATTTAGAGCAGACGACGTGAGGTTTTAAAGGAGTTACAATAGAAAGTGTCTGCGTTTAGTTGAATAGTAAGGGAGAGAAGTTGATGCTGAAAGAAGCATGTTTGAATGTATTGTGAATGTGAAGTTATGGTAGAAATTATCAATTTTGAAAATTAATGTAATAAAGAGCTTCGCCTGTGTGAAATCGAAGCAAATGATATTGGTGTTCGTTGGTTGAAAGATGAGAAAAATGTCTGTATACTGGATGGCGTGTTGAGTGCTCATGTATAGTAGATTGTGCTATGTGCAAGGGTACGTAATGTCGGGGCTTTAAAATCCTGGGTGGTGTGATGAAAGAAGTATGTACCTATATACGCAATGTGGTTGGAACGTTATGATTGTTAGGCGTTGGAAAAGCTATGATTATTAGGCGTTGGAAAAGCTATGATTGTTAAGCGTTGGAAAACCTTGATGGTTTGGCGTTATACAAATCTAAGAGTGAAAGGAAAATATTGCATTGTAGTAATACCTGTGGCCTGCAACTAAATGTGTGAATGAACTTGATTGATATATTGGATGTGTAGTGAATTGCATGAAGATGAATGAAACTAATGATAAATCTAAAGGTCAGAAAGGTAGAACTATAGCAAATGCCATTGAATTATTCATGATGCATTTTAATGTCAAATTTCACGTATGGGAATGGGTAATTTGCAACAAGGTCAAGAGTGAGTACTGTTCAATGGTTAATTTTAAGGCCTTGTTTGCTCTGTGTGAAAAGAATAGGTGGAATGAGGGAGGAAGGAGTATGTGAAGCGCGAACGATGGATGGGAATATTTTGATGGCAGTGGAACGAATGGAATGCATAATAGTAAGTGCTTTCTTTGTTTTGATTAGAAGTCGTGGGATAAGTGTAAGGGTGAATAAAGTACGTCGATATAGATTGAAAAATTAGCGGCCAAATTTGAAGAAAGTAATAGAGTTGCAGAGACACCAAGAGATCTGGCTAATCGCTGCCGTTATTTTTCTTTTCTATTATACTTTTTGAGATTAAATAGATTATTTTTTCTTTCTTTTGCTTATTTCTTCTTGTTTTTTCTTTTGTGTTTTTCAATTTGTCTTTGCTTCTTTTGGTGGTTATTGTTTAAATTCTGGTTGTTCGTGGTCCATTCCGTAGCTTTTTAAATTTCTCTGTCCTTATTATGATGATGCTTCGATTACTGGGTATTTTTAGGAATCCTTCGTAGGGGCATTGTCTCGATTGTCAAAATCATGGTTAGAGGAGTATTTCCACTTGTATTCGTCTCTCTCTATTCTGTCGATGAGCTCTTCGTTGTCCTAGTCCTTTAGGAATTTATTGTATTGTGGTGTAGTGGGCGGTTCCATCCACTGCCGGTACTGGTATTTTCTCTTCCTTATTTTGTTGTTTTTTTTAGTCGTTTTTTTTTATTGTGCTCCATCCTTGTTCTGTTTTCTGTGTTTTTCCCTACACTTGTCGGGTCACTTTTATTATTCTTTGTACTTCCCGGCTCACTGTTGTTGTTCTCCTTGTCTTGTTCGCTTCCTCTTCTTCGGGAGTTTCTTCCGTATCCCTTGCTTCTCTAGTCACTATTGGTTCTTCTGTGTACCATGACATGTCAAATTCTTTGCAAGGATCTCCTTGGATGGAAGGTTCTCCGGGAACCAGAGATCCCTGCTTGTTCCGTTCTTCCTTAACAATGAGGTGAACTTCCTGGCGAAGGACCCCGGATTTGTTGAGTTCGCCGCGTGTGCGTGCATTAACATAGCGAACATTTCCATTTTGTCGGTGCCCTTTATTAGCGGTTGGGTTTGAGGAACCATTGCTAGTTCCGATTGTTTGGTTATTTTTTGCGCTTATGTTTGTGATTCTCTCTTCCCATTCCTTATTTCCTTCTTAGCGGGGCAGCCTATTGCAAGGGCCGAGTGAGGGGCTTGGCAGGTTATACATTTTGGAGAGGCAGTTCGACAATCGTAGCTCCTCTGACTGGTTGCGCCGCACTCCGAGTATCTTGTTTGTTCATTTGGGGTCTCTCGTGTTGTTATTTTCTAGCTGGAAGTACTTCATGCTTGTCAGCACCGGGATAAACTCTTCTTGTTCCATTAGAGTGGCAGTTATCCTTAGGTTGAAGGCTAGGAGGCCTGGTTCTAGGACCCGTTTTGCCATTTTCGCTGCTTCAAATATTATTTGGTTTGATCACGGCCACAGTTTGACACTTTCGCCCATGTTTGGTTGTGTTGGATTTAATATATTCGGTCTTGTGTTTCCCCCAAATTGGATGCACCTACTGGCAAATTGCACCTCTGTTGACCAAGACCTGTGGGGGGGGGGGGATAACCTGCTTCAGGTTTATTTCAGTGAATAACTTCACTGCTTCCGGGGTGGCTAGAGCTTCCTTTTCTTTCTCTCTGGCACATTGCCACGAATTCCTTAGGCGAGTCAAAGAGCCTCAACAAGTCTACGTTTAGGGATCCACTAGTAACGTTAATTATTTTTTCTCGTGTGGGTTTTTGTGCCCCCTGAAGGAGTTTCAGGGGGTCTCTCTTCCATCGTTCATGTTCCATATCTGATATCCTTGAAGAAGAAAAGTGCCTAAACCATTGTCTTTAAATTTGAGGGAGGAATGGTTTAGTAAGAAAAGGTTTTATTCTCTTTTCCCTCATAGATAAAAAAAATAAATTCCAATAGGAATAAAGAAAGAAGCGTTGGTTTGAGATGTCTGTTGGGAGCTCAAATGCAAATGCGTCCTTATTCAAATATTCACGTTTTCATCCCGAAAAAAATTGGGGGGAATTTTCAATATATCATAATGCAAAGTGGTATGTTAAGGGGGCCATATTTAAAGCCAAAGCTCGAGAGATGAGGACACCTTATCCTCAGTTGCCATGACAATTGAACCTCTTTTAGGGATGTCATGACTAAACCGTACGGATTCTGTATTACGCGCTTAGGGGATGGTGAATGGGGATTCACCAGTGACGTATGGCAATACCCTGTCATTGGGCAGCGTGGTTACGATTATGAATGGTGTATTGCATTCAACAGAGAAATGCATTAAAGTAAATTTGGGTTTTCGATCGTGCGTATCCGGAACACCCGCTCAAAATGCTGCTGTGAATTCGCCATTATGCAGGTGTGGATAGGTACATCATGTTAAGCGTCAGTCTCAACATATGTTCTCAATCCACTCATGTATGTAAGTGTATGTGTAATGAATGCTTACGAGGATTCGTCAATTAATTGTAAGCATGGCGGTGTTAGTAACAAAAGAATCAATTGTCTTGCAATCAGACCTTAATGACTATAATATGAGCGACCTTTCAATTTGCATATTATTTTACTCATTAGATGTAGAGGTTGCTCTTCTCGCTGCCAACACCCGCACCAGGATATGTGTCGTATATCTTCCACGCATTTTTATTCTATATTTACCACTTTGCTTACAAACTTTCTCCAGGAGATGCTCTTAGTAGTTTTCTCTTTGAATAAAAAAAAATCGAGATTTCTTTTAGTTTTCCCTATTAGACCTTCTTTTCCAGGTTTCTTCATGTTTGGGGGGGTGGGGTATTTAAAATCAAACCGATTTGATTTTTTTCAGCTTTTACTTCCTTCCTGTGTCCGAAGTCTATCTTAGCTTCAATGTCACAAGGGTCTTTTACCATTACACAACCTTTTTCCAAGATTAGCATACCCTATTTCAGGCGTCGGCAAACCCTGGCACGCGAGGCGTCTATCCTTGGCACGTGAAAAGATTTTTCCTCCTTTAAGAAATGAGATGATGACATTAAAATTACACATTTTCTAATGATAAAATTTAATATATTTCTTTTAACGCAATATTTCCCGTATCTTTTGGGCATATCGACTTAGGTCTGTTGACCATGTTAGATTATGTACATTGGGCATTATAGTTGCTTGGTACTCAAGACCAGAAATAAGTTTGCCGACTCCTGCCCTATTTCGTGTACCCCTTCTCCGCTATTTAAAGGTAGACTTTTTGTCTTGTTATTTTGGAATTATTGTTTCTTTTCCTTTCCTTCTTCTTTTTCTGTATGTCCTCTTTTCATGTTTCATCCATCTTCTTCATTCAGGTAGTCTAGCAGCTTAAAAGAGGGGAGACTAACCATTTTCTAAGCCCTTCCCCCCCGGATAGCGAAGGGTATTTCTTTTTGTTGTCAAGACATTTTCTAGCTTCTTCGGACCACAGGTCCAATTCTCGTGTTAAAAATTACTAACGTAATTATTTTTACAATCTTGTGAATTACATGTGGGTTTCATTAATTTCCCCCTATTGTCCATGGGCTCTTCTAGTATTAGGTATATATAATTTCGATTCCCACATTTCCCTTTACGGTTTTCTTAAGATTGTCTCTGTAGGGTCTTGCATACAATTAAATTAATTTAAATTTTCGTCTCTTCGTCATACTAAATTATACAATTACAATAGCTTGCTAATAATAATAATATTTTCTTGAATCTTTTTTATTTGGAAATTATCATTATTATTATTAACCTAAAAATAAGAGGTAAAAATCAATGTGACAGTTCTGCCAGTAAGTTTGAAGGCTTAGAGAATATTGAGGCTAAGAGAGAGGAAAAACTTTCAAGGCAGAAAACCGCTATAAAAATTGCACAATCGCATTTTCAAAAATATTTTTAAATCATTTATAAATATAAAGATATCATGTCTCATCGTAGTTTTTCCCCAACTCGAAAGGTGGGTGAAACGACCATATGTTAGACATAATAGTAATAATGCGGAAACACCACTGTCGCCATGATATGACGGCAAGTGTGTTCGTTCCTCGTTTTATACAGCTGCTCTCCTTTGAGAAGTTTGTGGGTCGAAATTTGTAGTTTGAGCTAAATAAAGCCTGTCGTTTAAAGTGGAGTCGAAAATGTGTGAACTCGTCTAAATGATTTAAGGTCGTGCCAGCTGCTTGGCGTGTTTCAATGGCAACAACGCAACATACTGCATGTTGAGAAGGGACTCTCATGAGCTCCGGTGACTTTATGTTCCCTAAGCCGAGAAGAAATCTGCATTGGATCAAAGATGATGTTGACTTCCACGCTGTGTTTTTTTTAGCTAGTCTTTAAACAAGTTCAGGTCTTTTGTCCCGCCTGAACGGCGTCCTTAGTGATCCACACTGATAGTCCCCGGTTAGTGGCTAGGGGAGCGATTTGATTTTTGTGTACACAAGAGCGTCGGATTTGAGGAGGGGGGGGGACGTGGGAATAATTTGAACCGCTGTTGGGCAACGGGGAACGAAGTGGTGCGGTGGTCGCGACGCAATGATCCGCTGTACATCGTAATCGGGGTTGTTATTTCGTTTAATTTATTGCCTTTCATCTTTCATGCCAAAGTTCGGAGTCTCCCTCATGAGGAGGGTACCGGAACGATTCTATGCGGACCTCAATTTATGCACGTTCCCCGACGCCTGCGGCAAGTGTATTCCCTGTTGGCTCTTACAAAACATGAGCCTCTTTCCCCTTACAAATGTATATGACCAGCCGCGGGTCGTAAAACCGTATGCCCCCTTTACAATCTCTCTCTCTCTCTCTCTCTCTCTCTCTCTCTCTCTCTATATATATATATATATATATATATATATATATATATATATATATATATATATATATATATATATATATTTAATGGAAAACAATAAATAAAATATTAAAGAAATAAAATAAATACAAAGTTGAACATAAGAATAAATAAATGGTATAAAAATATAAATAAATTGCAGTTAAAACATCAAATGTAAAAAGCAACAGGGTCTCACCAGCATTCAGGTAATGGTAAACACCAATGCAGTAAATTTAAAACGTTATAAAATTATAACAAATACCAACTTATGTAGGCCAGCATCAGGGGCTGCTCGCCTCCCTCAGGAAATCTGTCACCACAGTGGGGTGGCCCCTCCCTCTCACTTAAGATTATTTCCTCCCCCCAAAATAAATAACACGCAATAGCAACGATGCCGTATCACGCAGTTAGTAAGGAGAGATGTGTAAAGACAGCGAAGGTGGGCGGGAGTCAAAATATTAGAAGATATACCTATATCGCAGGTCCTCGTGCAGGGGGAGGCTGCCCAACTTTGGCACCTGGGCCGGGAAGGCCCCTGCTACACCCTCCCCCTCTTGCGGTGCATATAATATAGAGAAAGAAACAATATACAGGATGCGTAAGGTATTTAAGGACAAATTTATACTTACACAAAAATGACTCTTAGAAACAGATAATAATGTCTCTTTTGCTGAAAAAGTTGTGAGGATAAGAATAAACATATTGTTTTATTCAATAAAGTCTCCTTCAGCTTCGATAACGGCTTCTATGCGATGTCTGAATCGCCTACATGCTAGGATCAAGTGGTTCTTGTTCATATAGCACATTACTCTGACCATGGGGGCTTTTAGGGATTCTTTAGTGTTCCGAGGGTGTTCATTAACCTCTTTCTAAACTATACTACATACATAGTAGTCCAATGGATTGAGATTTCGGGAGCTAGGAGGCTAAATGTTAGGGGTTATGTGATCATGAAAAACTTTCCCCATCCATTCCAGCGTTGCTTGAGTCTTGTGTGATGGTGCCGAGTACTTGTTGAAACGCTTAAGGTCTTCCGTTGCGTACATTGTCGATCCATTGCTTAACCATCTTTGGCCTCTAACTCCTAGCAAACTTTATAGACGAAGGTTCTAGCGACTTTTAAAAATCGTGCTATTTCTAAATTGCTATGTTCAGCCTTTATAGCCACGATAACTGCGTGCCTCTTCATTTCTTGTGTAAGCAGAGGGTCTGTCATTGATAATTCTGAAATATAGAAAATATAAAGTCAAATAATATGCAGCTATAGTAAAAATAACATATGTCCTCAAATACCTTACACACCCTGTATTGAGAGATTTAAAAAGATGGGTAAAGTCGCGCCCAAGAGAGAGCACCCGTTTCTCTTGGACACTGGGCTCAGGAGTGCAGGCCGCTCATGCATGTACCAGGTGTAACCGTCTACACAGGGCGCCTCCTTGGGGGTCTTTGACTGACGAAACGTTTTGTTTGTTATGGGAGTTCGAAGTTTGGATCGTGTTCTGTCAGGGGTTCCGTATCGCGGTTGCTTCTTGAGCAGTTTGTGTAGTCAGATTGGTGTTTCTGTGCGATGGCCATACCTTAAGCCTTGGCTGGATCAGGCGACTGGTATGTCTGAGTAGACGTTCATCTTTGTTTATGTCCAGTGGCTGCCTTTTACTGTTGATACCCGTCGTTTGGATGCTACGTTAAGCTTAAAGTCCCAAATGCCAGGAAAGGTTTCAAAACGAATGCTGATCCGTCGTATAAAACGACTAAATAATTATATATATATATATATATATATATATATATATATATATATATATATATATATATATAATGGTCCAGCGGTCGAGTTTTCCATGTTTCTACCGTCATTGGGGAATATAAGTCCGACGATATCATTTCAGTTTGACGTCACAGACAGACGTGCGATTCCCCCCTCCCCCTGATGTTTTCTTTAGAATTACCTTCAATCCCCATGACCATTGTGAATGCCTTTGTTCCTTTTTGCGGGGAGAAGCAGTTTTCCTTGACTGGCCGCATCGGTCGCCTGCAAGCAGAGAGAGAGAGAGAGAGGGCCAAGTATTCGATGGTATCATGAACACAGCATTGCAGGGAGCAGCTGCTATCCCCCCTCCTCCTTTGCCCCAAGGTGTAGGAATGGACGCGAGAGGTGGGGGAGGTGACGTGTAAGAGGAGCGTTTGGTTGGCTGTCTGCTATTTTTTTTTCTCAAAGAGATGGAGTGTTGCGGGGATGGGGGAGTGGTTTGTGCTGTCAGCTTATAAAACCATAAGGTACACTTTGCTTTCTAATAATAAAAAATATATAAATGCTCAATAGAGTAAAAGAAAACAAAGGTTCGAATGCTAAATATTTCACTTAGAATTACATACATAAAAAAATAAGGAAAGCGTTGTTAGCCAGGCAACCTGGTACTAATCATTATCATTCTCACCTTATCACCCTCATCGTTCATCCTACACTCATTACCATCCCATCAAGACATATACGTTTTACACAATGTTTTCTATCTATCCTATCCTTCTCTCCACATTTTAACTTTATGCTATCTTGAATCTTTCAGTCGCTGTGAGTGGTATCATTTCACTCGCGGTGGTCTATTTTTGTGTATTGCTTCTCGCCACTTTAATCCTCATTTCGGATCGGTGGGATTCTGCCATATTTCCACTCTAATAAATAATCGATTAAAAAACACCTGGATCTTGAAAGGTATTTTTACACGCACATTTGGCGAAGAAATTAATTGATATCAAAGTATAAACTTGCATATAATAGGTGGGCTATGTATTTAGCTAAAGGAGTACTTGCGGTGTTAGTGGTGGCCAATTGCTAATGCCTACGTGTGTGTATCTTTTTTTTCCTTCGCCAACCCACACTGCTTTACATTACTCTAGCCTCATCTTATTCAAGTCGAATGCTTCATGTACTTGAATGCTGCCATTTTATCTCACGTTCCCCTTATTTAGCTCGCCACTCTTACTTAATTAGTCAATTAAGCGGCTTCGTTGGCAACTAACATCTGCGGTAGTGCCAGTAGTTGTTTAGTCGTGCTCAGCCACTTGATGAAAACCCGCCAGCTGGCGCCCTCAACGTCTCTGGTCCTCATCAGATCTTAAACTTGATTTGGGAGAGATTGGAATGAATTTTAGTCAGAGGGAAAGCGATCCAGGCGAAAGTGTTTGGGGATTGAGCGTAGAAAGAATGGAAGATGGCCGCAGTCTGAGGGATGTAGCTGAAAAGGGTGTTTAGTGGGCACATATAAATGAAAGAATACTCAGAACCCTTTTGGGGAGTATACCTAGCCACCAGTGTCTGTTCGGAACCGAGAAGAGAAAATTCACTATTCAAATGTACCTGGAATTAGCTCATTTTGGGTATTTTTGTTGTTTGATAAGTTACGCTAGACCGACTTTTCGTTCCTTCAAGCTTCTCCTCCCCTCCCTAATCTTTGCCCTATCTTCTTTCTCATCCTATCTTGCGAGCCTCAGAAATGTGAAAGCGAATGAGTCGTGTGTCATTTATAATTTTCAGTTATTGTTCAACGTGGTTCGGATTCGCCACAAAGGAGGTATGAATTTTGTAGGTCTTTCGAGGGGAAATTTTAAGAGCAAATGCGATTATTATAGCCAAGAATAGCTGGAGATGAGGGGGGGGTGTGCTTTTATGAAAATAATGCGTTGGCGGGTGGGTGGGTTAGTTAATGCGACAACCATGTCAGCAGCACGTTGTGGCCACCATTGTGTTTCGTGGTCAGAACGTAGTTGGTCTCGTATTCTGATGGATCTTCTTAGCATGTTTCATCACTTCTAACGCAGAGTGCGCGGCTATGCCCTCGTTAGTCGCTACCTGATGACATTCTGTTGATTCTGTGTTAATGGTCCCAGCATTATATATGTTTACTTTTAAGTTTTTCGCACTAGATAGGGTCTTTTCTTTTTTTGTAATTTTGATGCGTTACGTAAATAGACACTTAAGATTTTAGATAATGAATTTATTATTTACCTTATTAGAGTATAATAATTATGGTTTCCTAATTAATAGATCCATGCGCTCCATAGCATAAAGTTGTGGGTTACCTATCTACTTTTTGTATGTTCGTTGTGGAGCATTTGGAAACGAGGTCCAAAGTGAACTCGTGTGTAACTAATGAAGGCGTTTAAGTTGAGAGAGGAGAAAATAGAGGCAGTCTGATCGAGGCAAAGATGCTTGCCCCGCCGCAGAATCTGCTTTCATTGTGGAGGTTGTGCATACCAAATGAATGTGTGACAGTGCGTGGGAAAATACCTAGGCCGAGTTGCCAAGGGAGGAGAGTACGGGCAACTCTCGTGGATATTGTCCGCTTCGCGACCCTTCTTTAGAAGGTCTTTTCAAAAGACATCGCACGGCGACGACTGAACTGGTAAAATTTCGCTGCTAACATTAAGTACTAGGGCAGGGTTGGGGCACTTCAGGAACAAGTGAGTACAAAGAGTACCTTCGCTTGCAGCGAAGATGAGCAAACTACCTGGAATTCGATGTCAAGTTAGATGATTGTTATGATCTGCTCCATAAGTTGGATAGCCAATTTTACCCTTCAGTGTGGACCGTAACCTAACGTCACTTCCTTCACCCGTGGCTCAGATCCCACGTTAAACTATAGGTCCCCACATAAAAATCAAACCCATCATAAATGAGTGCAAATCGGGGTAAAGGCCGTATTCTTTTTTTTTCACCTCATTGGACCTTTAATTCTAACGTGTTCGGGATGTTTACATTGTCATTTTCTCGCTGGAATAAATCATGTTATATTTCCAGTTGAAAAGGATTGATTCCAAATATTCCAATTTATAAAATGGGGGAACTGATTTACGTTGGTTAAAGAGCAGTGAGGAAAAAAAAGAACAACAAAGGAAATGTTTGAATAGGTTAGAACAAAACTGAAGTGGTGTTCGGAGGTAGCTTTTTAATCCTGTTTATACACAAGGTGACATTTTTCTTTTATCTGTTAGTTACGAGTATGTGAGATGGGCGGAATTTCCTTGGTTTTCTTTTGCTTTCTAAACTTGGCTGAAGCCTCTTTAATAGTTGTTTCTAGGTGTTGGATGGATGCATGCCAGGTTATAAGATGAAGGCACCAGATCTTACCTAGGGGGGTATATTTCTGCGGATTCCTGCCGCTTCGGTCCTTTCGAGACTACTTATTTTAGGTGTGGGTGGATTCCTTGAATGCTTCGGTCACCCTGGTGAACGGGCGGTATTGCTGCCGGGCGAAGGTGTTTGAACTTTGTTTTTTTTTAAGGTTTTTATTCTTATTGTAAAGCCATTGTAAACTCTGGGCTCAATTCTTTGCGATTTGTGTGTTAGTGGGACATAATGACAAGGTTGGCAAAACCCTCCCAAATTTTGAAAAACTCGGGTTTTATTTTGGGTTTTTCAAAAAACAAATGCTACAAGCATTAGAATAACATGGAAAAGATTAGCTATCTCTATTTTTGTATAATATTAATAATTATATTATAGTAAGAAAAGATCACAGTAACAGATCACTGATCGAGAATTGTGGGTACCCATGATAGCCATAACCTGTAGAAGGAGAGAGGAATTAGTAGTAAGTATGAGAGAAATAATCTTAATTTGATACATATTTGTTGGATTTATAAACATAAATATGAAGTTTGAATAAAATAATGATAAGTAGCATTCATTTCATGACAAAAAGTGTAATTTTGAAAAGAAAACCCCAAACACGGGTTCTTTCAAATTTCATTTGAAAAACACCCACAAAACCGGTAATAAACCCGGGTTTTTTTTTATTTGCCAACCCTGCCTAATGATGAGGGTAGATAAACCCTCTCTTCTCAAGGATCCCTGCAAGAGGGACTTTTCCTCGTTACGTAGCGTAGTTTCAGAGAATTGTTTGCATTAGTCTTCAGGCTAGGGTGCCCTTCCAACCTCAACACCCGTGGTTTGGTTTTCTGCCGCCTCTCATTGCTTTTAGGAGGAGCTGTGGCTATCTATCTTCCTCACATTTTCGCTTCCTTTATCTTCACCATAACTTACAAACTTTCTGCGGGGCATGTGTTCGTTGGTTTCCCTTTGAATTAAAAAGGAACCCTTGCAGACGTTTTGACTTCACCCTTGCTTCTCAACAATCTTGCTAAACTTTATCTTTGAAAGGATTGTGGGTCCATCGAATGTCCGTTCCCAGCCCAGCATTTTGGGTTGATGTGTGCTTGTCTTTTTCCTTCGTGATCATTTCCATTCCCGATCTTTTTTGTTCCTTTGTCTTTTATTTTTTCTATTCACTTTTTTAAAAAATAACGTTAATTTTACCCAAACTTGCGGTTTATGTCGTTTTCTTATGCCCATTCGATTTTCCCTTGTCCACTTGTGATTCCTCACCCGCCGTTGGTTCTGTCCGTTGCTCACCAGCCCTTCGTTCTGTCCGTTCCTCACCCGTCCTTCGTTCTGTCCGTTCCTCACCCGTCCTTCGTTCTGTCCGTTCCTCACCCGTCCTTCGTTCTGTCCGTTCCTCACCCGTCCTTCGTTCTGTCCGTTCCTCACCCGCCCTTCGTTCTGTCCGTTCTCACCCGCCCGTTGTTCTGTCCGTTCCTCACCCGCCCTTCGTTTTCTCCCCTATGTACACTTGGTCCTGTCGTAAACACTTTTGTGGGAAGAAAGTTATGATTGACCGAATAGCTGGAAGTTCTTTCTGCCTTTACCTTGTCTCGAACGCTCCTCTAAACGGGCCAAGCATGATTTTGATCCTGGTTTGAGAGAGAGAGAAAATTGACCTAATGTAACGAGGGACTGCTTGTTCACTGTGAGGTTTCCAAAGTACAAAGCTACACCTATTTGTGTGGAGGCTGAACGTGAAGAGACCG
Source organism: Ceratothoa steindachneri (assembly GCA_963969495.1). Lineage (NCBI taxonomy): Eukaryota > Metazoa > Arthropoda > Malacostraca > Isopoda > Cymothoidae > Ceratothoa > Ceratothoa steindachneri. The sequence continues at coordinate 39,311,544 of OZ018324.1, read as the reverse complement.
AAGGATATGTTTTATTGTCATATTTTCGATTTTATTGAAGACGAAGGGTTGTTGACTCTTCACCTGTTGTGGTCACTTATTATTTATTGTCTTTGACCGAATCATCATTTGAGAACGAGGATTTAGGCACCTTCCTTTGCGAAATCCTCCTCCCCTTGAAAGTTACTTGTGGATACTGAAAAATATTTCTCGGATGTTAAATTATTTACCTGTTTGGTTAATGTGCTAGGTACTATAATTGTCGCCCGCCTAGTCACTAATTCTGAGAATAGCGCTTACACTACCAACGAAAATAAGAGAACGATTTCTTTTATTAAAATATTTTTTAAAAAATATGATGAGTAAGTAAATGAAATGTCCATGGTACATAAAGGCATGCATTTAATACATCTTATGACGCTTTCATATGATACAAACGTATATTCCAGAAATTATACTAAATAAAATAACAAAGTAAAATATTCACAGAATTGCTTAGCAAGATTTTGAGCAAAATGTTGCCAGATGATTCCAAGAAACTTCTAGAAATGTTCCTGAAAATCCGTTCTCTTATTTTGCACGTGTCACTTTTATTTTTTTAGTTTATTTAATATAATTTCTAAAATATACAATTGTATCATATGAAATCGTCATAAAATATATTTAACGCATGCTTTTATGTACCATAGAAATTTCATTTACCTACTCATATTTTTTTAAAAATATTGAAATAAAGTAAAATCGTTCTCGCATTTTGCCAGGTAGTGTACGTGGCTGCTTAAAAGGCTTTTCCAATCTGCTTGTTTTCCATTTGATGATCCAGTTAGAATTTTAAATTTGCCTTCTTGTTTGACCAATTGATTCGCCGAGTGCCATTATTTATACACCCCCTCGGTCTCTGTGGGTAGAAACTAGGGGCTAAAATACAATGATTTCAGTTTATTTCGTTTGACGGGTCTATGTATAACTCTTCGCTCATCAACCTCAAAATGCGTTTTGGTGAAAAAAAGAAATTTTGGGTGATGACAGGAACTTTTCATGAATTCCTCGCTTCTACCCCCGTGTATCCCCTTTAATTTCGTAGTGGTGGTGGGAGGGGTAATGACCCAGTAGTCTCAGGTCATTTCGGATGTGGGTTCTATTCAACTTCTTCCTTCTGTAATTAATATTTTTCATCGTATTAACGTCTTCGTCTTTTTAAGGATATACGCCATTTCCTCTGTCGGGGAGACGACGACGGACGATTCGTCCTCTGTTGCTCAGTGATGAATTCTTGAGGATTTTGTTGAGCGACCTTTTAGATTTTTATTTGAGGCGTGCTTCCTTCTTCTTCCTTTAGACTTTAAGAGGGTTTTAATGTGTTTTTTTTAAAGATACATTTAGGCTTTAATTCATATTGCTTGCGCATTTCTTGGCCTATTTATGGTAACGCTTTTTTAGTCTGTTCATTTGACTTGTTTTCTGGTTTCCTTTCCGATCCAACTCTTAGAAGTTTGATAGTGTTGCATGTACCCTTGGTTTATTCACTTGCCCTCGTTATTCGTTTCAGTAATGTTCCCACTCCTAAAGAGTTATTGAAGTTTAGACGTTTCTTGTCTTTATTGTGTATTAATTTGTTCCTCCGAGTGTACAATATGATTTTCCTACTTCGGTATTTAAAGGGTGACGTGATTGGCTATTGTGGTCCTTCTCATTTCTAATTCTTTTCACTTTTCCGATTACTTTTAGCTTCCTTTTTCTTGCTTTAGCCCCCTACCCTCTCAGTAATTTAATTAAAAGCCCCTCACCCCACCCTACCCTTTCCAAATACCACAAACTCGACTACTTGTCTGTTGAATATATTATTCTTGTATTCGAAAGGGAAACTGCAATGCCTGCAGTGATGGTCGCGGTTAGGATAGCAATGAGTAGCCAGCCACCTTCACATTGCCGGGGTGGGAAAAACGGGCAGGGCCTTGGGGAACGGTCGGTCTTTTGGATATAGTCACTTGCTTGGCTTGGGTGTGAAGACCGTCTCCCAGGTGTACTTGATTCCGTGTGAAGTTGTGTGTCTACTAATTGCTATACTCAGCGCATTCTCGTTGCATCCAAATTTCCCTTTTTCTCTCCCGAAAGCGTCTTTGAGGCGGTTTTGCTCACCCATGTCTTCTGTTTATTCCGGTAAACAGCGGCGCGCGGTCGAAGGGTCTGTTGTTAGTAGGGAAGAAGAAGACATGAATTGAAACAGGGGGGCATTGAATGCAATAAAAAATGTAGTTAACTGAATATCGGGGGCCGGGGTGTTGTATTCTCTTAAGGTAAGTTGCGCCATCCATCCCTCGAAGCGTGGGCGAGATCCTCCGACCTGATACTGAAATGCACATGAGGATCAGACTGGCAATTGCTGGCTAGCCAGTGGGTACCAAGGGACGCTCCTGGTATTTTTTTCTTTACACCAACCATTGATAATTGAACTCTTCGTGACTTAGAGGGGGGGCGCACTAGTTACGTGTCAGGGCATGTGGGTATGATTGCCACCATAGGGGACATTAATACTCCATGGGTAAGGTCCAACGCTAAGAGACTTACTTGTACAACCCCTCCATCTAGGGTTGTGCACGATGATGTGTGTGTACCTACTTAACTGCGCGGGGATAACAGAGTATCCGCCCAATGGGCGACCAGTTCGTAACTCCACTGACAGTTTTGCGTCGGCGCGCGTTGAAATTGACGTCATAAATCCAACGCCGCATCCACTGGGCTAACGAGAGCTCCAAAGGCGTTGATAAACTTTGAGGTCAGTCTTGCAAGAAGGTATTTTGGAAAATCCCGCAGCAAGAGGCAGGTTCTTCCTAGTAACCTGTTCTTGTTTATCTGCCTCTCTCTATTTTAGTCTCGTGTAGATTGATACATATGTATTTCCTTGAAGCGAATGAGCCATGCCCTTTCTCAGCGAAGATTCCAGTTTGTTTGTTTTTTCGTGAAAAACTCGTATTTTTTATGTTTTATGTCGTCACGCAGTCGAATCAATCTGTTGTTCGTTTGGTCCGGTAAGTACACTTGAAAGAAAGAATTTGATAAGGGATTTACCACGAATTTGCACTCATTTAAGATGACTTTTATTTATCAGTGCAGACCTACTGATTAACGTGGGATCCGAACCACGGGTATCTATAGCGTCTGAGAGGCGACTCGATTCGGCAACTTGCCACACCCTAAATTGATTACCTTAGTTGTAATTGGAAGTGGTGTTTCCACTCTGTTGTCGTTGCTCAAGTATCTGTAGCGAACAGGTTAGCGAGCACCTGGAAGGTGTATTCAACTCACCGCCTCCTCGATAAATGGAAAGAGTAACCAGTTCTGATAGGCTTTGATCTTACCCTTATTTAAAGGTGAGGAGATGGGATGGGCGCGCCCCCTTACGATTCCCTAATGGTTTAGCATTAAGAGGGAAATTATACGCCGGGCTGCTTCGGTGCGCCAAATTTCCTTCGCCTTTCGAATGAGTGAAACTCGGTCGAGGGGAAGTGTGGGTTTGTCCAATAATTCCTCAATGGTGTAATTTGATAGAGCTTTTTGTTGATTGTACAACCCATAGCGATTAATAGGAAATGTTTTTCCCGAGGTTTTTGTCATGAAATGAACGCACCAAACTTTTTTTTTACACAAAATGGCCCTTAAGGGATTATAAGATGTGGTATTATCATGATAGTGTTAAGCGCCCCGTGGAAGTGTGTTACCTTAAACGGGATAGTCCAGGGGTGGCAAAAAGTGTCATATCAGTAATTTTGCCTTAATGAAATACATTGTTATCATGGCGAGAGACGAATGAAAATGAGATATCCCTCTTCCATATGCAAGTTAATCAGGACTACTTAATAAGATACAGCGTACAACACCGGGACTTTAATTTATTTTTGTCACGTCTTTGTCAGCTGAAACTTCAAAAATAGATAATTTCCTCATCGTGTGGTATGCAGTAGTAGTTTTACAACTATATACTCCATTTTGGCACGCCTGCCTCAAATCGTTGGCCACTCCTGGGGGGTTAGGTTAGATTGTGATTAGCGATTTGACTTTGTGCATGTAAGTGGCGTGTCGGGTGCAGTTGTTTTTGACTGTAGTCTCGACCCGCCATTTTTAAAAGTAACTTTAAAAGCCAAGGCCTTTTAATGACTGAATTTGTTGATTCTTTTTGCACAGATGACCTTCTCCCCCCCCCCCCCTCTTAAACCCTGCTGCTGTAGCGGGCCGGTATCAGTCATTAATTCCTCCCTCTACCGCCCAGTTGATATTGTGCCGTAGCTAAGCTTCACTCTCCTTTCCGCTGCTCCCTTTTATGCTGAAAGAAAGGCTTCCTGTCTTCTCCCTTGAGGGAGGAGACACGTCCGCTGCTCTGGCTTGTGACTGGAAACGCGAATCTCTTCTAATCCAAGTCCCATGTGTCTGTCTAACGGCCGGCGTTCCGCCCGTCCACACGGGCTGTGTGTTTGCACTAGTATTCCGGGAATGAGGGACGTGGGTGTGATGTTTAGCTTATCCCATTTGACGTTTTTTTGCTTTTTTCTGTTGCAGACCCTCTTCCCTTGGGCAGTTGGCTGCCACCCCTTTCGTGCCGCCCGCACCGGTCAGCCATCTACATCATCAGCTTGCTGCTTCCCCAAACCAACCAACCATCTCCACCACAACCACTGTTGGCAGCCCTCATCCATTATTACTACCACATGCTCGCTTTAGACTGTATTATTTTTTATTAATGATAGAAACTGCTATTTAATCATCAGTCAAACACTGAACTAAGCTATTTATCTACTTCAAGCCACCATAATTATTACTATTACCACCGTCCCTGACGCCTGCTAATAATTGCTTTCCTTTTCGGCTTGCGTTGTCGCTGGCTTTCGATGTGTTTCCCAAACTTGTGTGACAATCAGTGCTAAGACTCCTTCTTCTTCCTGATCGTTCAGACGCGGTCCTCGATTAGGTCAAGTATCCATCCATACTCGCTCCCTCTTCCTCTGCTACTCAACGTGCTGCCGTAAGGCTTCTCTGACTCGAGCGAGTTAGTTCTTTCGTGGACTCCTACTACACACGATCACATCTCTCCAATCGTCGCCTGCCACCACCACACCGCTTTCGCCGCTTCAGCAGCAGCTGCATTCGTTTTCTCTGGCGAATCGCCCTTAAAGGACGCCCCCAACAGCCTCTTTGATCAACCCCTTTTCCTTTTATCCCTTTCCTCTCCTCCAATCCCTGCCCAGTCTTTCCCATTCCCTACCATTCCTCTTCCTCAACTTTCTACCACTTGTCACCAGCGGCGTAGTCCTGGCTGCTCTCCATTATTCCGAGCAGTCGTCGCCTCCTCAGGGAGCGTTCCCGACCTTCGTACTGGATCCTTCAGCCGCCTCCGCTGCCCCCACCCCCTACAATCCCATGGTGAGCCCCGGCATGCACAACATGCAGATGCTCAACTTCAATAACATCTTTAACGTCAAGGACTCGCGCTGGCTCCAGCTGGAGGTGTGTCGCGAGTTCCAGCGCAACAAATGTTCACGTCCGGACACTGAATGCAAGTTTGCGCATCCTCCCGTCAACGTGGAAGTGCAGAATGGGAGGGTCACTGCTTGCTACGACTCCATTAAGGTAAGTGTCCTCATCTCTTTTCAAGCACATGTTTGCTCGATCACATTGGCGAGTTAGCTGCGCTAAATATTCGCACGGTGAAGGGGTATAAACGGCCATCGTAATTTAAAGAACTTTGTGTTGTTTTTTCTTTCGGTAGCATCATGTCGTCTTATATCCCTTGTGATGTACCCTGTGTAGCGTGGTAGCTGGAGGATCTGCACATCCTCCCGGCCTTATTTCAAATTAGGGAAGCCTTGTCAATGGGTTGACTTTCTTTGATTGGGCCTGGGAAAGTTGTTGGTGCACTTCCCCCTCTCAGCGCTTCTTTATCTTTATTCATTTATAATTATTATTTTTTGTACGACTATCCCCTCAACCTTTAGTATGCCCGCACTTTATACCAAAAGTCCTCGAGGACTGGGCGACCAGACCAGTGTTTCGCTCTTCCTCACACCGATTACATCTCAGGAATACGGGCAGCTCTCCGGGCTGTTTGGCAAATAAGATGGGAGACGGTCGAGTGGAACTTAAAGTTGTGTGCCGCGACTGTTCCCATGGACCTACTCCCCAATGCCGCGACGGCTTCAGGTTGCTTTCTGTCGTCCTCGAATTGGACACACACTCGGGCCGCAACGCTATTCGATGGAGCGCTCGCCTGCGCCAACTGTGACGACTGCATTGTCCCCCAACTCTTCATCACATTCTTGTTGAATGTCCCATTCTGGATGATTTCACGCACGTTACTTACCGGGACGAACGGGGTCGCTACTGCTTGTCCCTTGTACTTGGGACGGGTTCGTGCACGCTGACTTGTAAACTTTACGAGTTTTTGGAGGAGCACTTTATTTGACCTTCTTTGTGTTTCTTTTTGTATGCCGCATGTTCCTGCGCCTGGGGTAGGCAGGCCTACCCCCGACGCCGGAGCACGCTTCCTTCTAGCCTTTTTGCTTTTTCTCGTTATTTTTTTAGCCTTTGTCGTTTTTAACGTTATGTGTTATTTAGATATTGTTATTTGTTTTATTTTTTTTAATATAGCTTAATAGTAGACTCATGTGTACGGCGACCTATACCCAAGTAGGCAGTCGCTATATGGGCTGCCACAATAAAAAAAAAACACCCCACTTTATACCAAGAGGAACTGTTCTTACCTGGACAGAGTTCAGTACACTAGACATGGTGCCTGGGTGGACTGCGCACCATCCTGGGATCACCTCGAGCCGGGGTATGTAAATAATAGGTGAACTCCCATCTTACTCGTTAGTAGGACTGCCTATCTCTACCTCTCTTTATTTTACATACCCGCCTACCCTGAATGCGATCATGAAGCTGTCTTCCGGGGTTCCTGAAGCTGCCCCCTGGAAGGAGGACAACAGCTGCACCAAAGGAGCTTCGGAGAGACGGTGGATGTGCGAAGTATGGGCCCTTGCCCGCCAATGGTTTCGAGGCGTAGCGAGGAAATTTTCGCATAGCGAGCCCAACCTACCCCCGATAAGTCTTCGAAGGCCATAGCACCTTATTTGGCCAACAACGCCCGGAGATCTGCCTCCGGGCTAACTGGCAGGAGCTGCGAAAGCTCGTCTCCTCTTCATTCTTCATCTATATTTCGAGAAGAAATCATGCTGAGCGCGTGCTCCCTGCCTACCCTCCCGGGGTTTAAGGGTTTTGTAACCACAATACCACGGGATGAGGGCCGGACAGGGCAGGTGATGCGCGATTTGCACCCGGCACGATCTTTCCGTTCTTCGATTTGCTATAAATTCCTCCTTCTAGGCACTGGCAGTGCAACCTAACCTAGATAGTAGGTATACTGTAATTTCTAAGTACATTTTACTGTCAGTCGATTTCGACGCGGGGGATTTCCGCCGCGTCGTGGCACGGTTGCTGAGACCCTTTATTTTGCTCGGGGTTTGAACGTAAGTGACCTCTTCTCGGTGGATTGATTTTACGATCACTCCCAGGGGTCAGTTCCTTACCCTCCTGATCGACGAGCTAGTATCCTAAATGTGGATGAGTTTACGCATCACTTTCTAAGAACTGCTTTTTTTTCTGCCTCGGTATATTCCCTTGCTCTCCGGATGGCGCAGCCTGATTTTGGGTGGGAGGTGGTCGATGAGCTCCTGGGTATTGATCACTTTCCCATTCAACTTGGATTTTCTCGGCCTCTGTCACCTGAATAACCGCTTGGAACGGACGTGGTGGTCCGCATTTTAGGAAATGTCTGATTTATCTCTCCCAGTCAAGGAGTTTATGTTTGTAGATGCTTTCTTCTGCAACCAGAGTTGTTGATTTTTTAAAAACTATATAAAAAAATCAGATTTTTTTTATTAATTTTATTTTGATTTTTATTATATGTTTGATGTGAAATATAATATTGCTTAGCATATTTATAACTAAAAAGAATTAGAATGTGAATTAAAAATACATATAACCTGAAACAGGTTTACCCTCTGTAAGCCTACTTCATCCTGTTGAAACCTGTTCAGGGTTCTACCAGTGAGCACTAGCATATAGCCCTTAGGTTTCTTAGTCAGTTAGTGTTAAGGAGTCACAAAGCAACCAAAAATGTTTACTGTGTGTGTACCCTTCAGGGAGAAAAAGAAGTCTGAAATAGATTTTGGTTGTTCTGTCGGAAGTGTTGTGACAGAAAACTCAGCAAATGTCACCAAGATGCGAAGACTATTGGATTAATCCACTCAACAAAACATCCTCGTCTATGGATGTGCAGCACATCTTCTAAATCTACTAGCTTATGACCTAGATATTGATATTGTAAAAGAGCATGTGGTTGATATAGTAAAATATTTTCGAAACAATCATTATCGCCAGGAAGGTTAGATGGAACGCTATGTCAGAGTGTCTGAGAATCTATATAAATAACTGGCCAATTATCCTGAAGATCTGTGAAGTCAACAGGGAAATCATTGACCCTGGTGTAAAGAATAAAGTGTCTAATCTTGGGCTAAATCGATCGCTGAGGAACTATTGGATAGATTGCAGGCTTTGGACCAGGTGCAGAGAGACAACTGTACCAGCGCTCAAGCAGTGGATGTTTTCAAAGAATTATGTGGCAGTGGGACTTAAAAAACAAACAGCAAGTGAAGAAACTGATTAGAAAAGGGTACGAGTAATTTTCCACCAAGGCTCACTTACTAGCCAACATGCTTCACACTTCACTTCAGGGGATGCGAATACGCCAGTGAAGAATTTTCAGGCGAAATCACCTCTTTTCCAGTCATTCATGTTTGCTGACTCTGTGACCAAAAGCCTGTCAGCTTGTGAATGGTGAGAGTCTCATGGAAGTTTCTTGCCAAGTGTAGGCCATGAATGGTCTTTTGCAGTCTCCTTCTTTTCTTATGTTCTTATATCCTCTCAGCAGTGTGTCAACTTCTGACTGCCGTTGTCTCATCCTCTGGGGTATAATGAGTCTTCTATTGACTACTGCACTCAAAATTGAGGAACTGCCTTTGCACTGAGGAGGCAGCAAAACTTGTTTTTCTTTTAAGTCAATGAATAGCCACACATCTCCTGAGGGTCAGTATTATGCTTAAATTTTGTGTTATTTTTCATTTTTGTTTGGATTACTTCTTTGTTAGCAAATTTAGTTTAACCAGCTGTATTCAAGTGGAGTTCGTTTATTGTATATTCTATTAAAAACAAGGTATTTTCTTTTATTATTAAACTGAAGTAATAAACATATATATTTACACTATTATGGCTATCTAATTACTTGGGCAGTTAAACAAGAAAATTACCTATATTTTTTGTTTGATAATCAATTTAGAAATTCAACCTAAATTAAAATTACTTCTAAACTGACATAACATGGAAATTAAACTTGAAATAAACTGCTACATGATATTGTTTAGCATATTTATAACCAAAAAGAATTAGATTTCCTCTGTGAATTAAAAACGCATAACTTGAAACAGAAATATGGCTCCCTGGTCCCTGAAAATAACTACCTAAGAAAATACATCAGTGAAGTAAACAGGGAAATTAAAAGATCCTGATGTATAGAATATGATATTCAATCTTGAGTTAAATAATTAACTTTGAATTGATGAAAATCATTTATTTAATATTTGAATTTTCAAATAAATGTAACGTCATGATTTAAATCATTGATTTAAAAAAATCTTGATTTAAATCAAACAACCTTGCCTGCAACCTCATCGCTGTGGTCCTAATTACTATTCCTCATGTGGTTGTTTTGTACACCTTCCGCTACCTTTGTGGTGAACTGAGGGTCAGACGGCCCTCAGGCAAAAGCGATATGACCTACATGCGCACTAAGCGCCGCCCGAACTACTATACTATTCGTCAATTTTGTTGAACTATTTGAAGCACGCTCGCCCATCTTCCTGGCAGGCATACGTGTCCTCATTTAACGGGAAGCCCCCCTCTTACAGAGGTGTCGAAGCGAGTCAAAAGGTTTCTGAGCAAGTTCTCCCAGGACCCCCCTTTCGTTCTCCAGGAGAACGGGACCGCAATCTCGAACCGTGTCTGTGGCGGAGTCTCGCGGTCGCTTTCTCCACATTCTGTATGTAGCCGAGATGCTGCGGCGTGATGTCCAACGTTGAAGGCCACCGACTGGGGCTTACTATCAGAAGCGGAGAACACTTGACAGGTTTACGTTGAGTGAAGTCCGTCCTTCTCGCTTCATATGTGGACATCGTCCCTTGTTTGTGGGCGATGTCCCGTATACCATAATTCGACACCTTAGTGAGCGAGGCATGGCCTTTCTGCTAGATTTGTTCAACAGGATCTATACAGATGGTACCCTCCCAGACTCCTGGCGAATGGCTACTGTGCTCGTTTTTCGCAAAGCGGTGAGAGATTCACTCTACTCCCGCTGGTTTCCGCCCAATTTTTCCAATCTCCCACGTGTGCAAGTTGATGGAGAAATTGGTAAATGTTAGATCAGCCTTCCTGGACAGCGGAGGCCACCTACCTCCTGCACAATGACGCTTCCGAAAGTTCCACTTTACGTTGAATGCTCTATTCCGACTGGTAAATATCTGCAAGTCCTTCCTTCGTAGACAGCACTATGCCACCGTGCTTTTCAACCTGGAGAAGGCCTATAATACCGCATGGCGATGCGTATCATGGGGACGAGGGGACTCCTCCCAATCGTTATTTCTGAATTTATGCGACATCGTCGAATTCGCGTACGGTTGGGGGAACCCCCTCTGGCACAATGGAGAAGAGGGTGTACCGCTGGGAAGTGTCCTCAGTGTCCCACTGAGCATTAACGTTATCACCTCTGTGCAGGAAGATGTTCTCCCTACGCCCTAAGTGGACGACCTTTCGATCTCTCGGTGTGGCATCGATGCCAACTTGAGCGTTGACTCCGACAGGCACAAATTTCAGGTTTCCTTGGCCAAGCCTAAGCAGGTTCATATCTTCCGCCATGCACAACTGCACCTCTACCTGGACTTGTTCCTAAACGGTGCTCACCTGAGAGGATCATATTCGCAGCCTTAAAGTCGTTTTGTACCCGTGCCATGGACATTCTGGGGGTGCTGATAGTGCGTACTGCCTTACTTTTCTATCGATTCTTTGTTCGTTTGAAGCTTGACTACGGATGCGAGATTTATGCAACCGAAGCCTGTATTGCGGAAGGTGGATTCAATCCAGCACACTGGTCTCCGCCCGACGACCGGTGCCTTCCACACATCCCCCATTGAGTGCCTCCCCTTGTCAATGCTAGTAAAACTTCATGGCGGGCTCGGTATATTTCTCGGGTTGTTGGCGCTTCTGGTTCTGCCCAGGATGCCGCCCCGGAGGGTACCACCTTTGACCATTTGTTGCCACGCCTCTGCACCCAAAGCTTCTACAGGACCGCGAGTATTGCGTTCGGCCTTTTTGGAGCACACTTCTTGTCACGCTGGATCCGTGTCAGTGTAAACGTATGGCTCCAAGTCTCCTAAGCGATTTTGCTCCCACGCCGTATCGCTGCCGTTTGAAGTCATCGGTGGGTTTAGCAGGCGCTGCGTCTGTCTTCTCAGCAGAGCTGTTTGCTATACACTGCTCGCTACAGGAGATAACTCCTTCTGCCTAATTCGGAGAACGGATTGTGATATTTAGCATTTCACAAATCGCCATGAGTCCCCTTAGGCCATTGGTAACCAAATACATCGCGGTATCTCATGACGCCACGTTAACTCTCGCCAGTAGCCAGACGGATATCGAGATTAGCTTCTGTTGGCTTCCTGGACATTCGGGAATTGTTGGGAATGAACTCGCCAACAATGGCGCCAAAGAGTCCGATAGGACTTGGTTACCAGACAGCGTTTCTCTCTTCCTCACACCAACTACATGGCAGGAATTAGGGTAGCCGAGGCAGCTGCCTGGCAAAGATGTGAGACGGTCGAGGGGAACTTAAAGATGCGTGCCATTCGCCGTGACTGTTCCATTGACCTACACCCAAATGCGTCCTCGAGTTGGGAACACTCGCGACAGGCACCGCCATTTGATGGACCGTTCCCCTGTCCCTTTCTGGAACCACTGCGTTGTCCCCCAGACTGTTCGGCACATTATTGTTGTACTCGGGAGGAGTTCTTGCACACAGACTTCTGGCCAATCTGACCTTTTGGAGGATAATGGCCTCCGCCATTTTATTTGACTCTCTTTGGTGTTGGTCGCATGATACTTCGGGGGGTGGGGTCGCTTCCACGCCAGACTATGCCTCTTTCTTGTTTATATTTTTTTGTTGGACTTGTGTTTGTATGTTGTTTTTTTATGTATTTTCCTATACCCTAGTATTAGTCTGAAAATTAATTACGACGTCTAATGCCCTTGGTGGCATTTGCCAGATCAGCGCTCTTTAATTAAATAAAAATCCCATGCTATTCTTTCTCATCACGCTAACCTTTTATTTTTGACGACCACCTACTCTAGAATTTTGTACTGGAGCGTATTGTCAGTTTCTGCTATTATTTTGCTAGTTACGATTTTCCCCTTTACAAGAAAATTGTGCTTCTCGCATTTGAGCTCCATTGACTTATCTCTTAGTCCTCTAAGAGTGAAGACCCGATAATTCAGCTGGTTTCTAGTTTGTAATTGCTTTTTATCGCTGGATGCAAAGCGAGTTTGATCCTTAAAACGCGGCAGATGCGTCGTCATCGTGGAAAACTGCTCTCAAGGTGTCACGTGCTTGCCATTTCGCCCAAAGAGCGTGCTCCCGGAATGGCAGAAAGGTACTTAAGAATCGCCAGGTCGCCCTCACAGCAAGCCATTACGGTTTTTAGGTGCCATGTTGGATACCTTTAATGAAACTCCTTATTAGCGATTTAGGGTGGAGATGGGATTTCGCGAAATCCGACAGTATGGGATAGTATCGCGTGTATTGGGGAAACAAGTTATTTCCACTTATTTCTCCTCCAAATTCCCGCACTTTCGAGAGGGGAAAATGAAGTTTGTGTCTGGGAAAGAATTTCAAGATGCAACTTATCAGCAGCTTCATTTAGTTTCACCAGCGGGTCCCGCTCGGTTAATGGCTTCTGGAAGGAGGAAGATCACTTGGAAGTGACTCATCCGCCCCCTCTCTCTCTCTGCCTGGTGCCACTCTTCCCCTCCACTTTAAACTTGAATACGAATCGAAGCTCGCTATCAACTAGGCGTCAGTTGCGCATAAACAAAGGGGAGGTCGCCAGGTTATTATCGCTTTTACTACTCCGACTGTTTTGGGTCTAAATTGGACGATGTGATAAGAAAATATTTTTTTTCCTCACACCTGGTCCTAAGCAGTTGCTTAACAGAGTTAGGGAGTACTTAATGATAAAAAAAGAGAGAAATGAAGCAAATATATTAAACTTGATCCGGTCGGAGCAGCCACTTTTTAAAATTCCCCTTTCCTCGTAGAGGGTTTTAAAAAGGATAATGATGCGAATAATCTTGCGACTGTTACACGCAATTACCCACTTGTATTATTGCGCTTAGAACGGTTCTCCTCAAAATGGGGATTAGCAGTCCTGATTACACATCACGATTAAAATGAGTTACAATATCATAAGGAGGAACCCAAGTATAAGCAACAAGGGGCTTAGGGGAATTTTCCGGCCCTCATCCCTGTACAATCGAATTTCATATTGATATCCCTCCGTGCAACCCCGTTTTGGCAGAGTACTGATATTTTATTTCTTCAATAGTGTCATATTTTCTTGTGTGTGTCTGTTTTCAAAGGGCATTTGTTTTTCGGACATGGATGTTCTACGGTTATGTCCAAGAGCGACTTGTAGATGAATAGATAAGCCATTTTCGCTTTACATGAAATAATCATTAATATATGCAGCCTATGTAAAAACTTGGGGTCTTATTAGCGACATGTATGATTAATTTTTGTTTTAATGGTAAAAAAGATCCTTTTTGGAAACAAAATATGGCAGAAAATTGATTCGAAAACAATTCACGCTTAGCCGATCATCCGATTAAAAGATAAGCTTCTAATTGCATGTATTATGCGAAATTGGATTTTTTTAACGTTCAAATTGAATATTCTTGATGTGGGAAAATTGTTTACATTGTCCCAAAATATATTGCCAGCGCAGTGGCTCAAAAGGTAGGGTTTAGAGAACAAGGGTTATTTTTTGGTGTTGTAGCTTGTTCACACTAGTGACTTTGGCAGGTTTCTTTCCTCTCAGATTCTTGGTTTCTCTTGAAATTTATACAGAAGATTTGGGTGACAGGCTTTTTTTTTTAAGAAAGGAACGTCAGAAAGTAGTATGCTGTCAGAGGTCTCATAAGTGGCTGGTGGACGTGACATTTGTCTTCGGTTTGTTGTGGCGTGTGGCAACGAGAGGAGGGGGGGGGGCGTACTGACGTCAGTAGATCTTTCTTTAATTCAAGGTTTTTATTTTTACCCCAACTTCAACTAAGATTGTCAGTGAAAAATTGCGTCTCACTTGCCTCCAAATTCTCGCGACAGAATCTATTTTCCTGGATCTGGAAAGCGTTTATTGAATTGGCTTTGAGAAGAGAGATTCAGAAATATTCCTTTGTCCTTTTGTGCCCATGTATTTCGACAAGACCTGCCTTTGAATTTTTATACAAAGTATAGACTTATTTCATGGTTTGGGAATTGGAATGGGTTCGCCATTAATGCTGCAAATCCAAATTGCTCATTATCATCAACACTAACTATAATTTAAGAATGGGATTTTTTTGAGTATTTGAATAATAATTTCATCTTGTTTGGTTATGTCTTATGTTTTTTTATCAAAGTTATTTCAAATAATTATTTTATAATATCCCCAAACAAAATGGTGAAGTTCAGAAATAAATATAAGTATCGAAATTTTGTGAAATTTTTAAAACCCAAAGAATTACAAATGGTGAAGTAGAAAATTTATTTTTATATATCTTCTTCTTTGTCTTCTACTTTTTTTTCTTTTTCTTCTTCTTCTTCTTCTTCTTCTTCTTCTTCTTCTTCTTCTTCTTCTTCTTCTTCTTCTTCTTCTTCTTCTTCTTCTTCTTCTTCTTCTTCTTCTTCTTATAAGTGTGTATCGTAGTTTAATAAGTGTGTATCGTAGTTTCGGATGTAGTGTAGCGGACTAGCCTCGAGCGGACCTTAGGGTCTTTGCTGGTCCTAGATTCTGTAGTTCTTCTTCTTCTTCTATAACTATATTTTAGCAACGTGATATTTTAAAGGAAGGAAATTTAGTTTAGAGTTCCTTTTTAAAATTATTATAATTGGCAAAGTTCAGAAAATTTATAAAAATTTAACCATGGCTGCTTTTTTTTAGATTTTAATCTTAGGAGCGAAGCCATTGCCTGGTTTTCTATATTATTATTATTATTCAGACTCAAAGGTAACAATAAGATTTTATCGAAGCAATCTTGTTAAAAAATATTCCTTAGGTTGTCTTGTGTAATTAATTTATGGAATTGTGATTTATTAAACAACAGCATTCTCGGGGTAGGGGAGGGGAGGGGGCTTTGCACTTAAAAAGATTACCACTTACCTGTATTTCTATATGGAAAAGGAGATCCAAATTACTTTTTTAGTTAAAGAAAATAAAACTTTTAATGAAGGCATGTTGTCAGGAGAAGGAGGTAGAGTGAGGAGGGCAGACTAACATGTTCAAGATCTTCAGTAAAACATATATCATAGAGTAATAGGGAGTTGCTTTTGTTTATACCGTACATAATATGGTTGATATCCGAATAAAATTTCTTGACTAGAGTCCTCAATTAATGTTGGAATCGTCTAACTTCTCTGTAGTCACTAAATATCCAAACTTTCACAAAAGGATCGAATAATTTTTCCCATCTTGAAGATTTTGTGACATTTTTTAACTTTTCTCAGAAATATCAGGAGATGTTGGAAGAATTTTAAACGTTTTTAAAGGTAAATTGGGAGACTCGATCTCTCTTATAGCCCAATCATCTGACGCAATTGGAAAAGACGTTTATAGTAAAGTTGGACTCCAATTTTGATTTAAGCCTGAAAAATAAAATGATGACAAACAATTAATTAGCCAATATACAGACAGATTATTCGCTGACGGAACACTCGTTGTGGCAGAAAGTGTGGATTGTAGGAACTGCTCTATATTATGAGTTGTAGTTTTACACTGACCTTAAGAAGTGTGTGTAAGCGTACACATCAAAATCCATATGTATTTGTTAAAAACGCGAAATTTAACGAAGGTGTCTTCCCCAGAAATGTTTTGAAGAGAAGTTGATACAAAAATGTTTGGGGTAGCTAGAGTTCCCCAAGGGTAAGTGCTCCTTTGGCACTTGATTCTCTATGCTACAATGAGGCTGTGCAGGAGCAATTACAATGGATGACATTACTCTAAAGAGTTGAATTTGAATTGATTAACAGGAGGTCACAGAGAGCCTTCATGTATTTTATGAATGTGGTTTATCTTTGGGAGTATTTGGTAAGATAGAGAGATATATGATTGTTACGGATGGAATTGGTTTAAGAGCCCCATATAAATGTTATTCAGTATTCCGGTATGGCGTATGGGCTTGATTAGATCTTTGGACAGAGACAAAGCTTTGCCTTGCAAATCAAGGGCATGTATGGGCTTAGTACAGAAATTCTTCGAAGGTTAGAAAGAAAACAGTTGCTAGGAAAAACTCGAATAAGAAATTACAGGTGTGATACAGTAGCGAGGAAATTAAAAAAAAGTACCACATTAGACCTTATTGAATTCCCTTGGTCGGAATTCTTTTCAGACAGTGAAAACCACCTTTGAAAAGAGAGCATTAAATCAAATTTGCGGACAGGAATTTCTCCTTGTCAATTGGGTTAAGTATGCGCATTTTCTGGCCAAATATAAGATTAAAGATGTGTATCGAGTTTTCTACGAGTTCTGACGTTGAGGCGCCGGATTCAATCCCAGCGAGCGCAGACATATGTAATACATGGAGAGTCGTAAATAGAAGACTTGTAATAAAAATAATAGTTCGAAATACAAAGACTTAGTAGCAAAGCGGATAGAAAATAATAAAAAAAACACGATAGTCAACTCGTAATGGAACTCATAATGAAACAAAGAACAAAATAGAAAAGTAAATAGAAAGTAATAAAAGCACGATGAGAAAAGTAGTTAATAGAAGACTCGTAATAACCCCCCCCCTCCCCTAGTTTGTGATCTTCAGACTGCTGCACTTGATCGGTTTTTGAGTTGCTAAAAATTGAGCGAAAGAAAGGTGGGTCTTTGGAGCATCGTCTCTCGCCCTTTGGCGGATCTCCTGAAATAATTTTCAGCTGCTTAAAAATATCTTTATTAATCTTTTTAGTGACGTGGACGCGGCTGGCAAGGTCGGTCGGCTGGCAACCATTTTACTTTTCAATGAGTTTGGTGGCCATAACATCGTAACTATTCGGCCGATTCTAATGAAATTTGAAACTCCTTTGTCGCTTTACATTCTATTTCGTATGATATAATTGCTACGGTCCTCCCAAAGTTAGTCCAGGAATTCTTAAAAGAAAGCTATGGGTCGGATTGTTCCACTTGTTAATGTTTTGAAGGTCATAAATCATAATAATTGAGAGCACGCGACTTAGGTCTGTTTACCTTGTTTTCATAAACTTTCACAACCCTTCATACACAATACGGCTATTCATTATCCTTCAACCTTTCTCTTAGGCATAATCAATCCATCCATTCCGCAACGCTTCGTCGTCCAGCGCACTCTAATTCCTTTCTTCTCCCATACCCGAACCACCTCAAAAAATACTTCCTTACAACTTCTTTCACCGTTCTCCACGTGTTAACTCTTGCCTATGCTTTGTCTCTATCTCACACCCAACATCCCTAGTTTATTGTCCATTTGCACTCGTCTCTGTTTCTTTGCCTTTTCTACGCCACCTCTATGGGATGTCAGTTGTAGCCTCGGTTACAATATGCAATTGAGTACTCTTCCGCCCTCCATAGCGGATCTGTTTTAATTGTTGAGGTTTAGCGAGTTGGGGAGAGTTGCGTGCTATCACTGTCCTGAACACCACTAGGTATCTCTTTAATAGTTGTGTGTTGCGGTGGCTCGGATTTTTGGGTAGCTACCAGAATGAGGTTTCAAAAATTAAAAAACCCTAAAGCTTATCTGTTTTAGTTCTTGAAACTTGATTCCTTTTAACCTTTTTTTATTAATAAATTTTATTTGGTTGTTCCTTGTTGAATCGCACGATCGTCCTTTTCGCTCTCACTAGTCCGCCCTAAGGCATTCCTTGTCTGCTAACATACACGTATTCATAAATATACATTTCACCGAGCAAACATTCAGCCATGGTATTTTTTCAATTGTTTTTTGCTCTGTATTTAAAGCGCTCTGGCCAAACTTAAAGGTCAGTTCGTGTCTTTTGACCTACTCATCGTCTGGACTTTTCTCCGAGTTAATTCAGCAGCTGCCGAGGACCCGTCCTTCTATGATTTGGTCTTAATTGAGTCCCGGCAAAAGGCATCACGAATAGCGCTAACGCTCCTTGGGATGGCAATTTGTCCTAATTTCGCTTTAGCCTCGAGCTTTCCATAGATGCTAGTGGCTCAGCAACGCGATAGGTATGTGGTGATTGGTCGGTTGCTTGCATCTGAATTGGAAAATTGTGCTACTCCTACAAACCTTGTGAAATCTGAGTTCTGAGGCGAGGATGCAAGGATAATTATTCTAACCGAACATGGACTAAACACAGAGATCGACACCATAATCATTCCAAATTATAGATTTATTACCACAAAATGCACACAAACAAGGTACGATGATGTAGCAATTGGCGTAAAAACAGGAATCCACTTCACAGAGGTAAAGGACTTAGAAGACTCATATCTGGCCATAATAATAAAAATGACCACAGGAGATCTAGTCATAGTTGGAGCTGGGGCATATCAGCCCCCAAGACGCTCGTATTTGCCAACTCCAAATTTCCTCAAACTCTTTCGTAGACAGGCCTCAACCATACTAACAGGAGACCTCAATGCACGATGTAGAGAGGCAGGCTACACAAGCCAACCAAACGGAGCAGGAAGAAACCCTTCAATTATTAATACAAAGGAACCAGCTAAGCAGAGAAGGACCAGACTTCCCAACATACTTAACAGCACAAACCTCGACAACTCCTGACATAATACTGATGAACCCAAACTTCAACTTAAACCACCACACAGACAGAACCAGGCCCTGCAACCCCATCCGACCATCTAAGTATGATAACGACCATTTCAACTTCACTCATTCAAATTCAAATTCCACAAAGAAAAGCGATCAGCAGAACAAACTGGAATGGTTAAAAAGAGCACTTAAGTACACTAGAAACTGGATCCCTAAACAACCAAGGAACAGAAGAAATAGAAAACCAATTAAAACTAATCACCGAAAATATCATTAAAGCAGACAGAATTCATACCCCAGTAATAGAATATAGAACCCTACCTGCTCCCAGATGGAACAACGAAATAAAGGAAATGATGGAAGAATTTCAAAACTTAATTCAAGAAATCACAGAAACGGGCACTAATATGGAGAGATACAGAAGGCTAATTGCTATCAGAAGAGAGATAGATAATCTAATTAAAGAAAAGTCAAGCCAGGTTTGGAATAATATAATAAGTAAAATGGATGTCGAAACAGATCCGAGGAAATTCTGGAGAGACTACAGAAAATTACGAGGATCTCAACCAAAGGAAAATATAAAACTAAAAATACAGGACAGGGTAGTGCAAAATAACGAAGAACTCCAAGTTCATTTCGAAAATCACTGGAAAAAAAGATTCTCGATAACACCAGAAGAGAATCAAGAATACGATATGGAGCACGAGGGGGAAGTTATACAAGCCCTAGAGGCGCAACAAGGACGCACTGTACCATACATACACGTCGACGAAGAGAGAAATCACCCCTTGGGGGAGGGAATGCCCTTCTCAATTGCTGAATATAAAACAGTCCTACAATCTTTCAAACAAACAAAAAGCACCAGGTCAAAGCGGGATAACAAAGGCACACTTAATAAATGCCCCAGAAAATGTGCATGAATGGATAGTGAAAATCTTCAACGCCTGCCTTAATATTGGGTACTTTCTCCACACCTTTAAGCAGGCAAAGATGATCTTCCTACCGAATCCAGGCAAACCAAAACATCAAGTCGGAAGCTACCGCCCGATCTCGCTCTTGGAATTTCTGGGTAAAGTCCTAGAAAAACTACTAAACGATAGGTTAATTAAACACCTTACGGATAATAGCCTGTACAACCCACAACAGGACGGGTTCAGGAGCAAGCGAGGAACGGACACCGCGCTGGCGATAATGACCCCAAAAATTGCCACAGAAAATGCGCGAGGCAACAGAGTAGATATAGTACTCCGTGACGTTGCTAAACCCTTCGACAAGGTGTGGTTGCCTGGCTTAAAAGCCAAGCTCTGCAGCCTTAACCTGCAAATAAATGTTTGCAAAACATTATGCAACTACCTGGATGAAAGGAAAGCCTTACTTCAAATAAACGGCCAAACAGACGACCATATTGACCTAAAAACGGGAGTCCCCCAAGGAGGATGCCTCTCTCCGATGCTGTATACCGTTTACACCAGAGACCTTCCACAACCAACTCACGAATGTGCGATGTACATCCAACTCGCGGATGACATCACACAAATAATCACCAGCGACAGGAAGAACCCCCGAGACGTAGCTCAAAGAACAGCGAGGGAGAGAAAAAACATCAATGACTACGAACGAAGAAACAAAATAAAAACAAAAAAGACATTCAAAATAATACCCGTAAACAGATGGAAAACAGCTGCAGTAAGAGTCGATGGAGAAGCATATCCATACTCCACGGAAGGACGCGTCCTCGGTCTAAAGTTAACAAAAACAGGGTACAGCGGCCACATAACACAGAAAATGAACGAAACAAAAATTACCCTGTCGGCGCTGTACAGATTCAAAAACCTACGAGGGGCAGTCAATAAGTTTTGCGAATCGTAGGGCAAAATAGAGGAAGGGGGATGGCTGTTTGTGGGGGTGTTAGGACAAGTTATGACAAGTCAGGACCTGCAGCCGCACGCTCTTGCCTCGTGTATTTAAGAATCAGTAGCTGATCACAGATCGTGAGGCCCAAATTTTTCAACAATGGAGAAGGTTGAGCACCGCGCAGTGATCAAATTTTTGACCGAGGAAGGCAAGAATGCAAAAGAGATCCATGAACGCATGGTTGCAGTGTACACCGACACCGCCCCTTCCTATGCAACCATTGCTCGCTGGAATAGGGAGCTCCGCCATGGTCGTGAGGTGAGTCCCTTGAAGATGACCCCCGTCCAGGACGCCCGTCATACGTGACCAACGAGGACAATGTGACCCGTGTGGAGAGGAGGATCCTCAACAATCGACGGGTGAAGGTCGAAGAATTCGAGCGAGAACTTGGAATATGACATGGAAGTGTTATCAACATCATCCACGACAATTTGGTCATGACCAAGGTATGTGCCCGTTGGGTCCCTAGAAACCTCACGCCCCATGATTGACTTCATCGTCGTCCAAGTCCACAAGGCCAGAGTTGCACAAGCTGCCCTGCGCGAGTGCGGATTCGAGGAGCTCAACCATCTCCCCTACAGTCCAGATCTGGCCCCAAGGGACTACTTTTTATTCCGCCAGCTCAAGGCTGCGCTGCGTGGACGCCGGTTTGGGGACGATGAAGATGTCCAGCTCGCCGTCCAGGAGTGGATTGAACAGCAGTCGGGAGATTTCTGGTTGTCGGGAATTCGAAGCCTCGGGGACAAGTGGCGCAAGTGCTTTGAATTCGAGGGTAGTTATATTGAAATATAATAAAACACTTTTCCTCATATCTCGTTTCCTTATATCCGAATTGCAAAACTTATTGACTGCCCCTCGTAAGTAACAAAAATAAAATAAAATTATACATAGCCCTAGTTCATCCAAGCTCCTTTACCCAATAGTACCGATGAATACAGTAAATAATACACAATTAAAATAGGTTCAACGCATTCAAAATCAAGCAACAAGGTTCATCACTAACTCAAAAAGACAGGGCGGCATAACATCTGAGGAACTTCACCGAAGATCTGCACTGGAACCCATAAATTTAACCCTAAAAATCGTTCAACAAAAATGTGGGATAATATAAAATACATAATTTCCCAAAACGAAATCAACCAAATAGTAGTACCGGAAAACGAAATCCGGCAAATAAACTACAAAAATCGTTTTAACGGCAGCGTGAAAGACTTTAACGTCAACCCGATATATAGGTAAAAAAAAAACAACGAGATTACCGAAGAAGACATCTATCTGGCCATACAAACAATATGTGAAACCTAAAAAAAGACACCGACTATGAGAAAGAAACCCGATGAGTCAAAATATTAACGAGATTAACAAAGAAGAAACCGAAAAGGACAATCGACTATGAGAAACCTGATGAGTCAAAATATTAACGAGATTAACAAAGAAGATTACCACTAGAAATTTAATAAATATATATATATATATATATATATATATATATATATATATATATATATATATATATATATATATATATATATATATAAAGAAAAAAGAAGATGCCAAAGTAGCCAAAAAAAACTAATAAATACAAAAAAATAAAGATGCTCGATTGAGCAAAAAGAAAACAAAGGCTCTAATAAACTTAAAATAACACCAAAAAGCAAAACAAAAAGGATAGCGTTAGCCAGGCAATCTGGTACAAACCACTATCATTCTCATCTCATCGTTCATCCTACACTCATTCTCATCCCATCAACACATACTCTTTACACAATATTTTATATCTATCCTATCATTCTCTCCACATTCTAACTTTATACTGTCTTGAATCTTGATGGAGCATTTTCAGAATGCAGAAAACGGAACGTTCAAGAAAGCCCAGTCAGAGAAGATCTACTTTGCGATCTTGGAGCACCCCGACCACATGCAGTGACGAGAAGAGACTACCTTAACGTTTTCGTGACGAGAAGAGACTACCTTAACGTTTCCGTGACGAGAAGAGACTACCTTAACGTTTTCGTGACGAGAAGAGACTACCTTAACGTTTCCGTGACGAGAAGAGACTACCTTAACGTTTTCCTGACGAGAAGAGACTACCTTAACGTTTCCGTGACGAGAAGAGACTACCTTAACGTTTCCGTGACGAGAAGAGACTACCTTAACGTTTCCAATCACCCATAATTAAATCCCTTTTCAATCGAGAGTTAATTTCTTGAGTTAGCGCATCGCCCTCTTCTTCTTCTCACTCCTCTTTCTATTTCTACCAATCGAAAATTTTCAATCATATTCATTCTCTTTGGGACTAAAGACAAAATCGCGTCTTATACCTTAAGAAAAGTAATGGAGCGAGGGAAAGGCTAAACGTGGGTATTTTTATAAAGGGACACAGAATGAAATATGTTTATCGCAAGCCCACTAATTCTAGTTAGTATGTTAATTATTATTCTGGTCGTATTACTTTCATGTTTATAAGAGGATTAAGTCTCCTTAACCCCAAATTTTTAGTTTCCCCGGAAATTTGAAATTGGGCACAATCTTTATTACCTTTGCTATTTTCTAGTAACCCGTCTAATTGTTGCTTCAAAAAACGTTCTAGAGAACAGAAATTCCGTGTTCCTTCATAAAAATTCCACAGCTTTGCCTTTTCTCTCTCGCCTATTAAAATATTTAAATATTTCGGTCATTTTAAAATATGACTATATAGATTACTAGTTTGTAATAGTACCAAAAGACTGGTGGAGTCTATTCTGTATATTACTCTATTTGCCCTCGGCATTATTTATGGACTAACTGGCAAAGCCGTCATCTGTCCGCGTAAAACAACATTGATGAAATGCAAGGAGATTAAAATAGTGCATTCTTTGCGCATTTGTCTCAAAATATCCCCGTTAATTGGAACTTCGCCCAATTTATCGTTGCGAGAACTTTACGAAACGAATTATTGTTTGTTCCTAATCAAAACCAAGCCTAATTTTAAACATTTCTGCCGCTCTTGGCAAACTCGACTCTGCCATAAATAACAGCCTATTTTGAATGAAATAGTCCATCATTATAACCGATAATTTTTGCTTATCTTTTTTTATCTCGTTTATTTGTTTTGTCGCCGTTTGATGTTCATTGTTTTCTTTATTTTATGTATCCATTCATTTTTATGACTTTTTTTCTATTCCTTATTCTTAATTTTTTTCATTTTGATCTCTCTTATTCCTCACTCGGTTATACACCTTGGCGCGATTCTTTCTTAATCCCTCCTTCCTTCCGGTTTTATTCCTGAACAAAGTCAACATACCTAAGTCGCGTGCTCTCACTTATGACCTTACGACCTTCAAAACTTTCAATCATTCAAAAGAGAATGCAAAACAACATAAGGGTTTCAAATTTCGTTAAAATCGGCCCAATAGTTACGATGTTATTACCCCCCTCACCCCCCCAAATAATTAAAAAGTAAAATGGTTACCGACCGACATAGGATTTAGTCAACGGGTAATTTTAAAATATCAAATGAACATTTCTTGCTAGTAATTCAAAAGAAACCATTACTTCAGAATGGTTCTGAGAGACCACTGTAATGAGTGGATAAAAAATACGCGATAGTCGATCGGTAGTTAAATTCAGAGCAGATGAAGAACAAGAACGTTGGTAAAACCCCAACTAAACCACTGTGCACAAGTTTGGTCACCATATTTGAGAAAATATATTGAAAGAGTGAAAAAAAACCCACCTTTTGAAACGTGGCTAGAGAGAGAGAGAAGAAGTAGAATTTTTCGAAAGAGAAAGCAGAGGATGGACGTGGGTGGCAATATATGCCACAAAATATTAAATCGATTGCATACTCTTAGACGAAAAAAAATCCTTAACCATTTTTTAACATGAGTAGGATTTCAGAGTTAGGCAACTCTTGGTCCGCTGGCGCCGCTTGGAGGATTGGACATTTGTCGTCGCACCTATATTTATTTACAAGGCTTTCACCGCATCGATTTTAACTGCGGTTGTCCTCGGAGTCTTCTTCTCCGCCGTGTCCCACAGTTTGAAGTTGGCTGTGTTCATCCAGTCTAAATTGGTTGAAATAGAGCGCTGGGTACGGTAGAGTCTCCCATCACTGCGTTCTGGAGGCCGTTTGGTAATTTATGGCAACTCAGCACCCTAAGTGCTCTAGACTCATTTGAATCTTGGCACACCTCGCCTGGAGCATTCACGATGTCACGTCTATCGTGGCTCTCTTTTCTGTTTAAAATGAGCGTTGCTGATGTAGGTGGCCAGGCTGTGTATACCGACTGTTGGGTGTTTTGCTTTCCCTTACGCTAATTACATAGCGGGGATCAAGACGAGCTCCTCCGTGGTGCGTGGAAAAGAAGGAAGATAGGAGACAGCTCCCGGCAATTCTAAGATTGCCCTTCAATTATTCCTCTGCAACATCAGCGAATCGGAAGCGCTCCTCGCAACCCTCTGCGAGGACTCAGATTCCCCAAGACTCTACGTCTCTTTTTAGTTCAATGCTCGACTCTGGAGCATCTTATGTCCACCTTACTAATCTCGGTGCTGACATTTTGGAATCACCAGTGCCCTTTTTGATGGCGTAACCCCAACTCCTTGGAGGAAGCACTTCATCACCATGATACTGGTCGTGTAGGATGTTGTTTTTTTATTTCTGATTTACACCTATTTGTATATTTATATGTGTGTACATGGCAATGAGCTCATTAATCGCGCGAGACAAAAAGGATGTAAATTACCTTCAGAAAAAAGAAAGATTCCAAGTGCCTGTTTTATAGAGGCGAAAGCGATCAATCTTATTTTCTTTTTCCTGCGGGTAATTTACTTTGCATATCGATACGCACCTCCTTGGGTATATGATGGAAGGTTTAAAAGTTTGGGATGCTGAGGCAGCTTTGCCCTACTTAATTGTCGCCATGGTGAAATCTTACCCTAGGACACATAGGGCATGCGGAGGTTTATATTACCTTTTTAAAGGTCATTTTAGATTAGCTAAACCAATAATAATTATATTTTAAGCGTCGCTACCGATAAAATTTTCCCAAACTTAATATTCTATATTAATTTAATTGTTGCCTATTTGTTCTGAGGTGGGTTCCATTTAAGTAAAAAAAAAGGAAAGTTGCTTAGCTAAGCCAATACAAGCCGATTCGGCCTTGTATTATTTTTTCCTTTATTTTAAATATATTTTTTCTCTAGAGAATAAATGCAGGTATAACGCAGTCAGAATGACCGACATGACACCCCTCCCCCATGGACAGTTTTCAAATGCGATTTCCAGGCCATGTTATTTATGATAGACAATATTTGCCATTGCGAACTTTATCTTCAATTTTGATCCATTAATTGCAAACCTTATTTTAAATTTGTTTATTTCATCGTTTCAGTCATATCTTCAATTTAAGTGAGAACATGCTTAATTAAGTTCAACTGCACCCATTTCCTTTTCTTTTAGAGAAATCATCAGTTTAACCAGACCCCCCCCCCAGTCCGTGTTTTCGCCGCATAGGACGCTTATTTACAAAATGAATAGAATGGATCCGTTAGTAGAGGAAAGCTTTCCTTGGCTCCCCTCCAGATACTCGTATGTAACAATGAAGCTCTAGTAATGATGATGATTTCTGTTATCTTATTATTTAGAGTTAGATTCGGTAGATACAACCAGTTTCATCATTTAGAGTTAGATTCAACCAGTTTCATCATTTAGAGTTAGATGCGGTAGATACAACCAGTTTCATCATTTAGAGTTAGATTTGGTAGATACAACCAGTTTCATGATTTAGAGTTAGATTCGGTAGATACAACCAGTTTCATTATTTAGAGTTAGATTCGGTAGATACAACCAGTTTCATCATTTAGAGTTAGATTCGGTAGATACAACCAGTTTTATCATTTAGAGTTAGATTCGGTAGATACAACCAGTCTACTACAATGACACCAGTGAAGGTGCGAACCCATTAATCGGGGAGTAATTTTCCCTTGCCTTTTGTTATCGAAAATCCACTGTACTTCCACTCTTAACATTTGCAATTACATGTTCTCAATTTCGTATCATTTGTTTGATTTTTCCCCCTCTATTGTACTCTGAACCAACTTATTTTTTTGATAAATTACACGTTTCGATTTCTTTGAGGGAAAATTTGAAGTGATATAGAAGAGATTATTTGAAAGTGGGGGTGAAAAAAAGTGTTTCAGTAAAAGTTAGTCATTTTATGTTGTCCGTTCTCTTCCTCTATGATTGATTGTATTGTTTTAAAGAAATTGATAAGTTGTCTATTTGTATAGTACTTTAGTCCTTGTATTTTGGCATTCAAGCATTTCTTTTTAATATTTATCTTGCAACTTTTTTGTTAACTCTAACGCGCTTTTTTTATTAGCATTCATACTTTTGATTTTCTTGTTTGTTAATTTGTTGTAAACATTTTTTTAAATTTAAAACATGTTTCTATGTAAACCATGGTATTAACTCTTCCCTAGAACATAGCTTAGAGTTAAGAAACATGGAAGTTCTGGTTACCTTTGCTCTCTTGTCTGCCGGGATCTCTAGCCTCCGAGCTAGTTCTGTAGTGAACTGCTCCCGTCTTTTTTTTGCTAGTTTCTTAGTGGTCAAATTAAAATGATATCTGTGGCGACTCTATAGTGGAGCCCCCTCTGGGGAATCATCCGGTCGATAAGACAATGTTTGACTAGTAGCTTTAATCCCGCGATCGCCACACCGAACCTCCACTTGAGAAGTAGTGAAGGCGGCTTCCACCGCATCTGTGAAGGCGTAACCAATCTTCATTTAGGAAAGAAACGAGGAAAAGATCGATATAGAAATGAATCACGTTGTCAATATTACTGGAATTTTCCACTCCCCGGTTATAGAGGAACCTGTAGCATCTACGTAGATCATTCCAACCCGAATGATCTACTTGTTTTGTAGTTGTGCCAGGTGGGATGTTCTGCCACGTCTCATTCTCGTTGAACCAAGCAAGATTCCTTTTATACCCCTACCCTCCACCCCGCTACAACAACTATTAATCGCAGCACGCCTCCCCGCTCTTCTCTCGTCCTAAACTAGAGCTCTTGCTAGCCGAGTGGATACGGCCTTTGTCTGCCAACATCGCGGTACCGGGTTCGATCCCGGCAAGAGCGGACATATCCGTCAGCACACGGAGAGATCTGGCTACCGATTGGTGGACGCGCTGTGCTCAGTCCTGTACTGGGGTAGGTAGATCTTACACACTCATCACTCACACAGCCAATCGCAACACTGCTTTCTTCCTCCCCCGTCTCCGCAGCACAACACACCCCCACCCACCCACACCCACACACACACACACACACACACACACACACACACACACACACACACACACTCTCTCTCTTTCTTCCCAAGGAATCCTGCCGATGGGTGTCTATATCCACATGACGCGGAACAGATCCCTCTGCCTCGGGGCCCTACCCGTACGCTGTTTGGTGGCAAAAACATAATAATTCCTGGCACCTCTCCCCAAAGGCGATCGGCTCCTTGTACCCTCGGGCTCTCCAGCGATTGTCATACTGACCTTTATGTACATTTCATTATCCAGTCGGGGATCATCCTGGTTAAAGGTACGTTAGCGAACTACCACCACTGCCCCGAACATTCTCGCATCAAAATAAGTGATTCCGGTGTTGAAACGCGGATTAACATTGAGCAGATGCAGTGAAAATGAAGTGTGATTGTTAAATGACCTACTGTCCAACGCTGCGCACTTTTCGTCATCTGAACGAGAGTTTTGGGTAATGATTGAGCCAACATGATATGGGCAGGTTGGCCCTTTGACCTCCGTGCCCTTAATAAATGGTACATTCGTCATTGGGCACTTCCAATTTAATCATTTTATTTAGCTCGTAAGCGGCGCGCCTTCCTGGCCGCCATGCTGAAGGGGCTCAGCGCCCCGTGTGGTCCCAGCTTAGCCTCTTCTTCTTTCTTTCAGCGCACTGAGTCTAAATAAGGACTGTGCGTAAAAACTATTAAATAATAAAAATAATTTGGGCTAGGAACCTTCCAAACATTTTCCTTTGTCATAACTCATCACTATCTTTACGAGCCTTTCTTCACATTTTGTGAAGATGCCCTCGTTGCGGTCGGTAGAGCAATGAGTAACCACCTTCGCACAGCTTCGGGCACGGCTTGGGGGATGCTCCTCATCCACGCCAATCGAGTGGCTGTTAGATTGGTGTATTGGATACAATCACTTGCTTGGCAGTTTTGCTTACTAATACCCTCGTTGGTCTTCGTTTCGTAGTTTCAAGTAATAGGAATAATTTGTGATGGCTCTGCGGGAACTTGTATAAGGCAGTGTAATTTTCTCTCGTTGGGAAATAAATCTGCCATTATGGGGCCCCTCATTCGCTTCCCTTCCCTGCAATGCTTAATATAACTAGATGAGTCCCCCGCAAGGAGATACCTGGATGATTTCGGGCACCCCGGCCACCACACTTGACATATCTCCTTAAAAACTTTCTTGGACAGATACCCTCGTTAATTTTCGCCTCTCGGTTTTAAGTAACAACTAGATTATTTCCCATGAATCTTCAAAAGAGCCAATATTAAACGTTGCAAACCCTCGAATCTCTTTAGTTAAACAACTAAACACAGTGCATTGCTTCACCCCAGAGTCTGGATCTCGCTCGTTCCGCCAAGGTGAGGGTTGCTGAATTTGTTCTAGCATTTAGCTGTTGTTTTTTTTTAATCACCTTTTAATGTACAGCCGTATTTCTTTGAATTACTTTTAGTCTAACATTTAAATGATAGTTTTTTTATAGACCTTGGAGATAACCGTCAAACCAAAACAATATTTGGGCCCGCAGACCCAATTTGGCCCGTGGCAACATATTTTGTGGCCCGCAGCCAGTCTAGGCAATTTATTTAAAACCCCATATATTTGTTTAAAAAAATAAGATCTTGGAATCCATGTTTTATAACGAATTTCAGTCCCAGATTCTAAATTTAGTGACCTAATGAGATTGTAGCAGCATGCATCCAGCAGACTCACACTTTAAGCACGCAAATTTTCGCTTCTGAGCCGAATCAAAGTGACTCGTGTGTGATTTTAAATTTTCTCTTACGTCTTGCATCTTCAATATTTTAAAATGTAAGGTAACACTTCAGTGTTTACTCAAAAATCTGAATTGCCTAGAAAAAAATTATTTTGTTTATTCATGCATATTTGTATAATTTCATAGCTCCCACCACTAATTAGGAACTCGAATCAATTACCAATGTTTTTAAGTGGACATCTGACATCGCCCACCGGCAATATTAAAATTTTGGGTTAACACAGTAAATTTTTCGTCTGCCGCTACGTGTTTGTGCACTTAAAGTTTGACTGATTCTTGAAATTTGCAGAACCAGGCCTTTACATTACAATGTCTTCTTCAAATAAAAGATCATACGAAAGACTTTCAGGAACGGTGAACAAATGATTATTTTTTTTTAGTGAATGCAACAATAAACCAGTGTGCCTAATATTTTCTGGTACGGTTGCTGTTCCTAAAGAATATAACGTCAAGCGCCCTTATAATACTTAAGCATTCTGAATATGAGAAACTTACGGGAGAAGTTCGAAAAATAAAAGAAAAAGAAAAAAAAATGATGCAGCAGACTAAAAGGATGACAGCATTTTTTTTCCAAAAAGACAGAAAACGTCTAATGATATTGTGCTTGCAAGTTATATTGTGTCTGAAAAAATTGCCCTGCATTCTAAAAGCTATTCAGATGGTGAATTTGTCAAAGAATGTTTAATATCTGTTGTTGGCGTTTTGTATCCAGAGAAGTAAGAGTTTGATGATATCAGTTTGTCTCGAAGAACTGTTACGAGACGAATTGAAGACATTTCAGAAGATATTGAAAAAGGATTAGCAACGCAAGCTTCCAAATTTGAGATAGTTTCGTTGTCCCTCGACCAAAGCACCGACATATAGGATACTGCTCAGCTGTCAATTTTTATTTGCGGAATTGATAACACCTTTTCCGTGACGGAAGAAATACTTTGTCTTCGTAGTATGAAGGATACAACCACAGGTGATAAGATTTTCAACGAACTGAAGTCATCCATGAAGAAATTTAACCTTTCTTTTGATAAGCTCGGAAGCCTGACGACAGTTGGGGCTCCAGCGATGGTTGGAAGTAAGGTAGGACTAATTTCTAAAATCAAATCTGAGTTAAATTCTCCCAACCTGGAAGAATAAGTTTATTTCCTTTCACTGTTTGATACACCAGGAAAATTTGTGTGCCAAATCTCTTAAATCTCCAAATGTAATGAAGGTAGTAGTGGCGTGCATTAATTTCATAAAATCGAAGGGGGCTACACAATCACCAGTTTAAAGTGTTTATTGAAGAACTGGTGTATTACTGTGAAGTTCGTTGGCTAATCAAAGGGAAAATGCTTCAGCGCTTTTATAATCTTTAAGAGGAATTTTGTATGTTCATGGAAATGAAAGATAAATCTGTTCCAGAAATTGGAAATAATGACGAATGGTGATCTTGCCTTCTTCGTTGATATTACGTCGCATTTGAACGAGCTCAATCAAAAAGTGCAAACTCAAAATCAGTTAGTTCATGAACTTTATTCCCATATTAAAGCTTTAAAAAGTAAACTTCAGGCTTGGGAAAAATAGCTGAATGATGGTGACATGTACCACTTTCCAACATTAGCAAGTCACACGAAAGAAGAATGCATTTCTTATGCTGAAGAGATAGCAGCCATTAGCTTAGAATTCAATAACAGATTTCAAAGTCTTCAGTCCAAAGACGCGGATTTCACTCTTTTTCGAATTATTTTGTTCAGATGTTCATCAGGGTCCAAAAGACTTACAAATAGAATTAATCTATTTTAAAAGTAATACAATTTTTCAACAAAAATTTTAAGAGGTTTCTTTGCTAGAATTCTACTCCTCTCTTCCGTTAATGAGCTTTTCCCGAATAATAAGATTTGCCCCAAAACATGCCTCAACTTTGGCCGAACCTACAAATGTGAGGAGTTGTTTTCGAGAATGAAATTCACCAAATCAAAAACAAGATCGAGGTTTACGGATATGCACTTGGAATGCAACTTTAGAGTTGCAACAACTAACAACTTCAATTCCAACAAACTTTGAGAAATTAGCAAAAGATTCTCAAGCCCAGGTATCTCACTAACTGTAAGTAACGTGGTGACGATTTCTGTTAGATAAATTTGTTTATATATATATATATATATATATATATATATATATATATATATATATATATATATATATATATATATATATATATATATATATTAGAAAACAGATTTAAATCGCTGGATGGCTTTGCATAATTTATGTTAGCCTGCTAAATGACGAATACCCGTGCATCCCTTATCCGCTTCTAAATATATGCATTTCCAATTTCCATATTTGTTTCCCCCCTCAGTTGTACTGCTCAGTGTATGTCCGTTTTATGGAGCGACTTATCGTGGGTTGCTACCCCGTCGGCGTTCGGCAGCAACGCTTTAATCCAGAATGCAGAAGAAGGGCTCCCTCGAAATCTTTGGAGGGAGGGGAACTATTGATGCTTGCGAGGGAGTAATGAAAGGAGCTTCGTTATCTATTACTGGAGAGAGGGAGTAAGATAATGATGACTGGCGAGTTAATTAAAAGCAAAAAAAAGGAGTGGGAATCATTCTATAGAATTACTAACCAGCAAAGACGATCCACTTGGGGCTAAGTTCAAGAGAAGGGAACGGGAGGATGTCAGAGGTGATGGGAAGTTAAAAGGGAGAGAAAATCTGAGAAAAAGAATTAATTTAACTCTTGTTTGATGTTATATTTTAAAGTAATATCGAGTCGCCAGATGGGCGCGGAAAAAATCAATCAGATTCTAAAACATTGATAAGACATTCCTAAGGAAGTTATTCCATACTTTTATTTAATTAAAAAAATTCTGTGTTCTTGTTTAGTAGCTTGTAACCGTTATTTCTAGTAGGCATTTGGTCATCTAGTTCAAATAGGTTCATATTCGTGAACCCGTTTAGTATTTTAAAGATGGATAAGTTGGCGCCGTGCAAAGGCCAATCTTACAGTGACTGTAAATCGAGGTGCCTCCGTCTGTCTTCGTACGATCTATTTCGTAAGTTGAGGAATTAATGCGTTGTTGGACGTTTTTCGATATTGCAATGCCTTCGCTTATACGGCAACCAGAATTATACCGTATACTCCGAATAAATTCTTAAAAGCGCCTTATATAAAAGGAAGAATGATGATTAGTATTCGTGTATGGCTTTCTATTGGGTTCTGTCATGCTAGTGGATGTTTCCACCTACTCTTTTGAGGTGATAATCATAGCCTGCTATTCAGCAAGTGGACCTACGAGGAGCGGTCAATAAGTTTTGCAATTCGGATATAAGGAAACGAGATATGAGGAAAAGCGTTTTATTATTTTTCAATATAACTACCCTCGACTTCAATGCACTAGCGCCACTTGTCCCTGAGGCTTCGAATTCCCGACAACCAGAAATTTCCCGACTGCCGTTCAATCCACTCTTGGACGGTGAGCTGGACATCTTCATCGTCCCCAAACCGGCGTCCATGCAGTGCAGCCTTGAACTGGTGGAATAAAAAGTAGTCGCTAGGGGCCAGATCTGGACTGTAGGGAGGATGGTTGAGCTCCTCGAATCCGCACTCGCGCAGGGCAGATTGTGCAACTCTCGACTTTTGGACAGGGGCATTGTCGTGGAGGAGCAGGAAACCGCGTGTCAACTTGCCGCGCCACTTCTGACGGATGCACTTATTTAACCCAGCCAGTTCCTCGGCGTAATATTGGCCTGTGATGGTCCTTCCACGAGGCGCATAGTCCATCATCAACACTCCCTCAGAATCCCAGAAGATGGTGGCTATGATCTTTCCGGTTGAGAGTTGGGTCCGGAACTTGATGGGGGTCGAAGAGCCCCTGTGCTTCCAGGCCATGCTTTCGAGCTTGGTCTCGGGATCCCAGTGATGGACTCACGTTTCATCACCTGTTACTATGCGTGAGTCGAATCCCGCCGGGTCTTGGTTATACAGGAGCAGCAGCTCCTCCAAACTTTGACGACGTTGAAGTCGATCATGGGGCGTGAGGTTTCTAGAGACCCAACGGGCACAGACCTTGGTCATGACCAAATTGTCCCTTGGGGCCAGATCTGGACTGTAGGGGGGGTGGTTGAGCTCCTCGAATCCGCACTCGCGCAGGGCAGCTTGTGCAACTCTGGCCTTGTGGAGTTTGACGACGTTGAAGTCAATCATGGGGCGTGAGGTTTCTAGGGACCCAACGGGCACAGACCTTGGTCATGACCAAATTGTCGTGGATGATGTTGATAACACTTCCATGTCATATTCCAAGTTCTCGCTCGAATTCTTCGACCTTCACCCGTCGATTTTTGAGGATCCTCCTCTCCACACGGGCCACATTGTCCTCGTTGGTCACGTCTGACGGGCGTCCTGGACGGGGGTCATCTTCAAGGGACTCACCTCACGACCATGGCGGAACTCCCTATTCCAGCGAGCAATGGTTGCATAGGAAGGGGCGGTGTCGGTGTACACTGCAACCATGCGTTCATGGATCTCTTTTGCATTCTTGCCTTCCTCGGTCAAAAATTTAATCACTGCGCGGTGCTCAACCTTCTCCATTGTTGAAAAATTTGTGACTCACGATCAGCTGATCAGCTACTGCTTCTTAAATAGACGAGGCAGGAGCGTGCGGATGCAGGTCCTGACTTGTCATAACTTGTCCTAACACTCCCACAAACAGCCATCCCCCTTCCTCTTTTTTGCCCTACCGATTCGCAAAACTTATTGACCGCCCCACGTACCTGCCAAAAGAACAGGGAAACTGTACAATTGCACATCTTCCTATGACCTACCTCTGCAACTAGGTCATTACTTTGGCTTAAATCTAAATGCACCTTTCATGCTTTTTTACACTTTTTTTTCCGTCTTCCAAACATTTTGGTGAAGATACACGTTGGTTTTTATAAAATAAAGAATCCATGTTCAAGACTGGCTCCACTCATCTTCATCTTTTCTGACACGAATCTTCTGAATAGAATCCGATAATTTAATCGATGCGTCTGCTTTATTTCCCCATTTCGTTGAGCCACCGAGCCACTCACAAATTGTTATGGACCTCTAATGGCAGTAGTCTTTTTCATATATTTGAAAATATCACTTACATTTTACCCCTGATCCGGCCCTTTTTGCATCCCTTTGCACTCCTTTCCTCATTTGTACCTTGGTTGGAAAATCAGAGAAACGGTTAACATTCATACATACATTTATCGTTCCCTCCAACCAATTAGTTCAAAGGTTGCACTTTTTTAAGCATTTTTTTTTTTGGGGGGGGGGGGGGCGCAGCTCTTTCCTCCTTTCATTATCCCTTCTACACCACGTCGTTGGGCTTTGTTTTGTGCGTTTTTGAGTTTTACTTCTGAAGCGTAATTTTCCCAGTGTTTTTGAATAAGATGGAGCGAGTCTTTTGTGAGAAAGCGTCGTACTTAACTTTTTAACCTGGTGCTTATACGTTTAATTAATAATGCAAGGTTTTCATTCTGATTACATTAGCTCAAGACATCCTGGCTAGTTTTACTTTGGCGATGACCATGTTAGGAAGTTGTTTTTAATTAGTTTAGAGATTATATTCACTCTGCCATAAATAAATGCATTTTTTTTTACTGACCCTCTTTTCACTTACCTCTTGTATTTGTAAAAATCTTTTCTATCATCTTATTTCAGCCTTTGCCTGTAATACCTTTAATTTCCTTCTCATACCCCCTTCCATCTCTTCCTTCTCTTACCCCACTCCCTCTCTGTTTATTGATCAGGCGAGGCTCCGATGGAGATTGTACCCAGGGAGTGTATAGAGGTCAAGTATTGAACGAAGTGCAAAGGTGACCAAAGATACCCCTTGGGTTTCTGATTTTCCTTATCGTAAGGTGAGGGATTGTTTTGTCTATAAAATGGGCCCTTTTGCCCCCCTCCCCTCCAAATTATTAGAATTGTTTCGTTGGGTTCCTAATTACAGTTCACGAGCATGAGCAAACATGTTTAAAAGTGCCCCGACGAAACTCCATCGGCCCCCATTAATATAACTTCTAGCGAGGGAAGTCCCGATGGAGGGCCCGTAGACTTATACTGATAAAACGGAATGAAATTTCATTTTTTGGCCCACTTGCTTCTCGCACCAACAACGGAGAGTCGTTTATCAAAGTCGCAAAGAGAAACACACTCCATATGTTAAAAGCAAGCAGCCCCCCTCCCTTCTTTTTTCTTGCTTCGTTTAAACTTGTTTATGGTCTTAAAAGCGAATTTGTGCGCGCAAGCTCTGCCCTTCCAGCGCCAGATGCTTTTTCAGCGTCTGAAGACGCCACCACCCTACACCGTCCCTCCCTTCTCGGAGGGAATCCTGCGTCCCTTTGCTGGTACAATGACGGAGGGGTTTGTAGAGTCCCTCACCTCTCCAAGGGAGGGGAACTAGGGCTTGGAGTCTCGCTGCTCTTGCTTACTGAAGGATTTTGAATTCGCCACCTCATTTTCATTCAAACTTGTGACGACATTTCCTTTACACTTGCTCTCTTTCGCGGGTTTTCTTCATTTTTCTCACCCTATAACGAATAAGACACCGTCCCAATAATAATGAATGCCAGGAGACCTTTCTAGCGGATTAAGCAATTCTTACTATTACCCTTACCTAACCGCTTATATATATATATATATATATATATATATATATATATATATATATATATATATATATATATATATATATATATATATATATATATATATATCAGGAAATGGCTTCTCCACTGGGGGAGCTTGTGCGCTTCGCTACTAAGATTAAAATAAAATTTAAAATCTAAAAAAAAGCAGCCATGGTTGATTTTTTAAAAAAATTTTGAACTTCGCCAATTATAATAATTTTAAAAAGGAAATAAACTAAATTTCCCCCCTTTCAAAATATCACGTTGCTAAAATATAGTTATAGAAGAAGATATATAAAAATAAATTTTCTGAACTTCACCATTTGTAATTCTTTAAGTTTTAAAAAATTCACAAAATTTTGATACCTATATTTATTTCTGAACTTCACTATTTTGTTTTTTGATATTATAAAAGAATTATTAGAAATAATTTTGATAAGAAAACATGTCATAACCAAACTAAGATTAAATTATTATTCAAATACTTAAAAAATCCCCTTCTTAAATTATAGTTAGTGATGATATATATATATATATATATATATATATATATATATATATATATATATATATATATATATATATATATATATATATATGAGGAATTAAACCACATTCTCCCAAGACAATTTAATTCAGAACAGTTTCTGTGTATCTCACACCCTTTTTCAACTGACACTGGATAGAAAATATAAGAAAAGTGCATACAAGCATAGTTACAAGGTCAGGTCATGAAAGATCCCCTCTTTTTTCCCCAATACCCTACTTGTGGCTAATCTGGGGGAAGTTAGGCCTAAACATATTGAAGGGCTGACATTTTACTATTTTGTTTATTTGCTTTCGTATTACAGGATTAAAAGAAAATTGACCCTCAGATAGATTTAAATTGGGAACTGACGATATCAAGCTCGATTCTACGATTCTTCTCTTAACATAGTTAGCCGATTTAAATACCATTTTACTTCCATTGAAATCGATCGTATGATTCTTGTCTCTAACATGGCAAAATATTCCACTGCTTTCGCTGCCCACTCTAATATCTCTTTTGTGTTCGTACAATATCTTATCTAGATTTCTCCCCGTTCTCCTATATAAACTTTATGCCAATCATTGCATGGTATTGCATATACTCCTATGTTAATATGTTCTTTGGGTTTCCTGGCAATCATCAATTGGTGTAAGGAATTATTATATTTAAAGGCTAGATTAATACCCGCTTTTCCAAATATGTCCTTTAAACTATTTAATTTATTATTCAATGGCAATGTTATACATTTGTTGAAGTCATTAGTGCGGGAAGGCTTATTACCATAGAATGTTTTCCTAGCTGCAAAATGGGCAGATGATATGAACCAATCGCGGTATTACAAATTAGAGAAAATGGTCCTGATAATGACAATTTCTTCATCTAAATAGGAAGGATGACATATTTTGTATGCTCTAAGGAAAAGGTTAGAAATTACCGATTTTTTAACAGTATTATCGTGAAACGAAAAATTATGTATATAGGCATTCAAGTGGGTTGGTTTCCTATACACGTCAAGTTTTAATTCATGGTGATCTTTATTAATAAGGACATCTAAAAAGGGTAATCTATTATCATATTCCCATTCATATTTAAATTTGATGGAGACATGCAAATTAATTCCTTAAACCAATTGATGATTGCCAGGAAACCCAAAGAATATATTAACATAGGAGTATATGCAATACCATGCAACGATTGCCCTAAAGTTTATATAGGGAAAACGGGGAGAAATCTAGACAAGAGATTGTATGAGCACAAAAGAGATATTAGAGTGGGCAGCGAAAGCAGTGGAATATTTTGCCATGTTAGAGACAAGAATCATACGATCGATTTCAATGGAAGTAAAATGGTATTTAAATCGGCTAACTATGTTAAGAGAAGAATCGTAGAATCGAGCTTGATATCGTCAGTTCCCAATTTAAATCTATCTGAGGGTCAATTTTCTTTTAATCCTGTAATACGAAAGCAAATAAACAAAATAGTAAAATGTCAGCCCTTCAATATGTTTAGGCCTAACTTCCCCCAAATTAGCCACAAGTAGGGTATTGGGGAAAAAAGAGGGGATCTTTCACGACCTGACCTTGTAACTATGCTTGTATGCACTTTTCTTATATTTTCTATCCAGTGTCAGTTGAAAAAAGTTGTGAGATACACCGAAACTGTTCTGAATTAAATTGTCTTCGGAGAATGTGGTTTAATTCCTCATCTTTTCTTGCGATATTGCATTAATTTTCATTATATATATATATATATATATATATATATATATATATATATATATATATATATATATATATATATATCAGCCTTGAAGTAATCGTCTTGGTGCCCAGTTTATGATTTTTTTTCTTCATCTTTCATTGTTTTTTTAAATAATCTATCCTGCTCACCCATTCCTTCCAAACTTGTATTCATTTTATTTTATATCACCCATGTTTGTGGACGTTATTAACATATGTTGTTTATACTTGAGTTGTCCTCGGTTTCAGCTTGCCTTTCGTTTTAAAGTTTCACTTTAGCTGCTTAAGAAAAATAAATGGGTGTCTTCAAAAGATGGTTCTAAACTTTGCTAACTCTCTTCAGCCTAATTTTCACCTTGTGCAAAATTTCCCTTTTCATGTTGCTGCCTAAAAGTTTATTGTCAATTCTTATTTTTCCCTTTTCTTCTGAATAATTACTGTTTATTATTTAAGTTTGAAAAGTTTATTTTCAGTATTACTGTAAGACTGGCTTGTGTTAGTTCTGTTATGGATTAGGATTCTTTTTGATTTAAGGATAATAAATTATATGATATCACCAAAGTGAAGACTCTAAACTTTTCCCCGTTAATTCTGAATCATTTTTTCCTTCGCCGTAAGGGAAATTAAAAATAACTTTTTCCGTCTCCAAAGTCATGAATATCTCGGCTTTTCGTTTATTAGGATTATCTTTTTTATATTACCATTATAAAATCTAAATTTTTTTCGCATGTTTTATATAAAATTCAAATATTATCCGATTATGTGGTTAGAAATTTGGCGCACTGCACTTTCTTGCCGTTTTTCCTGCTTCATTAAATCTATTGCTATTTTCCCTTTGGCTTTTTTAATGGGATATTTGTGTTTATTTTTAAGAAGTAGGTTCGGTCTCATCCCAACCAGCTGGCGCGAGGTGGTGGCTCGTGCTTGTGAGTGGATTTACCTCATCTATTTATATTCCCGATTCTCGCTTAATATTATAGGCGAAAGGGAGTTGAAGGTGAAAAAGCAGGAGGTAGGTAGGTCCCAAAGGAAGGTAGATCACAATGGGTGTGAGAGATAGTATTATTTGAAGGTCAATAGGGGAAACTAGCACGAGCATCTCCACCTCCTAAAATGGTTTTAATCTTTTAGAAAATTTGGTGAGGTTGGGGGAAGTGAAATGTGAGGTATGTTTTGTATGGTCACGGTCTTGACGTGATTCGGCAAAGTTTTTGTTTGCGCGTGCGAGGAAAGTTGTCCGTGATCCCAGCTAAGGAGATCCCTTTACACATGTTATGGTTTCCCGGTGAATTGAGGCTCGTAGGATAAAGCTTCGCCCAGGTTTAGCCCCCCACGAATGCCGAGAAGCTGACGCAAAAGATGGTGGATTGGTCAAAGGCAGGTGTGTCGGAGACAAAGCGTCGTTGCCGTGTGAATGGGTCGGGGGCATCTATTTCCGGCTTGCCATTAGGCCTATAGGACAGGCGTCCTCCCTTGATGTGGCGGGCGGTTTGGGATTAACCCGAAAGGCGGGCATGTATATCCATATACCCCTTTTCCTTAAATTTGATACCTTTCCTGTTTTTTGTTTTTGTTTGTTTTTCTATCAACTGTACACAGATTCGGTCTCTCGTCTCCTGTTGAATTTAGTCGGCGAAAAACTGTTGACTATACTATTTCAACATTTTCTGTCACCAAATTTGCTTCATGTC
The DNA here is from genome assembly GCA_963969495.1 of Ceratothoa steindachneri. Lineage (NCBI taxonomy): Eukaryota > Metazoa > Arthropoda > Malacostraca > Isopoda > Cymothoidae > Ceratothoa > Ceratothoa steindachneri. The sequence goes on along the minus strand of OZ018324.1, from coordinate 39,270,812 downwards.
TGCAATTTCACTCGTACCTTCATACAAATACACGTATAGATATTTTGATCCACTTAGTAAGAAATTATGCTCGCAGCACACTTGAATAAATGTTGCTCGCTTTTTCGAAAACTCGCCCGCAAGGGGGTGTTAGCTACAGGGGAAATATGAACGATTGCGTGGCCCCCCCCCCTCCCAATGCCGCAATGCCCTTAGATGGACGTCGCTTCCTCTATCTATACGGATCTCTCGTTGCGTTTACAGTCGAGACTTGAAAAGAGCGCAAGTACAGCAAAATTCAACGGATTGCTTGCACCGCCCGGGCCGTATCGCTCGATTTTTTACCCCTTTTGGATGATCCGCGCCGTACCCATAATTGCCTTTGTCTTTTGCACTTATTTGGCATTATATTTTCAGTGAATGCGCTGGAAAAAGTCCCCATTAATGCTCTTTATTTGTCTTAAATACCAGTACAGTTGTTTTTCCATTATCTTGCCATAGTTCGAAGATGAACCGACCTTAACGTTTCTGGAGGTTGTAAAGTCATTTTGAATGAAAGCAGTGCAGAAACTGTTTAGAATGATGTACATAATGAAACTGTTTAAAATGATGTACATAATTTATACGAACGAGGTGACGAAAACTATTTGACTGGCCAAAAGTTTGGATGTTAAGTAAAGGGGTTGGGGGGGTGGAAGGTTAGGGTTTTAATTAAAGCTCGGCTAGTTTAAATGGTTTGCCTTACCCTGATGGAGACTTCTAAGTTTGGCGAAAGTAAACAAAAACAAACACCGCTCCGATATAGGCGGCTCTCATCGCCGATACCGCGGTGAGAATTTTTCAAGTTACGCTTTGACCCATTTTTATCTTATTCCCCCGACTGAAAATCATCGACGCTGGGTATAGTCTTGAATTTACTCTCAGTTATACCCATCCTACCCACATTGACTTCCGCATTTGGCATCGTCCAATGATTTTTTTAAATTTATTTTAAGCCCAATCTAAAGAGGGTCATTCCCGAAGTGTTTGCAATGAGAGATATGTGAAGAAAGTAATGAACATGGATGAAGCGATAATATGTGAAAGATAGCCGGAGATACACCTGCAGGCGATGGGCCCGGGAGGACATGCACTCCTCCAGATGTCAGGTTCTGCATGGTTGCCCATGCTGCATCTGAAACTCACTCGCGCCCTGATTCGATGATGAAACTTTCCCTCGATTCGCGTTTATTTACCCCCCCCCCCCCTCCTCCCCTAGCTTTCAATTCCACTAACTTCACAACTTTCTTTATAAATATATTTTTTAACAAATTCTGGCCGATATACCCACGTTGGGACCTGCTTCGGTTTTTAATAAATACAAATTGAATACTCTTCCCTACAGGGTTAATGGGAGAATGATGCTCGAATTCTGCCTTCTTCCGCTCCACATCAAAATGAAAGAGAGAATGAGATAATGTGAGGGCGAAGAGAGAGATAAAAGGCAGGGTGGTGTTCGACGGGTGGGATAATCAATCTTTCTAGACACTCTTAATGAGGCTCGAATTCGATTAGTACTCCTAATGACACACTTGTTACACAAAAGAGTCTCGTGCCGTCACCTCGGCATCTAAATACACGCTTATACACTCATGACATACATAAACCAAACCAAATAAGGGTAAAATTCTAGCATTTTCGCCCCGGTCGGTTCGTTCCAGAGTATTTTCCATAGCGGTATCGTCTTCGTCAAATCGAGTGCAATCTTTTGTTCTTGTAGCTGCTGCTGATCCCCAAAAGGTGTCTGGTCTGGTCGAGCTTCATTGAGACCCTGAGGAAAGATTTGACTTATACTTGGTTTTCCCAGAGCCCACAAGGAGTGTAATTTATGTTGTTGACCTCTCTGAACGTGTGCATTGCCGTCTTCCATTATCAGTTTGACTGTGGGGAGTGCGGTGTTGTATTCTTGTCTGGCATCTGTGATAGTCACATCTACCCCTTTCTGGGTAGCTCAGGAGGGATGGGTGATGTCTACACTGCGACCTGAACAGGTAAACTCTTTAGAAAGGTGGGTGTCTGATGGTCATTCATGCAACAGGGTTTGTGTAAAAGTGACTAGATAGCGCGGTATGTGGATGGGCGAGGTGTGAGAGTTTGGATTATCTCTAAGAATCATAATTTCGTTGTTTTAATCTTTCTTTGTGTGAGTGGGTGTTGTGAGTGCTTTGGGTTTGTGGTGGCTGCTGCTAGTATTTGTGTGCCTTTCTTGTCAAAGTGATCCTTGTGTAACCTATCATTGTAATGAGCATACGAATTATTTATAAACTGTGTTTTCGTTGTCTTGTTCAAATGTTGTGTGCGACCGATGTGAGGGCGTTAAGTCTTGATGTGTTTTGCTTTGTGTTTGTGACATGCTATATGAATATTTTTGACTATTGTATGTTACACAAAGAATTTTGGGTGTGTGGTGTTGTTTATTGTTACCAGTGCGTGTATTAATGTTCTCATGTATCACTTGGTGAGGAAAGTAGCATTGGCTTTGGTTGAGGTTATATTGAGTTTGTGGTGCACGTGTTGTTTTGGGAAATGAGTAGCTGTTTTTACTTCAGCACGTAAATTGGAGAATTATGTCGTCTGCGTATGAGGCTATGTGTATGAGGTCTTACAAGACTCCTGCTATGCCTTATCGTGGCCACCCATGGTAGTTGGGTGTCTCCTAGCCCCAAGCTAAATCACCAGGGGATCTCGGAGCAGCAGTGGCCCCCAGTGGTACGGTGTGCAGGCCCACCGGTGTGTGGACACGCCCTGGCGCCTACCAACCACTGCACCCCCCCCCTCCTACACACACACTGCTTTGTTGGTTCTGCCTTTTTAGGCAAAGGCTGGAGGAAGGATACCTCGATCATAAACCAGGATCGGGAGTGCCTATAGGCGAGCACCAACAGACCGGTATCTCGGCAGCTCCCTGCAGCCGATGATGGAGCCTGGTCGTCTCGAGCCTCTCCGGCCACCAGGGTCCTTCTTCCCTCGGCCAAGATACGGGTCCGAAGACTGCACACATTCCTACCCGTAAAACCTAGTGCAGGTTTGATACCCTCAACAAACCGACCCTGACCAAGTCCCACAGCGATGTCTGTCTGGTGGTGGGGTTTCATATATGAGGGCATCCGTTATCATCAACCTCGATAGACCACAAAGCAAAGTGCGAGAGACATCATTTGTGAGGTTTTGATGCTTTATCTTTGCCTATCAAACGTCACATAGGCGTGTCTACTTGCCATATTGTTAGCCTGCCATCTTTTTGCGTTGTGTATGTTGTTTATTTTGTTCGAGGTTGTGGCGCATTGAAAATTTTGTCTTGTATTTATTACATTTAGTGTTGTGTGTGTTTTTTCTTGTCGATTCCATTATAAATTCTTCGTGTCGTCAATAAGACGTGGTGTTTGAGTGTAGTCGTCTGAAACCAGGTGGAAGTACTAAAGCAATATTTTTAGTGATTTTGTTTAGGAACGAGGCGCTCTATGACTTTTGTCATAGAGGGCACGGATGAGAGCAATCATATTGGTTAGTATAGTCTTTGTTGAGTTTAGGGATTGTGATGATTGTACTAGATGTTGGTTATTACGCTGATTCAGTAACTAGTTTACAAGGTTGGTGAGTGCTTGTATTCCATGTGGTCTGAAGTGTATGTTACTGATGTTCTCTGGACCACAGGCAGCTAAGTCTTGAGGTTGTGGATGATGTGATTCATTTGGCTGTTTGTATGGGGGATAGTGTTTACGCTGGATGACTCAACGATTGTGTGGCTGGTATATTTAAGTGGGTAAAAATTGCCTGATGCAGATGCTCTCTGTTTGTTTATGCGTATTATGTCTATTGTGGTGATGCGGCATGTGATTATGTAGTGTTTGACAGTGTGATACGGTTTAGTGTTTTGTATAGTTCTCCGGTCAAATGTCTTGACACTTTTGCAAGTGTTTTCTGTTCTAGTATTTTGTTTGTTTGAGTCTTTAGAACTTGTATTTGGTGAACTGGCTTGAGTGAGGGGTGTTGTGTTTTAGTTGGTCGCTTGTCGAATTAGAACTTGAAATTCTGGTGTGAAATTGTTTTTATGTTGCCTATAGGGAAGTTTTCTTGCTTGCATTTAGTAAGATTGTGTTGAAAGTGTGTACAAGTGTCGATGTCAGTGAAGGTGTACTGTTTTTTATTTCAAAGTGTTGTTGTCTTTTTATCTTCGGAGGTTCTATTTTACGTTTACTTAGTAGCGCTTGTCTTTACTAGTTTTTCCATCCTCATTACTTTATTTTCTCCCTTATTAAGTGCTTACAACCTTTTGGGGCCTGGTACCTATTTTGTATTTTAGTTGTGGCCATCAATCAATCAGTCGCAAATAGGTATGTGCGTGCGACGACTTTGTGGGTTAGGAGGTCGTTTCCTGGTGCTGTTAAATGAGCGCCACGAATTTCGAATGTTCCCTTCGAATTGTTTACCTAGGACTCGCTCTTTCTTCTCTCTCAAGTTGTAGTAGCTGTGTTGAGTTGGATTCCTGAGTTAGTTGCCAGGCTACCACCCTGCAGGGACATAACATTTTCACAGAGAGAAAAAAAAAATTAGACCTCGTTCTTGGGAAGGCAGTTATGAGGATTTTCTGATTACTGGCCGGTATTCTGAAGCCGTATCAGAATACTTGCGCTATGTATGTAGCATCACTTTCTGAATATGTTCACCCCAACGTACATTGTTACGTTTGACACTTGTATAATTCGCTAAGTTGGTAGTTGAAACGATATTCTATTTCAGAGTTCTTTGCTCTTCTCGTAACCGCGATCTGAGTCTTTTTATGTCTTCCCACATTCAACGCCCCTCCCCTTTTACTCCCCCCTGCGGAAGGCGCGGGGCCTGATGGTAGTTGAGTCCCTCTTTCAGGAAAGATTCTCCCTGCAACTCCCCTCCCCACTTGCTTGAATATCAGTATTAAGGTTTTATGCTGTCGGAAATTGGATTTGCATTACACCTTTTCTATTGGAAGTTTTCTAGCTTTGTATGCCTTTGGGTCTCGCCTACATGCGTGGAATTCGAGTAGTTGAGGTTTCCGGGTGATGATGGGGAAAAGGAAATTGTAAGGAAAAGTCCCCCCCCCCCCTCCAGACACGCACGCACGGAGAACGAAAAGTCGAAATCTCGCTAGATTGAAGCAAAAAATTCGCTGACAAAGGAAAAGCGCGCTGTTGGATCGACGATTTTCCTCGATTTGGCGAGAGATGCAGATTAATAGGGTAAACGCCGGGGACTTCTTACATCATTTCTTAGCTTTGAGAAGCTTACCGAGAAGGGTAGTAATTTTGCGCCTCTAATAGAGGAAGTTTGCGGATGGGTTATTGATCTGTGCCCAACGCTGGAAGCTGTATTAGTGGCGACGGGACCCCGGAACACCACCTAAAATATCACCATTTTGTATAGCTCAGCACTTTCTCAATGAATTTTACATTGGTCCCACAAGTGTTTGGGTGGATTCGTACTTTTGATTACCTGTGCCCTTAAGTATTTGTTTCCTGTGACTTTGGAATACATACATCGTGCCAGTAGGTTTCCTAGAGGGCTTCTTTTTAGTATTGGGCTTTTTCACTATCCCTTTGATTTTTATTTTGTTTTACGCCCACCCACTACCTCATTCTATCGTATCTCTGTCCCTCAAGGAAAGGGGGTATAAACTGTTACACCTGGTACCTAGAGAACCGCACACCCTTCCGGTCTCAGTGGAGAGAACCGCACGACCTTCTGGTCTCATTGCTCCTGGCAGTTTTAAATTGGTCTTCCAAGAGGTTTGATTCCTTCTAGCCGTTTCCATTTTACTCCTTTTCGCTTATTTTCCCGATCGGCGCCTAATTTCGTAGGCTAGTCGCCGGCTTCCTTCGTCCATTCATCTTAGGTCGAGGTCCCTTCTTAAAAAAAAAAATAATTACCATTGATAAGGAGTTGATAGAAGTAAGCTTTAGCTCGATCAAACAATTCGGAGGTCGAGGCGTTAACGTGTATACATGTTGTAATGTAATTGCTTGTGCAACTGAAAAAGAGTGCTGGTCTATTTTATTGGGTGTTCGTTTGTTGTGGTTCCAAAGCGTCTTTGGTCTCGTTCTAAGTGCTTTATGTTCATCTACTCCTTGTTTTTATTCGTCCTGACCCTTCCTCTAATTCCGTTTTTGGTTCTGTTCTCTGAAGGGTTGAATAAATGCGAGAGGAAGGGAAGGGCACCTTGATGCAATCCTCGCCTCGCCGTGCGATGCATATTTTATTCGTGGTAATTAAACATCGGGTTAACTGAACCCTAAAAATGTCCCCTCGGTTATCTTCTTTTTTCGGAAGTAAACGTTTGTCACTTCTTAAAATATAGTCAGCCGAAGGCTTCTTTTTCTGACCAAACATTTCCCTCATTTATCAGCCTGCCAGTTTCTTGAGAGAGACTCATTTGTTGACGGCGCAATTCGATTAAAAGTAGTCAAATGGATTTTTTTTAATGATTGATGCTCATACACAGAATACGATAGGCTTCAGAACTGACTAAGGCCTAATGTCACGCATGCAATTTCTTGTCTAGCTCAAACGCATTTGTTGTGGATTAATGATGCCGTGAGGACCCAATAGGCAAAAAACAAGTAGGATATAAATCGATAAATCTAGAATTATTTTGTCATTAACGCCAAGAATTTTAAGTCCAATCGGATATACCTCTTAGTCCCCTCCCCTCTTTCTGCAAAGTTTCTCTTTGGAGGAGGCATTGAATGGTCCTTAAAGGAAATCTAAGCACCTCTGTAGCCGTCGCTTTTCCTTTAGCCACATATCTATTATTTTTAAGACCGGAGTTTTTGATGCTTCGAATTAATTCTACTATTAAATAAATATTCAAGAAGTTGCCGATATCGCCCAACTTAAAATGTAGCATTTTTAATTTAATTGAGAAAGCAAAAATGACGCTTTTGTTTGGTTTACGTGAAGGCGATAATGGAATGAAATCGAAATTTAAACTCTCCAAATGATGAGTGAGATGAGCGAATGAATGTTAAAGTTGTGAATTTGAGAACGTTTAATCACGTTATTTGCTCACCCGTTTTCTTTAATGTCTTCCCTTAATGGGCACCATCAAAAGGGAAGGAGAAATCAAAGCTCACTTAGGTGGGGGTACATTTGATTACTGTGGATATGCCAAGTGATTTAGGATATATATATATATATATATATATATATATATATATATATATATATATATATATATATATATATATAAACGGTGAGAGGTACACATATGTACAAAGAGGGTAAGAGGAGCAAGGGAGAACAAGGTCTGCTGACCAAAAAGTCGCGTGCGCTCACTTCGTATTTATGACCCCCTCGACCTTAAAAACTTTCAATAATTTCCAGACTAACCTTGGTAAGATCTTAGCAATTATAACATTCGAAAGAGAATATAAAAGGATATAGTGGTTTCAAATTTCGTTAGAATCGGCAGAATAGTTATGATGTTATTGCCAAAACAAAATAATTCCCCGGCTAACCAAGGGATGATTTTGGCAATTGTATCATTCGAAAGGGGATGTAAAACAACATAAGGGTTTCGAATTTCGTTAGAATCGGCTGGATAGTTACAATGTTATTACAGAAAAACTAAAGAAAAAAGCAAAACTGGGACCAACTGACCTAGCGAGATGTAGTCGCCCGCGATTAAAAATTGGTCTACACACAAATGTTGCGGATTATTTCAATGGAAACATTTTTACCTCTGTCGTGGTATTCGTGAGGGGATACCTTCGTTGCAGAGAATGCAGTCTACTTACGTTGCAAGCGGCCAGATGGATAGACGAGCTGCACAGTGCTAATATGAGGTGAGGAGATGGCCAAAGGGGAGATTTAAATACCGAGTTTCATTCAAGGTTATTGAAAGATTAAAAAAAAAAACAACTTTAATTACACTAATAATGCTAATTATAGAAATGTCTACAAAAGCAGAGGAATGTCTCTCCCAATAAAATAATAAATCAAATACTATCAGTTTAACGGAGATAAAAATATAGAACTTGGTCAGACAGGAAAAATGTTGGTAAACACTGGGGAGAACAATTAAAAGGTCGGGGAGAGGAATCAGGTGGCGAGGACAAAATGGGTAAAAGGGTTTTACCTTGACGGCTTGACTCTTGGTGAGGGGAGCGATTCTTACGAGGCGATCTAGTCTTGCGGTTCGAGGGTCGTTGTACTCTTCACGGAGGGGTCAGAATTACCTGTGGCACGAGTAAGGTAATTTCCAGGCTGGGTGAGACACACTCGAATTGGGATGAGTATTCTCAGACGACGGGGCGAGGTTTCCTTGACAGGATGAGAAAAGTGGTTCGCGCAATTGTCCAAAGAAGTTCGACTCGAGGGGCTGTATCTTCGCGAAAGGGTGGGTGGTACTCTGACGAGTAACGGTTGACCTTAGGTTAAAAACCCTGCTGGCTTCCTTGCTAGAAAGCCTCCAGGCATGGCAGTCTCTTGTGAGTAACCATTGGCGTCAGTCTCCTTAGGCCCAGACGAGATAAGACGACCGAGGAAGCTGCTTCTCGGGTCGACCCTGGCCTCCAGGCGGGGGAGGTTCAGAAAAATGCGTCTCAGCGGGGGATAGGCCGACTGATCAAACACAGGTGTTACCAGCCGCTTTGAAGTTTTCCATCGCGAAAATAGTTCTCTCTCCTTGCGTTTAGAAATCTAGCTTAGGCCCAAGTGATCTCTGCTTGAAATGGGGTACTCAAGGTGGACTTTAGAGTTCGTTCCCTCACACCCTCTAACTTGATGGCGCAAAGAATCTCTAGGGATATCTGTGTAAACATACGTGTTAAAAGATGTAGGTAGTCAAAATATGTGGAAGAATTTTAGCCGCAGATCTACATTAGTAGTGGGAGAGAAGGCATCTACGGGGACGGGGAGGGGGCGCATTTTTTTCAGATGTCAGCTGAAAGATGGGAAATAGTGTAAAGAAAGCAGTTATGTTAAGCTCCTCCCCCCGCCTTCAACCGGAGCCAAGATGGGCTGAGATACTCACTCCGACCAAAGATGAATGGACGAAAGCTGGTCGGTGACTAGCCTGCAAAATTAACCGCTGAAGAAAGAGAAAGTTGATTTAATAATAAAGCTTATAGGGCTAAAAGCAACAAAGCCTACATTTCCAATTGTTATTCCGTTTTAATTTTAGAGCTGGGGGGGTAGGAAGGGGGAACACTTCTAAATTCCAGGTATCTGCTACAAAAACACTCGTGCGTCAGCTTCGAACTAGAAGGGTATTTAAGAATGGGCATAGACCAGAGGGGGAAAAAAAAACTTGTTCGCCCTTTTCGTGAAGGTTTTAATGTCATCATTAAATTTGTCATGAATAAATTTCCTTCCGGTCGTCTAAGGCTTTGTGATTGGTCGGGTGGGGGTTGCTTGCCAGTTCAATCCTGGGAGACGGATTCAAATTCCTATTTTCTATCTGTTCTTTGTACAAACCTGGAACATTAATTTAATGGAGATTTTTTTCTGCGATCGGTACTCAACATAGCAAGAAATAATGGATGCACTCACAAGATTTAAACTTTTTGCTCTTGTTGGTACCACCAGTACGTAAAAAGATCTTGCTAACCTGCTTTTTATGTACTATTGGTAGCGGATTTTGCGTAGATTTGGTATATATATATATATATATATATATATATATATATATATATATATATATATATATATATATATATATATATATATATACCAGGGGAAACTTGCGCTTCGCTACTAAGATTAAGATTTTTAAAAATCTAAAATAAAAGCAGCCATGGCTAATTTTTTCTAAATTTTCTGAACTTCGCCAATTATAATAATTTTAAAAAAGGAAATAAACTAAATTTCACCCCTTTCAAAATATGACGTTGCTAAAATATAGTTAGAGATAAAATAAAAAAGCATCCTTACTTAAATTTTAATAAATTTTCTGAACTTCACCAATTGTAATTCATTTTCTTTTAAAACGTTGGACAATTATATTTATTTTTCTGAACTAAACCATTTTGAATTTTCAAACTTTAAAGAAATTCTTAGAAATTACCTTGATAAAAATTTAAAATATACTTCAGTCATAACCAAACTAAGATGAAATTATTATTCAAATACTCCCAAAAATTCCTTTCTTATATTACAGAGTTAGTGAAGTGATAATGATATATATATATATATATATATATATATATATATATATATATATATATATATATCAAGGATAATGAACTAAACAAGTTCAAAAGTACTTGGAATCCACCTTTCATTTTCCTGTGGGATTTTTTGCATTTATTGCTCTATTCACGCGCTACTTTGTGACTTTCTCGGTCCTTCTTCTACTCTAATTTGCTTAGCGAAAGTCTTTAAGGAAGGGCTTCACAAAATTCACTGACTTTTATTGATTGTGGATAGCATAACAGACAGGGAATTATTTGCCTCCGGGATCCAAGACTCCGCATTGTGGGGCTGCATGAATAAGAATACCCAGTGTTCAGTTGCGACTCGACTTCTCTTTTTAAAAGACTATTTGTCTCATTGCAGCACCCATTCGCATGGTCATCAACAGGACCGATAAATATATTTACAATCACCCTTATGTTGATGTCTCTGAGGGGATTCGTGTCTTAGAAGTGCATCCCAGAGATAGCTGAAGTATTTTCAACCGTCAGAAGGGAATCTCTATAAAAAAAAAGGGTATTTTCGTTTTCTAAGGGTAACTTCGATCGTTGAATTGGGATTGAACTCCATTTAGTAGGATGTTGGGTTGATTATTGAAGAATAAAGGAGAATTGGTGTAATGCAAGGAATGAAGTGAGCCGTTTCCTACCGGTATCTCCACTACGGCATTTGGTTTGTTCCATAGAGGCTTTGGAAGGGGAGAGGCGATAGGGCATCATAATTGAACAACGGGATCCGCGAGCTGCTTAATAAAACTTATTGAAACTTCTGTAGTTTTCATCCATTTAGTGGTGTAAGGGGAGGCGCCGACGAGGATGCAATTTACAACAAAGAGCGCCCAGAGTGCGCGATTTGGGGAATCATAAATAAAGTCGCTGGTCTGGCGCAGTCCTAAGAATTGTCAGGCACGAACGCCTTACCTGGGAGGCTATCTGCTAACTCGTAGTAGACGTCATGCCGGATTCTTTTGTGTGCGTTCCCGTCTCTCTCTCTCTCCCTCTCTCTCTGTTCTGCGCCAAAGTGCTTGTCCAGGCATGCGAATGCTCCTCTCCCTCCTAATACACACTCTTTTATCTTAGCACCGGGTTTCTATCCACTCAATGGCAATGTTTTGTAAAAAAAAAGATTTCATAACCTCGGGGTCTAAGGGAGGGAGGGGGCTTTCCGGGAGGTTGAGGGTAGTTTAAGGAGGAAATTGGAAGGGGAAAACTTTAAGAGTATCATTTAAGTGGAAACCCCTTGGGGGGGGGGATGAAATTTTGCTGTTGGTGTTGCAATTAAGTGGTCGGAGCCTTCTATTTTATGGCGGCAGTTTCGGGCCAGACCTTCCCCATCACATTCGAAGTGGTTTTGGTGTTGGGGCTCATGAGGCTTCATTATCTGGTGAATGGGGCGGGGGGGGGGGTACTTTACACAGACAGAACATTTTCCAGTTTCCACCTATTATTGGCTTGCCCACCCGGTGGTGTGGTGGAAAAGGGTGAAAGTGTGTCCGCAGCTGCTGCGATCCTGACGACCTCGCATCCAAGCTCGGCGCTTGAAAAGCAGTCATGCTTGCTTGGGCACAGGAAATATCTCCGTGCTCATTCTCGTCTTCAAAAAAAAGAAGCAAAACATGGGAATTGGGGGCATGGAGCAACCAAAGGGCGTCTGTTGTCTCACCTTGAGAAAAATAGCGTTCCGCAATCTCCCCTTCAGTCATCCAGGTGCAATCCCTAATTCATTGTTCTTTACCGTATATATCAGAATTTTTTTAGGGTGAATAAATAACCTTAAGGGTTGTCAGGACATTAGTAAAGGGATAGGCGATCCATGTTTAGAAATTACATCGTAAAACACAAGCACACTGGGCCTGAATTTGAGGTCCTCCGAAGCTGAGTTTTAAATTAGCGTTTCGTCTCTGCCGCGACGAAGCCTCTTGGACAGTTTGCATCTGTCTAGCTACCTTTCACCCGGCCGAATGTTTTGGGAATCTATGGCTTGTTCCATGAGGTTCCGGTGTTGTGCGTGCGTTTGCAATGCTACATTTTGGAAAAGTCTGTTGCGTATTATGAAAGGCTCGCTTTATACTCTATGTTCATAAGGATACTCTGTGATGAGGTCGTGGATGGGTTAAGGTAGTCTTCCAGAGTAGGTTGGGTTTTGCTGCCAGGATTTCTCAAGGCAGAGGGAATAGAATAAAAAGAAATGATCTCCTCTCAAATGGTGAGGAACAAAGGTAGGCCATGGTTAGAGTGGAAGGTCGTGGGAACAGCTTGGCCGCAGGCGCATGAACAAATAGCTAAAAGACAAGGAGCCGAGGTAACAGAAATAGTGGAAACGAATCACGAATGGCAGGGGCTAATTGCGAGGCGAGACCAAATTCGAATTGGCTGGGGAGGGACGGAATCCTCCCCCCCTCCAGAAAACAAATTTGTATAAACGAGCACACGACACGAATTAAGTAAGAGTCGTTGTCGGAATGAGACAAGGTTCTTATTAGGGTTTCTTCTCCCGCAGCAAAAATCACGAATGCCTTTGTGGAACCTCGATGATTTGACGATAATCGTCCGTCACCTTGGCTTGCACACATGTGTGTGCGCGCGCGCATGTGTTGACACAAGGAAAACTGAGCCAAGCATTGGCGTCTTGGCTGAAAAAGTTGTTGCCATATTCCAATTGGTCTGCTGATATTTTTTCTTGCTTTCTACCCCATTCTCCTTCCCTTGTTCCCCCGCACCCTTTTCCTCTACCACCAACTCGCCCTGTTTGCTTTCTTGCTTGCTTGCCTTCGCCTGCCCGCCCGCCTACATAACCGACCCCTCTCACTTCCCCCCCCTCCACCTTCTCTTCATCCCTCCATCTCGCTCCAAACCCCCATACACTTGAAACTCCCACTGGCCCGACGACAAGCAATGACTTTGCATCTCCTTTAACAAAGAACTCTTCATCTTTCTGCATGACCACAACGCTATTTCGTTATATATATATATATATATATATATATATATATATATATATATATATATATATATATATATATATATATATATATATATATATATATATATATATATATATATATATATGAGTGAAAGAACTCAATAGCGAGTTATGGTATATGATAGTGAGACCTGTATACCTTATAGGAGCATAGAATTTATTTACTAAACTGAAGAGGGTTTGGTAAACTTCATAGCGAAACTAGTTTCGTAAATAAATTCTATGCTCCTATACAGTGGTTTCACTTATATATATATATATATATATATATATATATATATATATATATATATATATATATATATATATATATATATATATATGTCAGGAAAAGAAGAGCAAGTACTGAATATAACACATTGCCAACGTTTCTGGTTCTGGACCCATCTTCTAGGCTAGAATATTAAAGATTTTATATAAGAACAATTGCCTAACAATTATGAGAACAATGATAATTAATGGCTTTAGGCTAAAAATGTACTAGGATGTAAAACTAAAAAAATATCAAAATGTAATGTAAATGACAAAAATCTGTATATTAAGTTAAAAAAATAAATAAATTCAAACGAAATTAATGAGGTTACAATTAGAAGAAAAGGAAAACCTCAATAAATACACTAAAATTTGTTACCTGATTCGGAGAAAGCTGAGCCGAGTGAATGAAATTTCTAAATTATACTACCAGGAAAGATGTGATATAGTATTAGTTGGTTCTCTGATCTATGTAGTTAGTTGGTCGAAAAACCAAAAAAAAATGTTAGATAGTGGTAATTAATTAATGGTAACTAGTTAAAAAAAATCAAAGAAATTAATCAGGCAATATATAACGGTGTGGAAGTAGAGTCCTTATTTAACTAAGGCTGATTGTATTTAATTAAAAGGGAATCAATTATGAGTAGGACAGATTTAGATTTTGATGCGGATAATATTTTAAATTGATTATAATCTATGGGTATTTTACATGAATAGGAATGAGATCGGACAACAGAGTTTTCTTTTACGGAGAGATCCATTCCTGTTCTGTAACTACAGTGAGCATCAATGCGAACCTTGAGAAGACGTTCCATACATCTAATGCGCTTGACGGACACTAAGCATCAATACTTAAAAGAGTAATTTTCCTAATAGAAGTGTGAACAGAAAAATAAGTTGACGAGGAATTGCGAAACTTAAGATTTAGGCGCGCATTTAAATGTAGTCAACTACTATCCCAACAAGAAACTCTCCCAATTTATTGACAATTGTACCAGAAGCTTAAACGACATATAAACAGGCAAAGAATTTAAAGACCCCAAATGGACACTTATCTACGTAATAACGAATCTAAACAAATAGAAGACCAAAAATGATTAAAAACTTTTCTAAAGTGGAATAAACAGAACAATAATAAAAGATCCGAAGTAGACAAACTAATGTTAAGAAGAAATGATTAAAAACAAATAAGGTTACATTTAATAAATATCAACCAAAACAAAAATAAAAGATCCGAAGTGGACAAACTTAATATAAATGAAATAAAAATAAATAAAAAGATCCAAAGTGGACAAACTTAATATAAATAAAAATAAATAAAAAGATCCGAAGTGAACAAACAGATGTTAAGAAGTAATTATTAAAAACATAAATTTACATATAATTAATAACAACCAGACCAAAAGTAAAGATTGGAAGACAACAAGTTACAAAGTGCAAAGTCAAGTCTATTAACATCTCCAAGAGGACCATTTATTAATGCAAAGGCTTAAACAAGCAAATGACAATAAGAACAGAAATAATAATATGAACAAATACTGAGAAAGCCAGACAACCTGGCACACTTATTCTCTCACTATATTAACACTTTTTCTATCTATTCTCTACTCTCTATCCCCACACTTTCTATCTTTTAAGATCGTTGATCGAAGTTCTCCCAGTCAACTCCGTTCAGGTGGGGGATATTTTCGCTTTAAAGGAGCTGCTCATTGGGGGAAGTGTCGTTAAAATAGGTACATTTATTATCAGATGCATCCATTGGGGCCAAGATTGTGTAATCACACCGATATGGAATAGAAGTGAAGAATAAATCGAAGATATTTAGATGTGATCATAGTGGTCAGCTATGTGGGTATGTTGGGAGGTAATTTGCTCTAAATCATTTAGAATGGAGAATGTTAGGGCTTCGACCCCACCACTTGTCGAAAAAACAAGATAAGTGGTCACAATGATAATAATAGGGTAGAAAGACTAGCCCGGTAGTTCCGTTTCCATGGGACCCAAAGTAAGACCATGGAGAGTGTAGTAGGATTATTCCAGACACCACTTTAACGCTCTTTAGCCAGGACTGTAGTAATTCCCTGGGCGTCTGTTGTCAAAATTGAGCCTTGTAATGAGAGTAATGAAGTTGGATGGAATTGAGAATAGGTATCCCGCAAGACGGTGTTCCCTTAATATCGATTTAAACATAGTACCTGGAGGAGTGTCATGGCCTCACTTCCCCGCTGCCTCGGGCAGTCTCGAACTAGATCGAGACTAGCTGGGCTTTATTTGCTCTAGACATTTCCATTTTACCTTTTTTCCCGCCACATCTTTACAAGCTTATTGCAGCCTAGTCGCCAACCAGCTTTTGCCCATGCATTCCTGGTCGTGGCCGGGAGAAGATGGGGCTGGCCCAACCCTCCCTTTTGGCTCCATTTAGAGAGTATGGTTTTAGCCCCCCCCCCCCAAATCACTCCCCATCTTTCACATTATTGTTTTTACGCAACCGCAAGGGGATTGGCAGGTGTCACCTGGATACTTGTCTGCCCTCCAGGCCTCAACACCCTTTCTAGCTTCCACTTTATTTACAGATCTCTCTGGAGTCGCCACTTTGTGTACTCAGGATGGGTTCCTGAAGGAGGCAGACCGCCTCCATTTGGGGTTGTTGGGTGCATATTCGGGGGGGCCCTTGGGGCAGCCGGTCTCCTTCCGTCGCCTAAGCCTCCCTTTTTGTGTTTATATTTGGATTTATTGTTCTTTTCTTCACTTGTCTTTTGTGGGTTTTTGTTTTTATATAAATTTCATGGCCTATGAAAACCCCCGGAAAGAAGATTCCGAGCGTTTTCGTCTTTATTTGCGTAAGCTTTTCCTTGAAAAGGTCTTCGCAAATAAAGACGAAATCCCTTGGAATCTCCTTTCCTTTATCCTTGGGTTTTTTCTTTTCATTGTAACTCAAGTGCTACTTTGTGAGCTCTTAATCTTCATAGCCTTTTTATATGCTAAAATTATATCTCTGGGGGAATATGGCGGTGAAGGAAGTCGCCAGATGGCCCCCTTATAAAAACAATACAGATTTCTCCTTTTTGCCTGATTCGGCCTCGCTATTGCGCTCTATATATAAGAAAAAAAGGGAATGGGTGATAATTGTTCAGGGTGCAAACACGGTGTAGACTTCCCTTTACAAATCATCTTAAATATGTTAACATACAATTAATTAATTAGGTTCTTGCCGGTTGGTTTATTGAATTTTGTGAATCAAATTGTATATTCTTAAAAAAAACAGCGAATATTTTAACAATCGAGTACCTGTATAGAAGCTGCTTAAAAGGACAGTGTGGACTACCCCTCCTCACCTATCAGTGAGGCCCCAACCCTCATCAAGAATGCGATGAACAAGATCAGGCGAAATCCAAGGAGGAGTGCCAGACAGAGGCCAAACTGACCCATGTTATCATGCATAAAATGGTGACAGATGATCTGAAACTGAGTCCATTCAAAAGAGCTAAAGTATAAATGAACATTTTTATTTGGAGATGTTGAAGGGAAAATTCATCAACATAGGAAATGCTGATGTAATCCTTCAACAACGGGCAACAACCAGACACACAACAAAAAATGTTCAAGAAGTGCCAGGCAAATTTTAAGGGTTTTTAGTGAAAGGAACTTCGGATTTGAACCCCGTGGACTTTGGAGTGTGGCCAATGCTTGAGCCGAAGGCCTGTACCAAATCTCCTAAAGGTGGCAAAGTTCTGAAGTGTAAACTGGAAAATTGCTGGGAGAAAATATCAGTTGAAACTCAGCGTGCCTCTTGACGCTCTCGTCATACCTAGACTTCGTCTGGTCATTGACGCTAAAAGCGGCCACATTCAGGATTGGCAAAAGCCCCCAAATTTGGAAAAAGCCAAATAAAACCCGGGTTTTATTCTGGGTTTTTTCAAATCTTAGATTTTTTCAAAAAACAAATGCTACAAACATTAGAATAACATAGAATAAGAATAGCTATCTCTATTTTTATATAATATTAATAATTACCTAGTTTAATAATTATATTATAGTAAGAATAGATCACAGTAACAGATCACTGATCAAGAATTTGGGGTACCCATGTTCCATGATACATATTTGTTGAAATTATAAACATAAATATGAATTTTGAATAAAATAATGATAAGTAGCATTCATTTATTGAAAAGAAAAGTGGAATTATGAAAAAAAACCGAAACCCGGGTTTTATTCTGGGTTTTTTCAAAAAACAAATGCTACAAGCATTATAATAACATAAAAAAGAATAGCTATATCTATTTTTATATAATATTAATAATTACTTTATAGTAAGAACAGATCACTGATCGCGAATTGTGGGTACCCATGATAACCATATCCTGTAGAAGGAGAGATGAATTATTAGTCAGTATGAGAGAAATAATCTTAATTTGATACATATTTGTTGGAATTATAAACATAAATATGAATTTTGAATAAAATAATGATAAGTAGCATTTATTTCTTGAAAAATATGTAATTTTGAAAAAAAAACAACCAAACCCGGGTTTTTTCAAATTTCACTTGAAAAAGCCCCCCAAAACCCGGGATTAAAACCCAGGTTTTTTAGAGCTAGTTTTTTTTTTATTTTCCCACCCTGGCCACATTAAATATTGGTTACATCATCTTGTTGCATTTAAATTGAATTAATATCAGTATACTCTTCGTGTATCCACCCTGTAGATGTGAATGGATTACTGGAGAGAATAAATGGAATGCTTTTTTGCTGAAAGAAACGTGTGTCATACACGTTATTTCAGAATTAGGATGTGTGGGTAGACGTTAAAAGTTCTTAGGCGGATGATTATTTGGCTATCCCATCACATGCCTGCGCTTTGTAAGGCTAAATTGGTTCATGTGAATTGATGAGAAGATGTTAAGGAGGTGGAAAGGAAGGGAGAATCAAAAGTGAAAGGTGATTGAATCATGGAGAAAGGGAGGGGAATGCTCGAGATTAGGAGAGTGGGAACATGGGAGTAGAGCAAATTTAAGTGGTAACGGCTGTTTGTATGTCTGCTCTATAACTGGGAAGAGAAAGCAACAGGCTGAATGTTGAAACGACGTTGTGAAACATGGAGAACATAATAGTGTAGATAAGGATGACATGAAAAGAGTTATTTCTCGAAGTGAGAAAGGTTTGAAGCCCAGAGAATAAAAGCTGCGTGAACAACAACAAGCATATGGATGACAGGGTACTTTTGAGCAATATGAAGGTCGAAAGTAGATGGCGAGTGTACTGGACAAGTTCTATAATGTGGAAATGGAAGAAGTGAATATAATTGGCTTCGTGAGTGTAAGCCGAGTGCTGTACCAATGCATTTAGGGAATAGGCAAGTAAGAAGTTATTTATCTAAGAGGTAAATTAGCCGAAGAAGAGATTGTGTTATGAAAGCGGTCTGGTGGCTGCGTTGTGAAGCATTTGTAGAAGTGTTCAGTAAATGTAAGAATGCTCTAATAGTGTAAGTGTATACGGAGAAATAAGAGAAACGTGAGTAGAAGAACTACATGGAAATAAGTCTGTGTAGTAGGTAACGTGTATGGAAAAAAAATTGTATCGAGCGTATAAGAAGGATAACAGGGATTGATAGGAGACGTCTAAGGTGGGTTTAGTGCGGGTGCATGGATCAAGTATTTGTAGTGAGAGAGATGGCTGAAAAAAAGGGGAGAGGATAGTGAGAGAATGTAGTAGCGTGACTAGGGTGTAGTCTTCACTCTTCCTGGTAGAATGAGTTTGTTCTGAGGTCGTGGCATGAGTGCGAGTAGTTATTTATGTGAGTGTCGTTGGAGAGTTCTGTGTTCGTTATTAATTGGGATGGATTGGGTTCATCGTATGATTGTAAGGTGGGATTTTTTTGTCTTGTGAAGTGTGTACGTATAGGAAAAGGGTAAGTGTTGCCTGCCAGGCTGGGGAGGCGCTGTTGGGTGTTGTGTGATGAGCTATCGTGATTTGCATTGAATGGCCATTCAAAGGTCGTATTAAGGAAAATGCACTTGTGTCACGAGTCCCAAGTCGCTGCGTCATGACCGATGCTTTGTTTTCCCGTCCGATTGTTGAATTTAAGTCTCGAATGGTAGTGATATTGTACCTTGAAAAGCAGCTGGTAGGAGAAAATTGAAATATAAACTTGCTTCTCTCCTTTCGGATTGCTTGGTACAAATGTCTTGGAGTGGTTCTCAGGAGCTGTAATGCTACTCATATTCTCCCCCTCTCCGGAGAGTGAATTGGTGTTTGATTTACAAAAACTATTTTTTATGAATCCCGAATGGATGGCCTTTAATAAAGATCAAGGATTTAAATTTTCTTGACTGTTGAACGGCTTATATTCGTCCTGGAAATGTTGGGTCATTCAAACAGCGTCCCTATAAGGTTTTCCTTGGACAACCACGGGTAATTTGGTTGAGGGAGAGGCGACGCCATTTCAATGGCAACCACCTGTGGGGCGAGGCCATTTCGGAACTTCATGACGTTTAATTTCTCCACACAACTTTCTTCTTTCTTTTTTTGTTCAAGTAGTCGCAATGAGTTCCTGCGTCGTTGAGGCCATTCTCTTCACCTCCATTGCCCGCCATTCAAGATAGTTACATCTAAAACAACTCTCTGGCACTTTTTTTGTAGTGGTGGGATACAGGGCGGAAATTTCGAATCCGACTGCCTCCATCTGATTTCAATCTGATCGAAAAAATCCTAAGCTTGTCTCTACTCGGTTTGGTCTACCATTGTGATATTGGATTTGCCAGTATACCCCGTGCCGTGAAAATAACGATCTACATATAAAGAACTAAAAATAAGCTGGATTATCTCCCGAATAGCGAGGTTCATTCAATTAAATATTTTATTTTTAGGAATTGAAAAAATTAATGCCTTGTGTATTTCTTCAATTATTTTTTTTCTCTTCCTAGGTAAGGAAACCACACAACCCAGTATAAGCAATCCTGATTTGCTGTCGATTCTGATTAACCTTGCTTGACGTGTAGGTGAGTACCAACTCTTATTGTAGGTGAACAATATAAAGGTTTGCTTATTGAAATTGCCAGTCATTTAGTTTATTGTCTATTTTATTGATTATATGTAAAATGTATCTATACTATTTCAATAAAAAACTGTCTCTCGAAGCCATTACCTGGTAATTTTAAAAAGAAACTCTAAACTAAATTTTTCCCTTTCAAAATATCACGTTGCTAAAATATAGAGTTATAGAAGATATATAAAAATAAATTTTCTGAACTTCACCATTTGTAATTCTTTGGGTTTTAAAACAATCACAAAATTTCGATACTTAGATTTATTTCTGAACTTCACCATTTTGTTTTTTGATATTATAAAAGAATTATTAGACATAACTTCGCTAAAAAAACATAAGTCATAACCAAACTAAGATGAAATTATTATTCAAATACTGAAAAAAATCCACTTCTTAAATTATAGAGTTAGCGATGATGATGATGATGATGATGATGATAAAATATGGCGAAAGCTCTAACAAAAATTCAGATGTATAAAGAAACCATTAAGCACGCGCTAATCATATTAGGTATATACTGTAACAAGACTTTGACACATCTCACTAATGCGTTTGTACGAGAGGTGGTTAACATGAGGCCCGTGGGCCGCATGCGGCCCGCGTTTCATTTCAGAATTTGACAAAATATTGAAATTAATTATTGAACATTTTTTTCCCAAATCTCATCTCATTAATTATTAATTAAGTGCTCGATTCTTAAATCATTCATTTCCAAATATAATTCATTCATAGATAAAATGATCTTTAAAAAATACAATAATTTAATATTCTCTCTTTCGCTCGCCGGCTAACCTACGTTGAGTGTGGCTAGTACTTGGATGGGATACGCCTATGCCCTGGGTAATGATCACATGATATAGAATTGAAATCCTGGTTCGGATTCCACGTTAAGCTGTAGCTCCCCACTCTGATAATAAGTCTTGAGACAGTTTAACCCTTTGAGGGGCAAAATTTTGAGGACAAAAAAACTTATTTGGGCAAAATTTTATTTATTGAAATAAAATAAAATTATCCCTTTGTATTGACAATAAAATTCATTAAGATTATATTGCAGTATAATTTTGAAAATTTATAATTAATTATTAGGGTGGTACTCATAATGTACCACCACCCAAATTTATAAAATAATATTTTATTCAACCCCCTCAAACCCCCCCGAAAAAGCTCTTTTCAATTTCTTTTTAATTTCATTTAATCTATTAACTTTGCTTAAATCATTTAATCTATATTAATTATTAGAAATAACTTTAAAAAACATAAGTCATAACCAAACTAAGATGAAATTATTATTCAAATACTCCAAAAAATCCACTTCTTAAATTATATTTAGTGATGATAATGGTGATAAAACACAGCATTACCAATCTGTTCTTACTTGATTTTCTTTTGTGCTGCATAAACCACATCTTCTGGTTCCTCTTTGCGGTTGATGAGCCGATTCTTTCTTCCTAATTTTAAATGATGGACCTTTTTTACTTCGTTTTGAGACATAAGTTTGTAAAACGAGTCCATCTACAATTCCCCAACGAATTATTTTCATATTCATCTATTCAGGTAATCTATCATTGGGTAATCTATCAATGGCGGCATCGAGAAAAAAAAATCGGTAACACCATTTGTGACTTTTTTGACTAATTTCATATAAAGCCTTCAAGCCTTCAAGCCTTAAAGCCTTGATCAAATTTGTCAACACAATTCATATTTTCATTATAATCCTGAATAGCTTGAGGGCAATTAATTTCACTAGTACTTCCATCTTTTTTCTTTCTTGAAATTTGTACTACCACAGTTGGACAATGATAGCTAGAAGTAACATGCTCCAATAGTCTGTCTTTCCATTTGTACACAGCTATTCCATCTTTACTTACATATCAGTCATAATCTCGTTTCATACTTTTATCCTCTTTGAATTTAGATGGAAATTTCTTTCTTTTCCGGTATACTGTGCCACAAGAATGCAAACGGTGCTCTTTTAAATATTTAACCAAATCGTAATTAGTGAAATAATTGTAAAAAAAAACCCTTTTATGGTTTCCTCCCTGAAGTGGGTACGTGAGCCTCTTAACAACACTACCTCCTAAATCTTTTGTTACATTTCCTTTCTCCCTACCAGTATATATTTCTCCATCAAGAAAATAACCTGACTTGTCATCTAGTACCCATATTTTGTACCATCTTTTGATTTGCTTTCATTGGGTTATGTTGCTTTAGGGAACTGCGACCCTTGAATTTAACAGTTGACTCATCAACAGCAACTATTTCACTGGGCTGGAAGTTTTTTTTTTTTATTTCCAATAAACATTCGAAGTAAAGACCTCACTTTATAAAGCTTATCGTAATCTTGGGAGTTTCTTAGAGGCATGGATACATTATCATTCAAATGTAAATTGGCTAAAATCGAATCGAACCTTTTCATAGATATCAAATTGGAAATGAAGGGATCATTCAATTATGAATCACTAGTCCAATAATCCCTATAACTGGGTAAATTTTTAATTCCCATGAGCAAATTAACTCCAAGAAAACGTTTCATTTCATCATTGGTAACTAAGACGAACTGCTTTCCTGGCTTTTGAACATATAGATTTATTTGTATGGAAAACAAAATGTTCAATAATTTCGTTTGAAAAAAGTTCAAGAAAGATCTTGCATGACAATGGTTCCTCTAGTTGCTTCAATTCATCACTTGCCCCAAATGACTTAGAAAAGTCATCCGCACTTTCGATTGAATAATTTTTTCTCATTTTGTACCAACACAATTCTACAATAAAAATATTCAAATAAACATAAATTTAACATTATACTTCAAAATAAAAATGTAGAAAGACATATTTGAAGGTGTTAATATTGTGTGGAAAAATAGGTGTGACATCTTTAGGCTCGTGCTGGTAACAGCCATAATGAAATTGTGCAATGGTACAGATAACATAGCACCCTATTTTTTTTTTTTCAATATACATGCTTCGGCACCGGTTCAAACACAATGAAGTAAAATAATTTTTGGCATCTAAAATAGTTGCCAAATGCATCCAGAAGCTTCAACCAGTTCTCATTAAAGGTGGTGCAAATCTTGTGCTGCTGCGCGCTTCAAGAAACTTATTTTTCTATGTGGTATACTTTTTGAACCGTCCTGCATTAAATTTAGCCATTCAGGTGGTCCATAAATTGAACGACCATGCTTGAAAGGGTTAAAAGGGGCGGCAAAACTATGCACAAAAATTACCCTTAGTTATTAATGTGTAGCTATATCACTGACTATAGTATATGCTAACAAATGCACAAAGGTAATTGTACTTAACTTATTTGTATTCGAAATTTTGCATCTAACTGTTTAAGTGCGGCCCGCAAAGTTTTAAGCTTCAATGGGGCCTGCTTCTTAAAATTATTGCCCATCCATGGTTTATACAGACCTATTTGCAAAATACTACCACTACCTTTGTTAGTAAAACTGACTGGCCCCCTCACTCGCCAGAATTCGAATTCTATGGAATACTCTTATAAAGGGCGATCGGAAAAGTTTACTGAAAGCGAATTAAAATCAAGACTACTCGAATATTGGGATAAAATAACATCGAGACAAATTATGTGCATCGTGTCATGGAAGAGAAGGCTGCGACTAGTTTGTAGATAAAACGACGGGCATATTTTACACTAAACCGTATTACTTATAAAGTTAAAAAGTACTCGATAAAAATTTATGAAATTCTTATTCTAAGACAGCATTAAAATATAAATATTTAAATCATACTGCTTTTTTTATGCTTATATTTTCACTAAAAGTACCGAAATAGACGCACTTGGACAGAATGAACTGCTTGCCCTAGGTTTTTGGCGAGTTATTTCCCCGGAGGATGTACTGTCTAGACTTACACCTATTTCCTGGAGGAGCGGCACGGCACGGCACGGCACGTCTCCCCACCCCTATTATCATTAGGGAAGGTCTGGCTGATGGTTTGACAGGGCATGGGGAAGTTGATGCGATCAAACTTTCTCTCCATGCACCCACTTTCTCTAACAGTATCCTTCAATACTTCGTCTAATCTAGGTTTAACTATCTGATCAGGTACTTCATTCCGTGTCAGAAGAGAGGCTTTGTAACATTAAGACTTGCAAGAGATCAGGATGTGAGGTACCGTTGGTGTTGGAATGCGATTAATGGGAAGATCGGTTTTCTCCCATTAACTCCTTCCCTGCGTGTAATTGGCTGACCACCCCCTGTGGCTATTCTCGGGTGCATAAGGATATACTAAGGTCCTTATGGCGGACGGGGTTTACTTTATGGTCTTATTAGCTGCCAGGCCAACTAAAAGTGTCGTGTCCCATCTCTGTGTATATCACATGACCAGTGCTGGGAAATCGAATCTAATTCAAATAGGTAAACCTTTAAAATCTATATATTTTCAAACTCGAACCGAAAAGAATGAAAAAAAAACCCTTCGATTTCGAACTTGAATCAATTATAAATATTTTTGAAGCGAAAACGTCGAGTTTCATTAATAAAATAATTTAGGAATTCTAAGAAATAACAGTGGTTTAACTTGTGAATAGTAGGTAAATGTATATTTTAATCTTTCTTCCTAATCCTAGTCGTAATCTTGTTTTGCTAATCATAGAATGACCCAAAGCTAAACCTTTCTTGTGTTCCGAGTTTTTAAATCCCTAAGAGCTTTCTTAATGATCCAACCTGACTTTACCTTCGCTTCTAAATAATAGGCTCGAGCTCTTGTTTCGCTAATCACGGAATGACCCAAAGCTAAACCTTTCATCTTACCTACCATTGCGAATAATTTAACCATTGATTTCAATAGAAAGGTACACAGGGAATGTGGGCATCTGGTACATATGGATAGCGATAGTAAGCAAGAAATAATACAGTAAATAAAGAATTTACCTTAACTCAAGGAAAATGTGTAATAAGAAGGGAAAAAAATTATAAGTTACTATGTTATAAATTATATTTTACGAGAAAAAAGCATATAGAACTCTGAAATAATATATTTAAGCATTTGAAATGCAGACTAAACTCGAACTTGAATCGAATTCGAACCCAAATCCATATTAAAAAATCGAAAAGCCGAAAAATATGAATCGAAAAAAAATATAGAGAACTCGAATCGAAATCCGAATTGATATTTTTAAAAATTCCAAACTCAAATCGAGACTCGAATCGAAAATCATTTCAGTTCCCAGCCCTGCACATGACATATCTTGGCAGTCTTGTTGACAATTAATACAGCCTAGTAGAGAATCCATTCTCGCCCTGGATGCCCATTTATTACCCGCGTCCTCTGGGGAGCGACCGTTCGATGGGTAAATTCCGGTCGGTGTTTGCTGCGGCACAGGCACGAGCTCAATTTCTTAAGTCCCAATGGGCTAAACAACATAGTAAGGTGAGTGGAGTTTCGATCACGCCGGGACCACTCATCCAGACTTACCCAGCGTTTACGAGCATGCCGGGACCACTCATCCAGATTTACCCAGCGTTTACGAGCATGCCGGCTTCTTTTTTTCCTTACCTGATTATTCGTTCTACTGATGAGAGCATGCTGTCCAAAGGATATGTTCCATCAGCGCCAGGTATTAGCTGAAGTTCTAGGTCGAGATCAGAAGCTCGCTCGTTTCTTGGACAGGACCGTTCGTTTCAGGTGAATGCGGAGGACCCTACCGAGAGTACTCTTTATGCATTCGCTGACTCGCCTGTATAAGTGACACCGCACTCTACTACAAACTTGGTGAAAGGAGAAGTCTATACGAGGAAACGTTTTGATTACTCAATGAGAGACATCTCACAAGAGCTCACCGAGCGAGGAGCGGTCAAGGTCCAGCGTGTGATGAGGAAAGCGAGAGGGTCTTCGATACTCGCTCCACTCTTCATCCCGCTCGATCGTGACAGACAGGATGAATCGGCGCCTGCTGGTTCGTATCGATACCGTGTCAAGGCATTCGTGTCCTAGCCGCGGAGGTCAACCGTTTCTACTGCTTGTGTCATACGAATCGAACATAGAGACATACTAAGGTGGGTCAAGCCGTAATCTGTGAAAATTTCTCAAATACATTACATGATAAATACGTATTATGCAAGACTAAGTGTGCGCCACAGCCTTCTTCCTCAAATCAATGTCAGCTTTATCTTTTGGAGGTCCTGGGCGCGACCTAGGATTTACTAGGCCTCTCATGTTAAAGAAGCCCCCTTTTACTCCTTGCCCCTCTAGGCCAACGAGCACAGTAGATACAGCGCCCATTCGGAACTCTTTTGCAGGTTCTACTTCTACCCACTCCTAATAAGAAGATGGAACATGTCTTATCAGTTTGCCCTTCGTTTGTGTTCTCTTCTTTGTTTTTAACGCATGGATTTTTGAGCGGCGGTTCTCCCGAGAGGCCCAAATTCGCAGCTCTATTCTCTTTACTCGTTGCCATGGATATATTCCTATTTCAGTGACGTTCTTTACTTATGATGCTTATAGGGCTACTACATTACTTTTCTACCACTACTTTGTCCGTTCGAAGCTAGACTACGGATGTTTTACGCATCCGCAGCCATGCGTGAATTACGGAATGTGTACTTTAACCACCACACTGGTCTCTGTTTCGCGACCCGCTGCCTTTCACATATCCCATATAGAGAGCCTCCTTTTCGATGCTGGGGAGATGATGTATGCGTTGCCATGTGCACAGTGCATTTTGTGCTTTTACGAGCGAGTCCAGCGTCTCAGTCGTCAACGGCTGTCATCTCATCCGTGGCCGATCTCGACGGTGCCTATGCCACGTGAGACGCCGATCACACTATAAGCCTTTCGGGTTTATGATAGACAACTTCTTAAGAGAAATCCATGTAGCTCTCTGACTGGTGGCGGCTCTGGTTCTGCCTAGGACGCCACCCTGGAGGTCGCACGTCAACATTAGTCGCCATCACTCGGGCGCTGCCTGTCTTCATCCCCGATCTGGACTGCAGCGCTCGAAGCCAGAATGCGATTTATATCTTCTCACAGGCCATGCGTGACATTTAGGCATTGCGATCTCTGCACCCCTGTTCCGCATTATCCGTGACGCCACCGCTGCTTCGAACATGGGTGATGTTTAGATCGTCTTTCGATGGGTTCCTCGACACGAGGGAGCCTAACAGTCTGCAAGGACTGGAGTAGAGTTTCACTCTTCCCCCCACTGCATACATCACAGGAATCAGGTCAGCCCTTCGACCTGCCTGGCAAAGAACATGGCAAATGGCCGAGATGGGAAGTTGCGTGCCATCGCGCGGCCACGTTGCATCCAAATCAGACACAGACGCCAAACTCAGCACCATCTGATGAAACTCTTCCTTGCACCACCTTATGCGACGATTGCTTGGTCTCCCAGACTCCGGCACATTCTCTCCGAATGTCCCCCCAGTCTGGGGGATCTTAGCGCAGCACGTTTCTGTCCGAGTACAATGACGAACGAGGTCGCATAATACTTGTGTCCCTTGCACTTGGCACTAGTTCGTGCACACCGCATCGCGGAATCAGTTTAATTTGAGGGCGAAAGCGGTCCTCCTCCCTAACATCTAGTGTTTTAATGTTTGTTGGTCACATGTTCGGGCGCCTAGAGAAGCGTCCCTCTCTCCTTCGGCCCCTGATCATGCTTTCCCTATTCTTACTTGGGCCTTTGTTTTGTTGGCTTCTTTGTTAACACTTTGCAAATATACCCTAAAAATAGACTGATAAGTAATCGCGGTAGCTCTGGCCTTGATGACAGTCGCCAATTAAGCTGTAATAGTAAAAAAAAATGGCCTGATATTTCTGCCACGTTGATAACAATATCTCTCTCGAAAGTATTTTCTTGCCCTTGAACGGCCCCCAGTCTTAATGCCCTAATGCGAGCTCTTCGCTGACTCGTTTTGTGTTGCGCGCGAACAAAAAAAATGCCCTATTTAAGAGAGGAGCAACAAGTTTTGCGTTGACACTTTTTAACTAGATTAAGGTGGTTCCTAGGCCGTTTTTGTTCTTTTAATAGTATGTCTTGGCAAATAAAATAATGCCAGTGTTAAGGCTAATTGCAACTCCATTGAATAAATATGGCATAAAATGAAGATATTTGTTTTTACATGTATTTATTCCTTTGAAGTTTTTTTTTGTGTGTGCGCGTCTTTCAATAGTGGTATCGCACCCCTACAAATATTTATCACACTGCGCACTTGTAGGATGTGCCTTTCCAGATGCGGACGACTCGTTTCACGTTACAACAAGGGGCCAATGAAAGAAAACTGGATGGAAAAATAATGAAACGTCGTTGTCTTAGCTACCATACCTTCTCACGAATCAGCCTGATGGGTTGTTGTTTTTTGCCATCTATCGTTATACGTCATCGAACTTGATTAAACAAAGGAACTCACCTCACCGGCCTGGTTTGCGCCAGAGAAGATCCATTTGGTGCTCTATTTCTCACCCCACATTCGTAGGATTGGAAAAGTTGCATACCCAACCCGGTCCTTTGCCTCACCTGCCCAACTAAAAAATATCCACTTTGGCTATACGACCATATACCTTCCCCAAATGTTAATGTCGAATTTTACTTTCTTTATTCATTCATTAAATACTTTACACATGCTCTCGTTGGCCTTCGGCTTTTCAAGCAAGTAATAATAAACCAAAGGTATCACTGTCAATTCTTTCGTTTGTTTCGGATAACGTGAAGGCGAACAGTGCTTAGTACTTCGTGGACGATAACTCGAGACTCCCTTCACCCTCGCCCAGGGTTGTTTAGTTCTTGTTTCCGCTTCCTCTATAATGGATATGTCTTTCACTGCTTCTGAGACCCTTGTTAGTTTCTTTTCTTTTTCTGCTTCTGAGACTTTTATTAGTTTTTTTCTTTCACTGGTTATGAAACCATTTTGTTAGTTCCTGTTCTTTCACTGCTTCTTACACCCTTTGTTAGTTTCTTTTCATTGTTTCTGAGAACCTTTTGTTAGTTCTCTGGCAAGATCGGTTACGGTCTCAGATTTTGAGCGGTCGGAATTTTGATGCTACTGCTGCTGCACTAAATGTTTTAATTCTCTTTCGTTTCAGTATTTTGTATGCATCTGTCAATTCCTCTTAGTTTGGGTTTGGCTTTGGTCTCAACCCCTCGGCAAATATTTGGATTGTGGTAAATAGTGATGCGAGGTATAGGAGTACTCAGGTGCGATGCTGGAGGATCGGCAGATCGTTTGTTGTTTGTCTGTGTGGTTGTTTATTAGTATTCGCTCAGAGAAAACTCGATCGCGCCAATAATGCCAAATATACCTTTAATAGGAGTGAGATTTATTAGACACTCGTTACAAATAGGGGTAGTGAAGGTTCAAGGAAAAACACTATCGTTGTAGTTAAACATTATCATCCTTTAAGCGCAAGGCGTTTTCGATATATTTTTGTTCGTAAAAAATCTCTTGTTTATTTATGTTATTGATATTTACGTCTCGTGCCTCATTTTTTGTATTTGTTTAGTACTTCAGGTAAGCATAAATGTTTTGTATAGTTGTGTTTAGGGACATGCGACACCTAATAGTTTTATTCTACTTTGAAATGAAAATGGAAAGGGTTTTTTTTTTGTAGAGAAAACTATTGAGAGCATTCTACCAGAGTTTTTGTAAAAAAGAGAGAGAGAAAGGTGAAGAAGCGCTTCAACACCTTCCCACCCTAAGTTGTATGCGTTCAGGTTATCCACGCTAGCCTGAGCTATGTAAGATAATTTAGCATCGGATCATTTCAACACCCCCCCATCCTCATAGTACACGAAATAGTGAATCTTTTTGTAGATTGCTAAATTTAGCTTATTGACCCGGCACCCCTAAAGCTTCAGGGGGGGGGGAGTTCAAATGATCCAAGGCATAGTTAAAGCAAGGGAACTTTTGTGGTTGGTTGGGGGTCGGCGCTGTTTATTTGCTCAAAATTAAGAAGCGAAAATCAACGAGAGTCAAAAGGTTTGTGAAGACAGATTCGTAGCCAAAGTAGTGTAGACGGGGGATGTGAAGAAATTGTGTAAGAGATATAACCTGAGTACGTTTTCCTTTTTGTAAAGACTCCAATCTGGGGACTGTCAGATATGGCGTAAGCAGTATTACTCTTAATAGGATACATTAAAAAAAAAGCACAACACAAAACAACTCACTAAAAAAAATCGAAAGCCCAGCAAAAACAAGGTCTGCTCTCACTTATTCTAATTTATGACCTTACAACCTTCCAAACTTTTAATAATTTTCAGACTAACCTTGTGAGGACCTTGTTAATTCTATTGTTCGAAAGAGAATGTAAAAGAACATAAGGATTTCAAATTTCGTTAGAATGGGCCGAATATTTATGATGTTATTGCCAAAACAAAATACTTCCTGGGCTAACCTTGGTAAGACTTTGACAATTATAGAATTCGAAAGAGAATATAAAACAACATAAGGATTTCAAATTTCATTATAATCGGCCCAATAGGTACATTGTTAATACAAAATAAAAAAAACTGGGACCGACCCACCGACCTAGTTAGATGTAGACTCACTCGCGACTAAAAATGGGCAACAAGAATGTGTCGAACAGTCTGGGGGATAACTCAGTCATCGCAGTAAAGTGCAGGGAAGCGCCCCATCAAATGGCAGTGTGTCCCACCAGTGTGCCCAATCATGAATTATCCAATCAGGGCTTTTTTTTTTTTTAGTTTATTTTTTGATAATACCCCAGAAAGCGCGCCCCGCACTATATGATATAGCTCTTTTACTAATTAAGGCGGACAGATTTCTAATTATGATGTTATGACAAAAAATAGATTGATAGCCATCTTAGAAGCACATCATTAACTGTTAATTAGAATCGCATCCTATTGTACTATATATCATTTTGAAGGGAATTTTTTCTGAATTAAAATTATTTAAATAGCATTCGTGGGCGAGGCTTATTTGTATATTTGAAGTCAAGAAACACTGCATAAAAACAATGAACATCAGAACGCCTAACGACATCTGGCAATCGCGTTTGAATTAGAATATAATGGTAGGCTTTCGAATTATGAATACTTCTAGTTTATTTAAAAATAGCAGGGAGTATGAGGGACGAAGCACCCATTTCGAAATTCCCTTCAAAATAATATATAATGCAATATGGTGCGATTCCAATAACCTAACAAAAACCTAAAAAGAGCGCATTTTTGTTTATAATTTGCCCCCCAAAAGTCTCTAAATTAAAAAATAATTGTTTTTAACACACATTTGAATTTTCTCGAATATCGATGCCGGGCAAAAAAACAGTAACAGAATATCTTTGCGCACTGAACGAAAGGCTTTTATCATACATTTTTTTTTTTATAAAGACAAGTTTAGACATACCTGTAATTATATTTCCCCCAATAATACAAAGAATCGCACTTTTCTTTTTTTATTAGCTTATTTCTCATATTATCAAGTTATATAAACGGGGTAACAACCTAAACAAAAAAAGGAAGCTAGAAAGAACGAAATCGCTTAAAAAACGTGCGCCCGCTTTCTTGGAAATTACCCTGCTGACATCTGGATGATTGCTTCCGTCCCGCTCCCAAGATTGATTTGTGGCTATATATCTTCCTCGCACGTTGAACCTGCCCCATTCTAACCACTTTATGTACAGATATCTCCTAACAAATTTTCGGCAGGAAGCACACTCGTTGGTTTTCAGTTTAATTTTTTTTTTCTGGTGGGGGGAATCTAATCGGTATAGACGCACAAATGAGCTGCTGATTTCAGTTGATTTTCTTGCTGGTGATGATAATTAATATGCAAATGCGGGCGAATTAGTTGAGCAACTATCGTTCTTTCAATTTAGTTGAACAGGAAATTATTGCTGTTTGTTTTTGAAATGTGAATTCCCATTTCCCCTGCGTGCCATAGTTCATTCATTTAGAGATCTCTGGGCTCATTCGACTGGCTATTTTAAGTCACAAATCCCTCCTTCCCTTTCGTTTAGTTCGACAGTGCCGTAATATGAAAGTTAAGGCAGCACTTTGCGTTTTCCAAACGATGTCGTGGAGACTAAACGACTTCGGAATTATGGAGTCGATATTGAAAAGCATTTGTAATAAATTTTTCCTCCTTCCATATTGCCTCATCAGCCTCCTCTAAGTGATACTTAAACTCTTCATTCGACCTTAGTGACTTCCGACATTGAATGTTTGGGAATCTTGAGAATATTTTCTTTTTTCTTCTTTTTTTCGTTGAACATTTAAATTTCGCTAGTTGGTGTAACTCTCCCCAAACAAACTGTGCGCGCGCGTTGAAGTGGCACTCAAACACGGTCGCACGCCATGCCACAAGCTAGCTCTTGTGGTAAAGTCTTATGCGTGGATATTATGTTGATTTCTACTGATTTCCTTCAGTTTATTCTTTGTTAATGGGGACATTGTGACAATGTCTCATATCGCTGTTTTGAAGCGCCAGAAGACGCCTCAAAGAAACTTTCCCAGCCTATCTTATTCGACTAACGACTCTCATTCATTTTCGTCAGAATGAGTTCTAATGACATATTACGCAATCGTAATTCAGGTTTATTAAAGGAAAGATGGTTCTCTTAATGGACAAGGTGATGTACAGAGGGAACGTGACTATTTGAATTCTGCACACTAGAATCTACCACCCCCAAGAGCTGTACAATCTCATTCAAAAGTGAAAGATTGACGTCCGATCAAGGTGGGGGTGCTCTAATGGTAGTGCATGAGCTACTTATTAAATAGTTGAAAGGAGCAACAAAAGGACGACTGATCGGTTCTGAACGAGTGATAGGCGACCACGAACAAGTACGTCTCTGTACACGAAATCACTCGACCCGAACGAAGACTATCTCTGCCAGAGGTAATCCCGAGAGAAGATAGGAGCCACTCCTCCTTGCAGGAGTAACTTGCGCTTCGCAGACAGACCTTCGGTATGTGGTTTATGGCCTATCTCGCTCTAGTATTGGGGTTTTACTCTAAAAAAAAAAAAAAATATTCACTACATATTGCGTAATAATTTACTGGATCTATTTTTTCATATCCATACTTATTTTTTAGGCATAAGTTGAAGAAAAAACTTTTAGCTGAATTCTTTTCATATACCTTAAAAACATTCCTCACCTCTTTTTTTTTCAACTAAATTTCCTTTAATATATTAAACAAAAATACCCTTCTTTTTAGGTGATATATGGGTAGCTTTACCCATTCTTATAAGAAAACACACTATTAATGAATTTCTGTAGGAAAAAGAAATATCAAATTACTAATGGCGCAATCACTTTTCAAACACATAAATATGTATTTAACCTATCAATAATATCAACTTTCACGAAAAACTGACTATAACAGGACAGACAACCTTCCCCCCTCACTACCACTTTGGAACTAAGCTTGGCGGAGCAGCCGCGCTTTGGACACTACTCATTATCCCTCACCCACCCTTGACTAACGAACTGCATATCTTACCGCTCCAAATGATTACCATCACTGAAACTACCATTAAATTCATGTATGGTTAACTAAACTCTGTTTATCTCACATGAGGAAATCATTTCAAATTCATAGATTTTTTTACTCTTGCCTCTAATATTTTGGCCACCCTTAATAAAATCTTTAAATTTCCCCCCAAACAAGCCTTGCGCTATAATTTTTCGATCTATAAATAAACTCTTAGAAAGAGCTTGGATAAAAATATATAATATACGAAAAATCATCTTGTCTCGTAATAATTTACTCTCGGTTTGCTTTTTCAGAGCCATCTTTATTTTCTAGGCCTAAAGGCAGACAAAAAAAATCCATATCGGAATTCTTTTGCAAAGAAAAAAAAGAAAAGAATAAGAGCTCATTTTTTACAATCTAAATTTTTATTCAAATTTCCACTTCGCTTACTTTTTTTTAGGTGGTAGCTATCCCTCCTTATAAAGATCAAAATGGAAAATCTATTTTAGAAACAAGTTCGATAAAAGCTTCCAATATACGAAAAAACCCCCAGCTATATCTTACTTTTATTATTTTTTTAAGTTCACCATTTGTAATTCGTTTTGTTTTAAAAAATTCGATAATCATATTTATTTTTTCTGAACTTCACCATTAGCTCTTGGTCAATTTATACATACAAATAAGAGAAAAAATATTTATTATTATTCAACCCATCCCAAAATTCCCGTTCTTAAAATATAGTGTTTGGGAGGATGAGAAAGAGACGAAAATCCGCCCCACCCCCGTTCATCCTTTCCGTTGGATTAATGGGAAAATCACATGAATCTATATCGACTATGAAGCAAGATGTATCACCTTAGAACCAACATATGTTGCCATAGTGATAATAATAAACCCGGTAAGCTTTATTTCTACAATTCTCTCTCTTTCCCTTATTTGCGACGGTTGTTAAAATCCTACTATGTTAACACTTGTACCTCCGCCTCCATGTGTTAGTGTAAGGTATTCGATTCTTGAAAATGAAAATATACATACATAACCTTTTATTGATGAGTGTCTTCGACAACAAATGGGGATAAGAGAAGCCAAATATGGTACGAGGTTCTTCTTTACTGAGGTTTCGCTCCTAACGTCAGTAAAGAACCTCATACCATATCTGGTTTCTCTTATTCTGCCCCTCCATAACCTTTTCTCTCAAAATCGCATGTTCCCTCGGATGAGAAATATGGGAAGGGATGACATACAGGATAGGAAAATGAGTGAAGAAAATGGACACGGGGCCCCTGATTTTTAATTGGTTGTGAAGGAAAAAAGTGGTGTAACACAGCGAGGGTGCACCCTCCAAGGAAATTAAGAAGTGGGCAAGAGAAAAACTATATATAATTCACAAAGAGAACAAGGAAATTAGGATAGATGGTTGAAAACAATTCCAATACCAAACCTCTTTAATCGTGACTGCTGCAGCGGATGTGTGGCATCTTTCAGCCTCCAGGAACGAAGTAAGTAAAACAAAGAAGGGCAAGATATCCAGTCATTGCGGGTTGGTGCTTACGCAAATGATCAGTAATGACGTGTTTAGTTGTACTTGATTGTATATTGAGTTTTGTCCGGCGAATAAATGACGATATTCGTGTATTTAATAGATGAAGTGAATGCATACCGTGAACGAATGTTTCGAGTTGTCGGAGAAATACGCTGTAAATGATTAATTTTTGTGGGTACAATTGATTACAATGGATGAAGTTTTGACCTATGTGAACAATATCGACAGCTATTACCATATGAGTTGGATATGAGATGGTGATAACGTAAATTTAAAAGTTCAACAAACATTGACCCACCATGTGAGTTGTTGATATCCCATTGTGGAAGTTCAATGAACATTGACCATTCGTTAGCATCTACTTAGTTTAGTTTTGGGATTCCTTACCTCTTTTGTGAGAAGGGCAACCACTAGGAAGGCCACCACATCCTGCCGGTGAATCCACAGGTCCCTCACTCAAGTAAAGAAGTGGGTGTTTCGTGTTTGTGAGAGGTTAGAGCTACATCTGATGTCGGTGGTGTTGGTTGGTTGGGGGGGGGGGTATTGTTTCTATTTTGGGAGCAACAGTGGCTTGTCTTAGTTGAGCTAGAATTATTGTCTCGTATGTAGGAATTTCTCTTTATGTATCTTGGGAGGTGGTTCATTTAGGATGTCGTTTCATGGGAGGTTGTTTGTTTATGAGTGAGAACAGTGTATGTAGATTTTTCTATGTTGATTCTAGTGTGCTTGGGATTCTATTCGGAGTCTGGATGCGGAGTGCCTTTGTTGTAAAATGATGGATTTGATTTAGTGCTTTGCTAATGTTGCGTTCGTATCAGAACTAGGGGAGGAGTGCTCTCTTTTTTAGTGACTGTTGTTGTTCCAAGTTGTTTCCTAGTGTTTTTATGGTGTTGTTACTTTTTATGTTAAGTGAATGCCATGTGAGTATCGAGAGGGGGGGGGGAGTTTTGTTTAAAGGAGTTGTCCGTTGTTTGAATGAATGTCTTTGATTCACTCT
This sequence comes from Ceratothoa steindachneri, assembly GCA_963969495.1. NCBI lineage: Eukaryota > Metazoa > Arthropoda > Malacostraca > Isopoda > Cymothoidae > Ceratothoa > Ceratothoa steindachneri. The sequence goes on along the minus strand of OZ018324.1, from coordinate 39,234,412 downwards.
TGTCGGGGGTGAGTGAAACGTGATGATTTGAGGGCGGAGGTTTCCATTCAGTTTTTGCGTAAACCATTCTTATTTTGTTCTTATGTATCGATGCCGTGTTGAGGTGGCTGTTTTGGTGATTTGGGGTTGTTTGAATAATAGGGCATTTTTGTTCGGAAATGTCGTGTGTGAATAAGTTGAAAAATAAGGGTGAGAATGGCGTTCCGAGGGGCACCAAAGTGTGGTGGTAGTACGCGTGATTTGTATATGACTTGTCCTTATTTGCCAAATATGAAGTTTCTTACCTACTCTTTTGTCCTTAGTGACGGTGGTATGTAGATTAAGTGTAAGAAATGTTAAGTATGTACTGCGCTGAAGAAGGTTTTGTGTTGTTTGTTGCGAGGTTTGTCTGTGATATTGGTCAGGAGAGTTGTGGCTTAGTTCAGAAACCGTGTTTGTGAAAAGGATATGTCTGGACTTATTCCTTTGTATATTGTCTTTTTTTTAAGGATTTGGGAGCTTGTGCGCAGTATTAAGATGGGTTAGTTTGAGTCAGGTTGTGCTGTAAGCTTGAGTATTGGTATGATTTGCTGTTTGAAGGAGTGATATTGTTGAGACAAGAGTGGTTGAAAGTGTCTGTGATGGCTGAGATTGCTCTATTTCCTATGTGTTTTAGGTGGATGTGAGCTATATTGTAAGAACTTGCGGCTTTGGCGTTTTTGAGAAATTCGAAGGCTAACACCATTTTGTGTGTCTTTTTGTTATGCGCCTTTTTAGGTCTCTGATTTTTTTCTGTGTGGATACGAAGCTGGTGTTTGATTAGTGCCTCATAAGTATTTTACAGTATGGTTTAGGTGGTTATTTTGTCGTTGCGAAGTAATTGGTGATTCGTGTGTGAGAGCGGGGGTGGAATGTGATTTATTTCTTTAGGCTTCTCCGCAGTTGTGATGTTCGTTTTGTCATTTATGGTGCTTGTGTATTGGTTCTAGTTTTCAGTTTGTTCTAAAATTAGATTGGTGATGTAAGTATTTAGGTGTTGGATATATTGAAGCTCTTTTGTGTAGTTTCTCAAGCAATGAATGCATATGTTTTCTGTCAACAATTAAATCGCTTGAAGATGGCAATACAGCAAAAACCTTGTGGTGGCTACTCAATGGTGGCTACCAACAACTTCACTACCTCCATATTAACACGAGACCTCAACAGCGACTAAACTGTTCAGAAAACCGCCACATCTCTTTTACAGGATTGCTCCCAACCAGACCCTCGCCATATCCCTGTCAGACTTTTACCTTTTCTCCCCACTTAAAAGCTTTAGTTGGTGCTTGGACGTTCATATCTCCGTAAGAGATTCACGCTGTTCTTGATGCTTCTTTGCAGATGGCATGGGGAAATTGCCAGGGAGATGGCATGAAGAAATTGCCAGGGAGATTGCATGAAGAAATTGCCAGGGAGATTGCATGAAGAAATTGCCAGGGAGATTGCATGAAGAAATTGCCAGGGAGATGGCATGAAGAAATTGCCAGGGAGATTGCATGAATAAATTGCCAGGGAAATGGCATGAAGAAATTGCCAGGGAGGTGGCATTAGGGACCTGCTAGGGAGATGACATTATTAAATTGCAAAGGAGATTATATGAGGGAATTGCCAGGAAAATGTCATGAGTGAATTGCCAGGGAGACGGCAAAAATGTATTGTAAATAAAGACGACTACTGTACTTTGAATCTTTTTCTACCACGGAAGTTTTATAAATAAATGATAATTTGATACCGGTTTTATCACAGATCTGTAGTCTTTCCAGAGCCCTTTATTTCTTAGTTGGGGACCTACTGTTTAACGTGGGATCCGAACCAATGGTATTTACAGCGTATGGACAGCTGCCATATATTTGACGCGAGTTGAGACTACATTGTGACTAACCAGACTCGATGTGGTTTGACTTCGCTGAAATCGGAAGCGGTGTTTCCACTCATCTAGTTCCTACTCTTTGATAGTTCTTTGTTTTTCTTAAATAAATCTTATTTAACGGAGGGAAAATTATATACGATCGTATTTGTTCCAATTCCGTTGATCAACCCGCACTTTCGATGTGTGGTCTGCCAATTTGAGCTTTTTCTAACTGGCCTCTTATCCAGATTACCGTGCCCTTCCTCGAGATAAAGCCGCCTTTTATTTCAATCCTGCAAGCTTTAATTTAAAAGTATTTTTATTTTATTTTATTTGAACTATTTCCCACGAGTGACCACTTGTTTTAACCAGGTTCAGATTATTCACTTCGACCCATATGTGTTGGTGCGTGTGTCCTCGCGCATGCATGAAGCTACAGAGAGCTTTAAAAACGGTTCGTTAATGGAAGGAAGGTTTGCTCTGCATCGTTTTCGGTTGAGCATTTGAGGGTTGCCCCTTGCCAAATTAGCTCTTTTCAACAAACGTCCCATAAAGGAAGGGCGTTTCCCGGCCATCCTGACGATCCAATCCTTTTATAATCGTAATTAAGCGTTTTTATAACGCACCAAACGTTGAGCGGAAGTTATTCCATTACTCGTAATGTAATTAAACGAGTCTCTTACTTTTTATTCAGTCTGTATACAAGTCATTGTTGTTTTTTGGACGAAAACCTGATGCATCGATCAATCTAAGTATCCATTTAGTTTGTAGTTATTTTGGATCACTCCATGTATGAGTTTCTATTGATGTCAAGGTCGGTTTAACTGCCTCCCAGACTCCCCCCAACCTCATAATTAACAGTACCTTCCCTGGGTTACATGGCTGGGTGCTCCCTGCTCCTTAAAAAAAAAATGAGTGTGACCTTGTCGTGACAGGGACTCGTCAGCGCTTGAGTAATAATGTCATGCGATCAGATTCCCCTTAATTTAGGTGTCGCGATAGAAAGGCAATTTTTTTCGAGGTTCCTCTGTCTGCTTCATCTTTGCCGGTTGTTGAGTGGATCTATTAACTGACTAGTGGAAGCTTATAGAATAGGGGTTGGAGTCCGGTGACTATATTCCCTCAAGGGGTCAGTTTTGACTGAAGAATTGAGACAAAGGCCTGTGGAAAATTGACTTAGAGGCCTACTGACCGCACGTAGACACTCCACTGCTTTAATTTCAAAAGAAACACAGGTTCAAGTCAAGAGGCTATTTGAGCTTTGTATATTCGACACATTTTCACCTCTAACTTCACATTTCTATTTACGTCCCCCCTCTTTTTCCGAAATTTTATGGCGGAATTGCCATAAAACGTTTTTTAAGTCTATACTGATGGCAGGCGGAGCAGTGATTCCCTACCGCGTGTGATCGTTAGTATCAGGCGAGTATGGAAAGAGGATTATTGTCCTTAATCTTCTGCTGTTTTAGATAATTCGCGGATGTATCATTTTTATCTTCGACCTAAAGAAACCAGAGAAAGGACGACCACGGCTGTATTTTCGCGGTTCTTTCAGTAATTTCTTTGTTTTGGGGGCCCACCAAGGGATGCCGTTCGGTCGAGGTTTGTGCTTACCAAAGTAATGGATGGTGGCTAATATATTAGAGTTAACTGGATTCATTGACAGCGACCCATCCAAAATTGAATTTGTCAGTTGAGGAGCGACAGCGTGAGGTTGAGTAAATACAAGTTACGAATTTTTAAGGCATAGACCACGGTAACAGGTCTATTGAAGGATCTTTAATGGCCCTCACAGGGGTGTACCCAGTTTAGCTTGTTCCACTTGTCACCCCAAGGGTACCTGTGTAGCCTGCTAAAGAGTCCACGTGGACTGTGCGATCAGACCACAGTTTGGCTCTTCCTCACACCTACTACATTGCAAGAATCAGAGCAGTTTTCCGGGCTGCTTTCCAAAGAAGTTGGATGACGACCGCGGGTAACTTAAAGTTGCGTGTCATTTCGCCGAGATTGTTCCTATGGACCTACCCCCAAATGCCCCGACGGCTTCAGGTCCCTTTCTGTCGTTTTCGAATTCGGCCTTTTGTTTTATTTAGCATGTTTTGGGGTTTTATAATCTAGCCTAGTATTAGGCTGTTGCTGATTACGGCGGGCGAAATTTGCCCTAGATGGGGTCTTGAAAAAAAAATGTTTCCTTTCTGTTGTCTTCGAATTGGACACACTCTCGCTAAGCACCGTCATTTGATGGAGTGCTTCCCTGCACCTTGTCCCTCATAATGTCCTAGTCTCCTTTTAATGTAGCATAATAATATGATAAAGTACGGCGACTTATGCTCTTGGTGGCACTCCCCACTTGGGCGTTTATATAAAAAAAAATTAACCGCTAAACAGCCGGAGGTGAAGTTGGTCCGGGTCCATACAATAAACTGGTCCATGATTAAAATGATTCAGGACCGGTAGGTTGATCCGAGTAGAAATATTACGTGCTCTAGGTATTGTGCCTAAGAGCTTTTCCTTTGACATTAATTATTATGCATTTATTTATTATACATGTAAAAAAATATATATCACCAGTCTATGGTCTGAGGGATTTGGGAAACCTCTTCTTTTCTCCTTGCAACCTTTTAAATCATCTACCTTTTAGGTGGAACTCCATGTAATTTCTCTGTCGTGGATTCTGAGACACCCTACCAATATCTCGTTTCTCGTTTGCATCCCTCCTCTATTTACGCGGAAATACTGGATCAAAGAGTCGCTCTAATGGGACTTTAATCATTCGCTTACTTCATTATCCTGGGTCCTTGATTCAACTAACTACCTTTCATGTCTTATTATGCTTTTATAACTCTGTGTGTGTGTGTGTGTAAGGGGAAGGATAGAAGATGTAATTTAGAAAACACGAGCCTATATAGAATGATCGACCTATAAATGTTGTGCTTTTCATGAAGATGATATGTAGTAATTAAAGCGAAAACTAACATCTGCCAGAAAAGATGTTTTTGTTTTATTTCTTTGTTGTTGTTTTTTTAAAGTTGAAGTTAAGTGACGCGGAAGTTGTTTAAAGTATTTGATTTGAATAGATTACTTGGGGCTCTAGCGATTATGAGGGCATCCAATTCTAATGAATCAGCTTCCACTCCTTTTCCCGAAGACCTTTTTAGTTTTGGAAGAAGGAAACGTTCTTCCGGGCCTTTTTCGGCGGTGTCGCATCGATTGATCTTTACTTCTAGTGCTCTAGATCCGATATGCATCGATTTACTGGTGATATAACTCCCACAGGCACATACACAGGGATTGTTATAGGGCTGAAAAAAATGTTGCATAACATTCCAAATGCTAGGGATATTTTTCCAGGATCAAGGAATTAGATGATATCACTTAATCCATATCTGCCCCTCAGAAATTCTGTTATGCGAGACCCCTGGCTGCGAATAAGTCACTGACGAACACTTAAAGTTTTTTTTGTCTTAGTTTGGTCTCGAAACTTTGATGATTGTTGAGTTTTAATGTCATTGACGGAGGTATGCGCTCTCTGAGTCCTTTCTCCTCATGAAATCTATTTTGTCAACCTCTCTCCCTCCTTGTTTTCACCCCCCTGCAAGAGAAGGGGCAATTTCCCCTAGCCCTATAGTTTTGTTAATCGGGTTATTATCGAGCCCTTCTGTTGCTGCAAGAGATCCTACATAGCCAAACATAATTACGATATTAGTTTGATATGCAACTTTCAAAATACAGGGTGTCCCTAAATTCTGGACACAGGCAAAATGCCTATTTTCAATAAAATAATTTAACTACATTGTATTTAATTTGAAGTACATTTTAATTAATTGAAATAATAAATAACATCAATATGATTTCCACCACCATTTGTGATGCAAATTTCGATGCGCTTTGCGAGATTCATCCGATGAATGCGATGCATTAACTCCAAACCCGTCAATTTGAGCACACTCATTTATGATGCGCTGTTCCCTCAGATGTCTCGGATCTTTTATTTTCATTGAGTACACCTCTAGCAAAAGAAGTCAAGGGGGGTAAGGTCTGGTGAACCACGAGACAATTGTGATATTTCCTGTGTCAACACTATAAAGACACCGTGTAGTCAGAATCGATAACAGTATATTGTATTGTCTGTTACATTCATTCGTTTTATTTTACTCGTTAACAAATGGGCAGTGCGGTTCGCCCCTCTGCTGCGAGCGGCCGGCATTATCGTCCATTCTTCCACTTTATTTTTATGGTGACCTTTGTAATTGTGCCGTCTGTTTTGTTCTCACCTTGATGGTGTTGGCAGGGCGGGGGTTCTCCTCTACGTTTCCACTTTTTGTTTGGCAGATGAGAGAAGTTAACTATTTTCTCGCTTCCGTCTCCTCCTCTTGCTGCTGCATTGCGGGATTTATTGTGTCGGAGGATCCTGTCATTTCACGGGCAAAAACACTTCAGTCGAAATACAAAATATTTTCTAAACAACTTTTCGATATTTTTATTTAAAGCGAAAATCAACGATGGCATCTCCCGCAGAACATTTGTAAGGATAGGAAATCTGTAAAGGCCGTGATAATGTGTGTGACTTATAGCCGCATTCATCCAGCAGTAGGCACTGAAGCTAAAAGGGCGCTCAACTTCAGGCAATGTGAATAAAGTCAGAATCCCTTCCCCTCTTTGTAGCAGTGAAACTTGTTGAAGGGTTTGATTGACTTGGTATCATGGACTTCCACTAAAATCTAATACGAAACGAAAATTAAATTCAGTAGGCTCAGTGAGTACCATACAATTTTCAGTTTTCTGAACCTTAGTTTCTTATCGATCCTTTGTTCGTTCCAAGCTCGACTATGGATTCGAGTTTTATGCATCCGCACTTTGAGGAAGGTGGATTCGATCCACCACACCGGCCTTCGCCTGGCGACCGGTGCCTTCCGCACTTCCCCATTAAGAGTCTACTTGTCGATGCTGCAGAGATGCCATTCGCTCTGCGCCGTGTACAGTGCATTATTCGCTTGTACGCGCGATCCCGGCGCCTCCCTCACTCACCAACAGCTCTTACTGCATCCGCAGCTGATCTCGACGGTGCCTATGCCGCCGAGAGACGCCAGTCATACCCTAAGCCCTTTGGGTTTAGGGCTAGGAGTAGCTCTCGGGCCTGTGGTTCTGCCCAGGATGCCACCCTGGAGCGTACCACCTCTGACTATTTGTCGCCATGCCTCTGCTCTCAAAGCTTCTACAGCGTTGGGAGCATTGCGTTCAGCCGTTTTGGAGCACACTTCGTGTCACGCTGGAACCGTGCCAGTGTATACGGATGGCTCTAAGTCCCAAGAGGGGGTCGGTTCTCACGGCGTATCCTCTGTTTGAAGTCAGCGGGGCTCTGCCAGGTGCTGTGTCTGTCTTCACCGCCGAGCTGGTTGTAAGAGAACGCTCGGTATGAGAGATAACACGACGGGCCCGGTTCGGAGACCGGATTGTGATTTATAGCCACTCACAAAGTGCACCGAGTGCTAGTATAAATTAAAGAAACAAGTTAAATCCATTTTCACACTCATTTTTGGAAGATATTTCATCCGAGATTCAATTTGGTCAAATATTTACTTCTTCCATCGTCTCTCGCTGTTTGCTTCACGTTCCCGTTAGTTGTTGTTTTTGTGGTTCTCCAACCTGCCTTTAGACAGGCTGATCAAAACCGTACAATGAAATAGACGTAAAGGTCAGTATGACAATCGCTGGTGAGCCCGAGGGTACTAGGGACCGGTCCTCTTTGGAGAGAGGTCCCAGGAAGTATTATGTTTGGCATCAAACAGCTTTCAGGTGGAACTTTCGTCGCCAAGGGCAGAGAGACCTTTTCCGCGTGAGGTCTGTAGATATAGATACCCATCGGTAGAATTCCTTGGAACAGAGAGTGTGTGTGTTGTGCTGTGCTCTCGGAGACGGGAGAGGAGGAAATCAGTGTTGTAATTGGCTATGTGTATGATGAGTGTGTAAGATCTACTCACCTCAGTACAGGGCTGAGTATGTACAGCACGTCAACCAATTGGTAGCCAGATCTCTACGTGCGCCGACGTTTGTGTCCGCTCATGCGGGGATCGAGCCTGGTTCCAGGATGTTAACGCACCAACGCCGTATCCACTTGGCTAGGAAGAGCTCTCGTTGAGTATAACGTTTTCCATAGACCGTTTACCTTTTACGCTTGTGCTTAACTGGTTGGATATCCCCTTTGATTCAATTCATCTTTGAAAGTTGAGTGCACAATTGGCCAGCCTTTTGTTTGAAGCGTATTCATAATGGCATTTACCCTTTTTTAAGTGAAAAATAAGGACGTGGTATGTTTGTCTCAGTGGTAATTAGTTGTTTACTTATAATCAATTTTGTTCACTTTTCCCCTTTTTTCGATGCCATAGATGAAATAAGATTGTACGAAAGCGTACTGAAGGTAACCAGCCTCGGAACAAGGTCGCTGGTCTATTGGTGTCCATATTAGACTGGTCGTTCGTTATAAGGCGAAAGTCCATCCCAAACCTTCAATGTGCCTGAATCCTTCGACAACTCCGAGCCCGGAAAACAACGTCCAGGATATTTTCTCTGGCGTATGTTAGTTATTGTTAATTGCTTCCCAGGAGCAGATTATCGCTCTTCCCTCCGACCGCTTGGGAGGTTGAGAGAGAAAGCTTTGATCCTGAGAGTCCGTATGTAGGCTCAATCAATATTACCACAATTAAGTGAGACTTTCTTGAGGGAGGATGTATGCTCTGGTAATTTTCTAGCACCCCTTGTGCTAGCGGTCCATGCCACAGCCCGAAGGGGAAGTTTTATTGCAACTTAACCTCACGTGGAATACATCCAAGTTGGGTAATCCCATTCCAGGATTATACCCAGGTCGTGCTGACCACTCTGCAACTTTTTTTTGCCCTACAGGATGGCTGGAGTTGAAACAAAAAAACGGCCTTGCCTCCTGGGCGTGCTTCTTGCCAGAACACTGCAGTCATGTGCACCTAAGAAAGGCGGCAGGAAGGTAGTCAACCCATTACACGCTGGGAAAGGGTTTATTGGGTCAAAAACCGATCTTCCCATTAATCGTGCCCTAACGCCCAGGACCCTTCAAGTCCTGATCCGTGCGAGCGTTAAAGGGCGTTGTTTATGGAGGCTCCGAAGCCTCTCTTCTGACACGGCATGATGCAGTTGGTCAGGTACTTAAACCTAGTCGAAAGGTTGAAGAAGATGAGAAGAGTTGGTATAGAAAGGCCTAAAGTAGATGTTAGCCAAAGAAGAGGAGAGCCTAAGTGGGACCATATGGGGCGATGAGCCCCGTCTTCATGGAGGCCAAGAAAACTTCGCCGTGCCCCTTATGGGTCTGGCGGGAATGTAGCTAAAAAGGGCTCTTTGAAATGGTTCCTTTAATCGTGTTTTAATAGTTAGTGGCTCTCACTCTCATCAAACGAATTTTATATATAATTTATCCAAACATTGGGAGTTGGGGGACTTTGAGATAATTATGTACTCAGTAGGGTTGTTATATAGAAGGATGAGGGGGGTGTTTATTATGTGATATACTGGATCATTGGAAAAAGTGCCGGTGTCCGACTATAAATCTAAAGTAAGGTCGACTCCGCTAATCAATGGGTCTTGCACAAACGAGTCTTCAATCACCAATTCCTAGTCAAACGATGTCTCATTATATCGGATTCGACCCCATTGATTCTAGCTTTGATAGGATGAGTCTCTTCGAAAGGAGACTACTCTTCTTCATTGGAATCTGCAAGTTGATTAATAAAATTGGATTAATTAACTGGACTAAAGATTCTTCATAAGAATTCTAATCTCTCTGCCTCTCCGCAACCTGTCTTTTTCCTCTATCTCCCCTGCTGAATTATCTGCATTTTGCTCTGACAAGATAGTTAATATCCGCCGTGGCATACCCTCTGTCTCTATTTCTGGTATCCCCTCGTATTGCTCCAACATAATAGGGATCGAACGGTGTTTCGCTTAGATTTCGTACTGCGATGTCGTGTTTCGTATACTATTAAACGGCCACTTGCTAACTACACTTCCCTTATACTCTCCCTTTTCTTACATACGCATTCTGATATTTGCCTATATAAACCCCATATTTTGCCCGGGAAGCCTAGGCCGTCAGCCTTTGTTACCCCCGCAAACATTCTACAGTCCCTATGGTCATTTCCCAAACCCAAAAGGCTAAACTTGGCCCTAACTTATCTTATTCTCCATTGTATCGCCACCCAAGTTCTCGCCCTTGTTTCAGACTCAATACGGGTAAGGGAAATACCTTAACCAGACCGCCTCACTTACCCATCACTTCATCCTGGGCCCCTCAGGGCGATTTAGACTCGGAAAATGTCGTACTGATAAATTCCTCTGAGGGTAAGTCCATCTCCATTCATCCCTTCAAGGTCACAGCTTCCCACAAGTCCTCACTAGTTTACAAATTAATCAAGGAAGGTTCATGTCGAATCCTGGGCAAAGGTTACCCTTAAAATAGAAATAAGTGACGTAAAGAAACTTGAATTTGATCTAGAAGATGTATTTATCACTCGGCGAATGGCCAGTTAACTAAATGTTGGTTTCCTTAAGATGCTACATTAGGTAGCCATAAATATGGCAGCATATCCGGTCTCCCAGTTCCCCTTACATAAGAGGATCAAAGAGAGAATCTTATTAGAATCCTCGACTCCAACAGTACTGACAGCCAGCTGGAAATCTTCCGATTATCTGTCCACTCTGATGCTGCTACCTACTCAGCGTGGCTAAGTTTGCAGGTGGTTTTCCTAAGAGAATGGCCCTAAGATTTGTTTCTTACAGAGTTGTTTGGCCCTTACTCCCTTCCCGCTCTAAGGTTTTACATCTGTCACTGTCTTGGCAATGGGAGACTAACATTAACATGCAAATCCACACAAAGATATAACAGATAATGGATTCAATGGAGACCAAAATTACACCAATATCCCCCACTGCTACTTTTCTCTGATGAAGATTACCGCCCCTCTTCCGACCTCTGTCCTTATTCAGAGAAAGCAATGCTGATCCGATGCGAGGCAATCTATGATGGCAACCACATCTATATAATCCATACACCCTACTACACAGCTTCGCCACATGTATACTAGTACCCAAAATGCTACCACAACCTCTGCTACGCACATCCACCCCTCTGCAACTTCTTTGCTGGACATTCACCACCCTCTCCCAAAGGCCACAGTGCAAACTGACCACCAAGGCCTACTTATGCTGAAGCTGCTGCTGCTCCTGCCCATCATTTGTCAAAGACAAAATCTCATAAATCATCAGTAATTTAATCCCTTCCTTACCCCCTGTCTCAATATAGATACGTCAAATAAACAACTGTCTCAAAGAAAAACATTGAGAACCTAGCTTCCCAAAATGCTCCATCATATCCACCCTTCCCGAGTCCCAGGTGATCCAGAGTGTTCCATTGCATCACCTCAAAGTACATCCCACTAAACAACCACTTATAACTCAGCTCATGGGTCTCCTAAAAAGAATTATTTCTTTAGTCTAATCTGGGTCATCCCTTCATCAGGTTCTCCTTTCCTTCAAAGTGCCATCCAACTAGCCCGTTCTCTACGCCACAAAACTAAAGATCTTTCCCTACTTCTTGACTCTCAGTCCCCCATCTTGGTTGGGGTTTTTGAGACTTGGCCTACCCCCAATTTTTCCCCACAGTTCAAAGACTACTCAATATTGCGCAGAGACAAGTGTTTAACAGGGAGGGTGGTGGTGGTTTCTTCTGCATATACGACATGATCTAGCCTATCGTACCCGCATTCTCACACCATTTCCACTGGCATACTGGAACTGTTAGCTATCCATGTCGACATGTGAAGCAAATGAAGTACCTGAAGTGTTTGTGGTTGGTTATTCCCAAAGTTAGGTATTTAGTCAGGACTTTTTTGTTTGTTTGCCAGTTGCATCTGTAGCGGATGTGAGTGAAAGAATTGAAATGATAGAGGATGGAGCTGAAAGGGATGCACTTGTTTTAAATATAGGAATGAATGACATAGGGAAAACTAATTCTTATGAGCTAGTGTCTAGATATAGGGATTTGTTAAAAAGGTTTTGGGTTAGGACTAGGAGGTGTGCAGTGTCAGGAACTGCACCTAGGCTTAGAGTAGGCAGTGAGTAGAGGTCACCCAAGGTTAGGATAAATGAGGGAATTAAATTATTAATTAATATTATCGGACTAGTGTGTTTTTGGATACATGGAGTGAGGTTTGGGGGGATGGGAGGATTTGTATGCAATGGATGGGTTGCACTTGGTAAACAAGATGAGCACAGAATATGAACATTCCATATAGGGAAATTAGAACCGAGGCTGTTGATCTTAAATGGATGTCAGATAAAATTTAAGCATTATATCGGCATTAAAAGGGCATTTATAGGAAAATATAAAAAATCGTTAGTTTCATTAAGGCATAGATACAATGAGGTAACTCGAGATTGATTGGTTGGTGAGTTGGTTTTAAGTGGCGCAACTACTATGCTATTGCCAGTGGTAACTCGGGACATTAAAAAGCTAATTAGGATAGTAAAGAGAAATTATGAAATTAAAGTAACAAATAAGGCAAAGAAAGTTTCCAAATGTTTGTTTAACTACACAGGACTAAGACTAGAGGTCAAATAGGCCCATTTAACCCTATAGATGGAGAGTTAGTGAGTGATATTGATGCTTGTCACCTTGTCTATCGTAAAAGCACTGGAACACTTGGGTGGACATGGCAGAGTGGGATGCAGCGTTGTCGTGCATGAAAAACAAGAGTCCTTAAGAGGGTCCTTCAGGAATCGTCTAACCGTGTCCACATGGAGACTTTTCGTCATCGTTGCAGCCTCTGCGACGTCACATTATTAAAGAGAATAGATGCTATTAATGTGGTTCACCCCCCCCCCACAACCCCCACACTACGAATCTCAAATACAAATTGGCGGACGTAATACAGCATACTGAAAACATAACATTAATCTTGACATAGCGTGCTGAGCAGCTGGGAAAAGTTTGATCAAAATTGATTCGAAGACAACCGAGAAATCCTAACTTTCGCTATCAAGCAATTGTCGTGGTTCAGGGGGAATTTTCTTTTAGTATTTACAGTTGATATTCTAATTGTACCTGAAGGTACCTTGATATTCAGCGGTAATGAGTAGGAGAATTTAGAGGATATTTTCATTACAAAAATATAGTCTCAAAATAAATTGATAGATTGGAATAGGTTCACTAGCCATGTGATAGAAGCGTCCTGTCCCCGGCGTTTTAAGAATAGATTAGATAGATTTATGGATGAGGATGCTAGGTAAGACTGAACTGGATGATGGGAACAGAAGCTGCCTTCCCTCGTATAGGTGAATGATTAGCCTTTTACACACACCTTGTGTGTCGTGTATGGCGACTTATGCCCAAGCAGGCAGTCGCCAGATGGGCTCACTCAAATATTAAAAAAATAAAAATTCACACCTTATCCTATGTTATCCATTGCACGCCACCGGATAGCTCTCCCCTTTTTCCTCTTCCGCGTGAACTTCCTCCCCAGGTTTCCCTGAAGAATTAACTTCCCTCCTTATCCTTCCAAAAAAGACCTGTTCTTTCCTAGACTCATTTCCACCAATCCTGTTCTTTTCCCTTGCAACATTGATATATTTAATACCTCTCCCGTCTGGGATTGTACCCATTACTTCAAACCCACCGTTGTTCGCCTTATCCTAAAGAAACCGAACCTGAACCCAAATGCTCGAGCAAACTACCTCCTGATCCCTCGTCTCCCCTTAATTACTTTTAACAGTCCTTGAGAGGTTGGTATCAACCCTGATTCTACAGTACACGTACTCCTCTAACTCGTATGAGACCTTTCAGTCTGTTTTCAAGGCAAGACGCAGCACTGAATCAGCTCTTCTACATTTAACGCACCACCCTCGCCGATCGGCTTTCCATTCTGATAATTCTGGGCCTTTCTGGCAACATTTGATACTGTTTTTACCACACTGTTCTTATTCACCCTTGAAACTTGATTTAATAAGAAAGAAAATGTGTGGTAGGTATATAAAGATAAAAAGGTTTTTTTTTCTTTTGTCTTGTCTTCTCTTCCTCCCATTTATTATTTTTGGTTAGTTTAATATATATATATATATATATATATATATATATATATATATATATATATATATATATATATATATATATATATATATATATATATATATATATATCTACTTCTCACAGCTATACACATACCTTTTTTTACATATCTCTCTCTCTCTATATATATATATTACGAGTATCTACGTCTCACAGATTACACATATATACACCTTTTTTCCTTTTTTCTTTTTTTAAATTAAATAAATAAATTTTTAGCCTTCCTCCGTCGCGGCATTCAAACCTTTCAAGTTTTTTTGATTGCTATATATAATTTTCTTTGTTTTTGAAATAACAATTTATAATTCTTAATTTGCCAGTGTTTAGGTTATCATTTCTTTTTTATTTTGTTTGTTTAAGTTGCGGGCACTTCGCCTCTTTTTCTTCAATTTTAATTAGATGGTTATGTTATTCTTGTTTATGTATATATTCCAATTTGGTTTTCTCGGGAGCAGTTTCTTTCGCTCGAGAATAGGGCTTGCCTGGTGGCGCGTCTCCTAAGTGCTCTCGGAATGTCTAGGTCGAGGTTCAAGTTCGGGAGTATCTCATTTTCATTCTTGTCCCAGGTCTTTCTCCCTAGCCTTTGGAGATCCTTATTCAGTGGATTCAGACCTTCTCTTGCGTGCAGTTGTTTGCTGAATATGGTCTATCCTTTGTGCTCCAGCTATAAGCAGGGCTGCTTTGTTCCGCACTCTCTGCATTTGTCTGAGAGAGGTGGAACTCGCAGCCTGCATGACCACTGCCGGGTACACTAAGGTCGAGCGTACCAGAGCAATGTACAGTGGCGGCAACAAAAAAAGTGACATTGAATATTGGCAACAGAAATCGATACACAAAATCGCTTTCACGATTTTACTTGCCAACAAGCCAATGAAAAGGGGCAGGGCTTATTCCGCGAGTGGATGACTCTCCTGAGCTAAGACAACAGAACTGCGCTTTATTGGAACTCACTGTCTCGTTTGAGCTCGTACAGTGAGGTTTTAGTGTACAACGCTCCAGCGTGCTGATTTCCTGCATTCGTGCCTACATTTGACGTGCTATAACTTCTGTGCAAGTGGATACAATGGGGGCAGTAAAAGCTTTATATGACAGAGAAAAGCTGCGCCTTGACCCTATTAGAGCAAGGAAAGTCTTTTATTGATGTATCAGCAGATTTAGGAACCTCAAGAAATACGATTTATCGCCTAAACGGGCAGCTGAGTTATTGCCACCAGGTAACATACAAAAGAGGAAGGAGGGCATTGGTGCAGCTAGTAAGACATCTCCAAGGACTGATAATATCCTAAGGCGTGAAGTGATGTCAGACCCTTCTGTAACCTCCGCTCCAATCAAGAAAAAACAACCAGAACTCCTCCAGAATGTCGCCCTCAGGACCATCCATCATCGCTTAAAGAAGGATCTAGGCCTACCGGCTCGCCGCGCTGCCAAGAAGCCACTTCTTACCAAGGCTATGAAGATGAAAAGGCCCAATTTTTGCAAGACCTATAAACATTGGACAGCTGCTCATTGGAGGAAGGTCATGTTCAGAGATGAGAGCACCTTTAGGCTGGTCAGAGGAGAGTCAAAGATCGTGCTTGTCCCAGCAATGTGTCTCGGTATGACCCAAAATATACTGTGAAAACTGTGAAGCACCCTGATAGTGTGATGGTGTGGGGTTCCTTTAGTGGAAACAAGGGCAGAGGAGGTCTGTACTTCCTTCCCAAGAATGTAACCATGAGGGGGACTAACTATCTTGAAGTTTTGAGGCAGCACATGATGCCATGTTGGGAAATTCATCAGTGTAAATTTTTAAGGCATGATGGTGCCCCTGCTCACAGGTCCCAGTTAGTAAAAAGGTTCTTCAATGATAATAATATTAGTAATTTGGAGTGGCCTAGTCATTCCCAGGACCTAAATCATATTGAGAATGCTTGGAATCTCATGAAAACCAAAGTTCAAGAGACAACACCCGGCATCATCAAGGACCTGATAGAATCACTGAAGAAGATCTGGGTTACGATCGACCCCACCTACTTGGCAAACCTCGCTGAATGAATGCCCAATCGACTCAGAATGGTCATCAAGTGCAAAGGCAACATGACCAAGTATTAACTTTCATGAAATATTCATAATAAAATATGTAAGTTACATTTTTCTGTTTCATTTTCCCCGAATTGTCACATGTCACTTTTTTTGTTGCCGCCACTGTATAGCTTTTTAAGATTTTGGGAGCTGATGTTTTTAATTAAATCTATACAGTTTTCCGAGCTGCATTTTTGCCTAGGGAGATTTTGCTGTTAATGTGCACTTTGCCTTCGTTTCCGTACGGGTATACTTCGCCGTCCACTAAAACACGTTTTTGGCGGTTTATTGGAAGGATCTGTAACTTTCGGCGGTTGGTCTTGATTTTCCACTTTCGTTCGTATCGACTGATGTTATCGATTTCGATGGCTGTCTGCCTTGCTTGAAATCCAGCATGTTTGTATCAGCTGGAGATGATTTGTGTGATGTCGTCTGCAAACTGCAGGTACATCACGTCATCCCCTACTGGATCAGGTTAGTCCAGTGTGTACACAAGATACACCCGCCTCAAGTTCGAACTCGGGTCCTTTGTAGCCCTCGATCGAAATTTGGGCTTTTCTATGCATGATGTCACAGAAGACCCTTTCCAGGATTGGATTCAGCTGGAGCAAGCTTTTCGGTGAGAAGGGCAAGGTCTGTGTCAGTCCCCCTTCTCTTGCGGAACCCGTGTTGCTGAGGTCTGTGAGCTTCCGGCTCGGTCAGTTGGTCTTGTAACCTGTTGGCTAGAAGCTTTTCGTAGACTTTGCCTATAATCTCCAGGAGGGATATTGACCTGTAGTCCACCAGTTGATCGGGCTTCCCTTTAGGTATAAAGATGATTTTAGCCATCTTGAAACCGTCAGAGAATTAGCCCGTATTCAGGGAAGCATTGTAGATGTTCGTGATTCCCTGAATGATCTGCCGGGGGGCATGCACCAAGTTATTTTTGGTGATGCCCGTCCAGCCTGGTGCCTTTTGTTTAAAGGTTTTTATGACTGCCATGACCTTTTCAGGTGTAGTTGGTCGGCCATGGCCTGCCAAAACCCTCCTTTCATCGACATAGGCATGTGGGAGCGTGCGATGCAAAAGCTGATCTTAATCAGTTGGCCCTCGAATTCATGGTCGAATTCCGCATTATCCTCTGGTGTTATCGTGAAGACATATTTCCAGAATGTGGGGAATATCTTCCAAAACAGCCGGGTCTTTCAAATAGTCATCGCCCTCCTTACTTGTAAAACCTTTTAACTTGTTCACAAGTCGCCAGAACACATCGGGTCTTACCTCACTGTCTACTTTTTCAATCAGTCTGTCCTAGATCTCAGCCTATTGCTGGTTAATAGCCTGCTTTAGATCTTCACTCAGGCGTCGTAGCAGCGAGCTTCTTTCCCGATTTGTACCTTCTCCTAATTTCTTCATACACCTCCCTGTGCACTCTAGCGATCTCTAATTTCCTCGGTCCATCTGGGTTGTGGGAGAGTTTTGTACCTCTATATCGGTACACCCTCGCGATCCGCCTCGATGATGTAGGCAGTTATCTTCTCCAGCTTCTCGTCGATCCTCTTTAGCCTTGCTCCATTTAGGTCCGCTGGTTCAAATCTAGCAAGGATTTCCTTGTAGCGTTCCCAGTTGGCCCAAGCGTAGCTTTTGCGAGGAGGAATTGGAAGCTGGATTGACGCGAGAGAAATGGTCGTCAAGATCGCTATGTTGTCGCTGGGGACTGTTGGACCTGGCTCACTACGGTAATTGAAGGGGCAAGTCATCGCTTGTCATGATTATGTCGGGCTTTGTCGCTGACCGAACAGTGATATAGGTAGGAAAATCCGGCCCTATCCGCTGGATGTTTTTCCTTTGCATAATCATTTCCAAGTTATGACCTCTTTCTTTCGTGTTACCATAGCCAGCCGTTCTGCATCTGGCATTGAGGTCGCCCCCAAAGAATACCATTCTGCCGTGGCCAAATAGAGTGTAGAAGCTTGTGAGAGGTAGGTATCTTCGTCGAGGTGGTTGGTATGCCGCCACGATTATGAGCATGCCCACTAGAGTGTGCAGCTCTACCACCACGAAGGACTCGTCCATATTCGGAAGGTATCTGAACCAGAGATTCCTTCTGACGGCAACGACAGCACCTCCGTACATCTCCTGAGAATGGTTTTTCGAGACCACTCTGTAGCCTGGTATCTTTAACTGCCTGTTGGTCGTATCGATACCATGCTCCGTGATTAGTATGATGTCGGGATCAAGCACACGGAATATGTTTCCGTAGACCGTGGCTTTCCCCTCCCATCCATTCACGTTGAGGGTCAAGATCCTTAACCTGTTGTTCTAGTTTTCCATTCTCTGTTCTGGCTTAGTTGGATGTCTCAGTGTTTACGGGTTGTCGAATTGCGTTTCCCATTCCTCTTCTTTTTGAACTCTGCTGGGAGAGTTCAATAAATGTTTCCGCATTGAGCGGCGAAGTCCCATTTGTAGAATCGCTTTTTTTTTTTTATCCCCACACATATTTTATTGGCGTCCCAGTCCTTCGGAATGGGAACTGCTCCGTGTCGTAGATGTTGAGGTTTACTCTGTCAGCATCGATTTTCTTATTAATTTTCTTTTCCATTTTTGGGGTCACCTCACATACGGAGCCTTCTGAGTCCGAGGTGTCCGTGGTATCGGAGGATTCAGTTTCTCTTTACACGTTTTGTGTATTTGTCTGGGCTGCCTTAGCGGCCGCCTCTCTCTCTCTCTTTTTCTCTCTCTCTCTCTCTCTCTCTCTCTCTCTCTCTCTCTCTCTCTCTCTCTCTCTCTCTCTCTCTCTCTCT